>JAJEJO010048746.1:364674-496115 GCA_020662805.1 Glaucomys volans | reverse complement strand
TATATATATATATATATATATATATATATATATATATAATGTTTTTTGGTACCAGGGTGATTGAACCCAGGGGTGCTTAAGCACTGAGCCACATCCCCAGTCCTAGTTATTTTTTATTTTTTATTTTAGAATAGGTATTACTAAGTTGCTTAGATCCTTGTTAGATTGCTGAGGCTGGCCTTGAACTCCTGATCCTCCTGCTTCAGCCACCTGAGCCTCTGGGATTGCAAGTATGTGCCACCACACCCAGCTTCAATAAAAATTATTTTTTTTTGAGAGGTACCAGGGATTAACTCAGGGGCACTCAACCACTGAGCCACATTCCCTAGCCCTATTTTGCATTTTATTTAGAGACAGGGTCTCACCTAGTTGCTAAGCACCTCGTCATTGCTGAGGCTGGCTTTGAACTCAGTGATCCTCCTGTCTCAGACTCTCAAGCTGCTGGGATTACAGGCATGCACTACCATGCCCAGCTTCAATAATAATTATTTTTAAAGGACATAGTCTCAACAGCATTTTACCTTTAGAGAAAACATTTGTGTGCATATTAATATTCATAACTCTGGGAAATGAGAACCATTATTTTCTCCATTTTACTGCTGAGGAAATTTAGGCCCAGAGAAGGTAAGTCATTTGGCCAAAGTCACACAGCAAGTAAATGACAGAGCTAGGATTTGAATCCTAGACTGTCTGATAACAAAACTACTCTCTGCTCACACCACTCTGTGCCTAACCCCAGGAGAATCATGAATGAGCATTGGCAATACCAGCAGACTCACAGTGTGGTCCAGGTGCTGTTCTATGTCCTTCATGCATATTAACTCACAGAAAGCTCATTATAACCCTGTGCCATACCATTATTATCTTCCTTGCTTTATAGTGGAAACACTAAGGCACAGAGAAATTAAGTCACTACTCAAGCCACCCAGTCATCAAGTGGCAGAGCTGGGATAGGAAGCTGGCCGCTTGGCTGGGAAACCTTTAACCAGTTCCCCAAGTTCCACTTTAGGCGAGTCTGCATTGCCCAGGCTGTGACCTGAGGGAGTATCATCTCCGAACCCTTCGAGGTAGCGGGATAGCGGCGCAGAGAAAGTACCCAGAGACTCCTTGGCAGGCTCCTTTCAGCATTTTTTCCCCAGGAGAATCAAGCCGCTGAGTCTACCTTTTAAGAAAGCCCGGCCAAGCAGAAGCAAGCTTAGCCTGACAGAGAGGTAAGGTGGGGTAGTGGAAAGAATGTGGCCTCTGGCATCAGACAAATCGGAGTGGAAATCGGGGCTTTGGAAATTACTTTGTGACCTTGGACAACTCACCGAACTTCTCTGGCTGTCAGTGTCCCACTACTCAGGACTGTTGGAGAAGTAAATGAAATGGCCATATAGAAAAGAGAATTATATACTCTAAAGTGCTCTTGAAGGGGAGCTGTAATTGTTAGTTGTTCTATAGGGCTAAGTTCCTCCGCCCAGCCTGGGCCAAAGCAGTGAGTAGGAGAAATGAGCTTTAGAAATGCTAATGCATGCGTGAGTGACAGGCCGAGGACAATGGAGGAGGGCACTGTGAATGGAGCAGCCTAGGCCTGGGAGCCAGGCTCCCCACGTGGGAGCGGAGTTGGGGAGGGAGCCAGAGCGGGAGAAGCAGGTCCCCAGCACGGGGATCCTAGGCTGGGCGACTTGGAAGGGGCTGGAGCTCTGGGGGCAGGGAGGGGGAGGGGAATACCTGCTGTGGCAGCCGATGGGGGCGGGGCTCCGAGGACCGGTGCCGGCCAGGAGGTGGGGCTGGGGTGGGGACCCAGGAGCCCTGGGTACAGGAGACCCAGAGAAAAATGACGGAGATGCTGGGAAAGAAGTCACCTAGGCTGACTGGAGGTGGAGACTGAGAAGGGGGTTATGGGATGGGCAACCCTAAACCCAAACCTCCGCAGGAGGTAGAGAAGTCCAGACAGTAGCTGGTAAACTCGGCTCGGGGCCTGACCCTGCGGGTTAACCTGGGATCCGCCACCCAGTGCCAGGTCGCCGTGAGGGCAGTGCGCGCGCTGTGGCTGGGGGTGTGATGCGCCCGCAGAGGGCAGGCGGGAGCGGGGTCTCTCACCTCGTGCTCTTCCCTGCTCTCGCCCATCTCTTCCCTCTCTTCCTCCTCTGTCAGCCCTCTCCCACTGCCCTCCCCTCCCCCTCCCCCATGAAGGCTGTTTTTGTTCCTCCTCTTGGCCTAGCCCCTGAGGTGTGCAAACAGGAAGGACCTCTCCCCGGGCAGTGAGTAAGGAGGGAAAAATGAGGTGTTGAAAAGATGACAAGTCGCCCTGTCAGAGCTCACCTTGGCAGGGAGCAGGCGGCAGGGACCGGCGGGTGGTGGGGGGAGGTCTGCCCTTGGAAGCTAGCCTACGGGTGCCCAGAGCCAGGCGAGCCGATCGGCAACAAGCAGGCACTGTGTATGCGTTTGTTTGGTTTAGAACAGTCTGCCCCCTCCCATTCCCACCATCAAAGATTCCTTCCCTTCCTTCCCAGTAGGAAGAGTGCCGGCTGCAAGGGCCAGAGGTTCAGTGTGTGACTGGAAGGGGAGGGGCGGTGGGAGGAGGCAGCAGGGGGGGGCCCAAATCCCTTTTCTAAACTTCTGGTATCCCACAGCCTCCTGGACATCCCCTGGCCTGTTTCAAAGGCACCTCCAACTCCACGCATCCTAAAGTGAATTCATCAGTGCCTCTCTGCTCTCCACAACCCTGCATTCTGTCCCTCCTAGGGGGTTCCTATCTCAGTACATGACCTCATCATCCAGTCACCCAAGCCAAAATCCTGGGAGTCATCCAACACTTATTTCTTCATACTCGCAATCAGATCAGCCTGTCGATCTGGTCAGTTATCTTTCAAATCTGTCTCATCTCTCCCTCCTCTTGGCCAGCTTTCTCTTTTAGCTTGTTTCATTCATTCATTCGCTCATTCAACTACTATTTATTAAGCACCTACTATGTGCTGGGTATTGTGCTAGCCATTGAGGATGCCACTGTCAGCAAATCTGACTTGGTTCACACTCCCAAGGAAGTTTGACACATGCCTGTAATCCCAACGACTGGACTGGGGAGGCTGAGGCAGGAGGATCTCGAGTTCAAAATCAGCCTCAGCAAGTTAGTGATGTCCTAAGCAACTCAGCAAGACCCTGTCTCTAAATAAACACAAAAAAGGGCTGTGGACGTGGCTCAGTGGTGAAGCACCTCTGGGTTCAATCTCCACTACCCCACCCAAAAAAGAAGGGGGTTCATGTGAGGGATCAGTGGGCTCACCACAGTGGGCTGGGGCCAAATGGGGGAACTGGAACACACTGGCTGGGAGCAGTGATTCTGAAGCCACGTTGCCAGGCTTTGGATGCTGGCTCTGCCACTTAATGACTCAGAAGCCTTGGTCAAGTCACTTAATTTTCCTGTGCCTTAGTTTTCTCATGTGGAAAAGGGGGTCATGATAGCACCTGAGTTAATTTCAGGATTGCATATGTTGGTTTTTCTTTTCCTTTTAGTCTCTCTTTTTTTTTTTTTTCTTTTTGGCAATGCCCGGGGTTGAAACCAGGAGCACTAGAGTTGGTTTTATTATTTTTTTGTTTTCAGAGTCCCCCTAAACTGCTAAGTATCTCACTAAGTTGCTCAGGCGGACCTCCAATTTCCTATTCTCCTGCCTCAAACCTGGGATTACAGTTATGTCCCACTGTGCCTAGTTTCCATTGACATTTTAGAGTGCCAGTTAGCCCAGTGTTTATTAGCGTTAATAGCTTTATTATTTAAAATATGTAAAACAAGCCAGGTGTGGTGGTGCTCACCTATAATCCCAGCAGCTCAGGAGGCCAAGGCAGGAGGATTGCGAGTTCAAGGCCAGCCTCAGCAACTTAGTGAGGCCATAAGCAACTCAGTGAGATCCTGCCTCTAAATAAAATATTTAAAAAGGGCTGGGGATGTTGCTCAGCGGTTAAGCACCCCTGGATTAATCCCTGGTACCAAAAAAAGGAAAGCAGAAGGGCCTGATAATAAACTAAGGTACAGGTGTGGCAGAGGAAGGCCTGCCTTGGAGGCAGAGGGTTGGATGGCAAGACAATGGCTGCATGTGCTTGCAGTGGTCCAGGAGAGAAGTCAGCATGGGGGCTGGGATGTGGCTTAGTGAGGCCCTGGGTTCAATGCCCAGTACAGCAAAAAGGGGAAAAAAAAGAAAAATATTAAGAAAAGAAAAGCTACAAGAGTCCTGATCAGCTAGCCTGTCAAAGGGGATCAGGCATGCACATGACCCAGAAATCCAAAAGGTAGGAAGCAAAAGTAGCATGACAGTTACTGGCAGGGAGACTGAAGCACCCCAGTTCTGCTGCTTCCTACTCAATGACCTCCAGCAGGTTATGTCCCTGCTCTGGGTCTTGGTTTCCTAAGAATCGAGAACTTCACATGGGTCATATGTCTAAACGCTTCAACTGTTCCCTGCAAAGGAAACTCCCTTTTATTTAACTTTTATTTCACAGATGAGAAAACAAAGGCACAGAGAGGTTAAGGCACTTGGCTCAAGGTCACAGAGCAAGTTTACCACAGAACTGGGTATCTTTGAGATTAATGATCAGAGGACAGTGAAAATTCCATGATATGATACTCAGGGAAGTGTTCATCAGGCAGATGGGCTGTCCAGGGAGGACCATTTCCTGACTGTGGGCTATAGACACAGAGCTGAGGCTACACAGCCTGGACCAGCAAGAGGAAGCCTGAACCGCATGCATCATGCAGGGCCTGAGACAGCACCAGAGTCTCGGGGCAAAGAATTCTGTAGGCCAAAATTTCCCTGGTCAGAAGTGGGGCTCAAGGTCAAGTCTGGGCCAGTGGCCAAGGGACCTGGAATCTATGAGACTGCATGAGGGCAGATACTTAAGTCACTTCAGGATTCCCCAGTGCTCCAAAAAGGAAGTGCTTAGTAAATACAGGAAGGAAATGGCCCTTATAGAGTGCCTCTTATGGACTGCCACTGCACGCAGCCCTCATGTCCTCTTCACAACTGGCCCATGGTGTTGTCATCCGTTTCCTTTTTCTTTTTTTTTTTTTTAACTCTCCATATTTTTATTGGTGCATTCTAGTTGTACATAATGATGGGATTTATTGTCACATATTCATACATACACATGACATAGTGATATAATTTGGCCATCCCACCCCAGCACTCCCCCCTCCTACTCCCTATCATTAGATTCCCACCACCCCATACCTTTCTTTTCGTTTTTTTCTCTCCAGCTTCCACATATGAGGGAAAACCTACAACCCTTGACCTTCTGAGTTTGGCTTATTTCGCTTAACAGTCTCATGTTCCATTCATTTTCCTGCAAATGACATAATTCCATTTTTCTTTATTGTCATCCCTGTTTTCCTGATGAGGCAGCTGAGGCTCAGAGAGGTGAAGGGATTCACACATGGCCCAGAGCTAGAAAGAACTCAAGTGGTTATTTCTAGGCCCAGAGGAGAGAAAGAACAAAGAACCTCTCCTATTTGGGCTAGGGCGGAAACGTACTTTTTAAAACCCCAATTAAACACTTCTCTGGTGACCACGGGTGTCAGCACTGCGTCCTGTAGCTAGTGGGCAAGCCCCAATCAACACTGGATGGAGATTCCAGGTCCATCTGATTTGCATATATATATGTCCTAGGCCTTCCCTGACAACCCCTGGGGGATTAGTCATAGAAGCCGGTCCTCACAGGCCTGAAAACTTGGTGATCTGAGACTTTTTCATTTGGCACCAGAGAGGCACTCACACAGAGCCAGATGAGACCCCATGCCAGCTACTCTCTTACCCTAGAGGACTTTGGGCAAGCCTTGGACCTTTCTTTCCCCAGTGCCCAGCCTGTGAGGGAGGAGCCAATGCAGTAGCTGTGTCTAACCAGGCAGGTCCCCAGGACACAGAAGCTCCTTCATCTAGGCCTGAGGAGAGGTCAGACTGGGGCTCTGGGAGGGGCCAGAGGAGACACGGAGCCCATCCAGCCTGGACCAGCCCACATTCCTCAGCAGGTCAGTGTAGGGTGGGCATGCTCAACAGGAAGCCAAGCCCTTCACCGAGAAGGGCAGAGCCACCATCTGTGCATACAGACAGCAGTGAGGGGACTTGGCCAGCAGAGTCAATCACACAGAAAAAAATAGCAAACATTTTGCTTCCTCCTCCTCTCTCATCTCGCTGCACACTCTGCTTCCAAAGGGAATGCTACACTCCGCTCCAGACCCAGGCGGGCACCTGGAGTCAGCCAAGGGAGAATGGATGGCGGGGATTCTTCCCACCCAGGCAGCAGTCCTTTATTTCTTCTGAGCCCTTTAGACTCCTGTTGCAGCACAGAGAAAAGAGCTAGGAGAAAAGATAGCAACAAGCAACAACAAACCCTTTAAGCACAGAGAGCATATTCTCTCCATTCTTTTTTAAAAAAATGTTTTATCTTACAGTGCTGGGATTGAACCTAGGATTTTGCATCATGGTATGCTAGGCAAGAAATGTACCACAGAGGTATATCCCCTACTCTTTTCAAATTTTTTTGAAGTGGGGTCTCCCTAAGTTGCTGAGGCTGGCTTTGAACTTATAATCCTTCTACCTCAGCCTCCCAAATTACTGAGATACAGGTGTGTGCCACTATGCCCTGCCCACCTGCTTATTGAAGACAATAAATGTCCCCAAAACACAAAGAAAATTAAAAGTACCTATAATCTCAGCACTCAGAATCACTGTTAGCTAACTCGATGGTAGATTTCCTGATCATCTTTTTATTGTGGACGTATTCAATGTGGAGATCTGTTTGATGTACCTGACATCCTAGGTCCTGATCAGAGTGCAAGGACACCTTCCAGCCTTCATACTGTCTTATTTGTGTTTGTTTGAATATCAGGGTTTGAACCCAGGGGCACTTAACCAGAGCCACATTCCCTGTCCTTTCCATTTTTTTATTTTGAGAGAGGGTCTCACTAAGTTGCTGAGACTGGCTTTGAACTTCTGATCCTCCTGCCTCAGCTTCTAGAGCTGAGCCCTCACACAGTTTTCATGAGGCTAGCTACTGGGAGGCCTGCTTGTACTTGAAAGTTCAGGTTTCTAGGGGAATTGGCCACATAACTGAGAGTTGTGATTGTCATATTCCAGCTTATATCCTGACACCTGACTCTCCACTGGGTGAGTTTGTTCCATAACGCAGGGACACACACACACACACACACACACACACACACACACCATACTATTTCATACCACTAGGTCATTGTTCATTTGGTTCTCCTTGCCTGAGATCTCTGTGCACCTTCCACTCATCTCTCTGTCCCTGTCTCTATCTTGTAATGTACATGTTTAAAAAAAAGAAACAGTACTCAGGACGCTGTGGTACTCACCCATAATCCCAGTGACTTGGGAGGCTGAGGAAGAGGATGACAAGTTCAAGACCAGCCTTGGCAACTTAGTGAGACCCTATCTCAAAATAAAACATAAAACAGGCTAGGGATGTAGCTGTTAGTGTGCCCTTGGACTCAATCCCTAGTACCAAAACCAAACCAAACCAAAACAAGTGAGACCAAAATAAAAACAAAATCAAATTATCAAAAACTCCAAAGGGAAGAAAATCTACACAATGGACTAAGGTGGAGTGATGTCAGTGGTAGAGCACTTACCTAGCATGCTTGAAACCATGGGAACTCGCATCCCCAGCACTGCAAACTTTTTAAAATACAGTATAAAGTCATAAAGTTCCTTCTCAACCCTGGTCTTGGTCCCTTGTGTAATTTTTCTTTTTTTTTTCTTTTGGTAGCAGGGATAGAACCCAGAGGCACTTAACCACTGAGCAACATCCCTAGCCCTTTTTTATATCTTATTCAGAGACAGGGTCTTGTTAAGTTGTTGCTTAGGGCCTTGCTAAGTTGCTGAGGCTGGTTTTGAACTCCTGATCTTCCTGAGCTGCTGGGATTACAGGGGTGTACCACTTGCCCCCGGCCTTTCTGTATTTTTCCAGAAATAGTCTGTGTACAGTTAAGCAGCAGATATATTACACACACACACATACATACATACATGTACATGCACACAGAGATAGGCATAGATATTATGCAGAGAAACAGATGATATAGTGATCTCTCTCTCTCTCTCTCTTTATATAACTTTTGTGAAACAAATAGTAAAACTGGGCCCACTCCACCTGGCTTTTGTAATTTCTTGATTTCTGGATGCTCTTGAACAGCAATAACTGAGGATGCACGTTGTGTCGGCTACAAGCTATGTAGTGATGGCTGTGCCATCATTTAACCAGGCCCCTTATGCTAGACATTTAAATGTCTTCCCTTCTTTTGCAACTACAAACAATGCAATAATAAATATCCTTGTACAAGCAACCTTGGACTTTTGCTCATATGACATAAATTCCTGCTAGTAGTATTCCTGGGTCAGACTGTGTGTGGATTTCAAATGTTTATGCATTTCATCAAGGGGCCCTTCAAACAATGGTACCGGGCTGGGGATAGAGCTCAGTTGGTAGAGCGTTTGCCTCATAAGCACAAGGCCCTGAGTTCAATCTCCAGCACCACAAAAAAAAAAAAGCAAAAAACAAAAAACAATGGTACCAATTGACACCCCCAGCTACACTGAAAGGACCAATCCTACCCTCCCCCTGCCCTGTTCCTTACCTGGCTGGTGCTTGCTCACACTTTAGAAGAGAGTGACCTCATCCTAGATGCCTCTGAAGACCAGCCCCGCTCCTCAGCTCCACCAGCCTGACTCAATGCTCCTGGCTTCCTTTGCATTTGCTCCACTTTCCACATAACATTGTAATCATCTCTTTACAAGTCTGTCTCCTGCACTAGATTTTGAACTTTTATTTTTTGGTATCAGGGATGGAAGCTTGAGGCACTCAACCACTGAGCCACATCCCCAACCCTTTTTTGTATATTATTTAGAGTCAGGGTCTAGCTAAGTTGCTTAGTGCCTCATAAGTTGCTGAGGCTGGCTTTGAACTCGCAGTCCTCCGGCCTCAGCCTCCTATTCTGCTGGGATTACAGGCATGTGTTATGGCACCCAGCAAGATTTTGAGTTCTTTGAGGGAAGGTCTAAACGTTATTCATCTCTTTAGGCCCTGGTTGAACATACCACAGGCAGAAACTATAAATATTTGTTGAACTAAACAAATCAGCTCAGAATCTCTGGCTCATTTGCCAAATGTAAGCCTGGTCTTGATCAAGCAGCACCTTGGATTTGGTTCTCCTGGGTCCCTGAAGATTGGTCTCTATGTGCTTGGTGTCCCAGTCCCTACTTACCTTCAGGTCAGCTCCCAGGACCATATGCCACTGAATTTATGAACAGATATGGTCTGCTGGTCCCCAGCTCTTCAGAAAGAGCCTTTCTGCATGTCTTGTTTCTCTTCTTCCTCCCACCAAAATGTCTGGTGCCCCTAGGATGGTTCTGCAGTGTGCCACTGGGAGCCTGGCAGCTCATGGCACCTGTGACCAGAGGGCCTGAATGGAGTGTAGCTGGAGCCAGCTTGGGCTTTCAGGCTGAAGTCCAGATCCCTACCTGCTCTTGACCTCACTGGGACTAGGGCTGGGGGAGAAACATCCCTATCACAATCCCTCACCATGCAGATGCAGTCCTGCTGCCTTCACATGCTGTCACCTTGATGGACCAGATCTCCTAGCCACTTGCTTTCTGAAGCTGCTTGAAGGGGTCTGGGAAGTCATATCCAAATATAAGGGACTATGGAGCCTCACTAAAGTTTCACAAGAAGTTTGGAGGCAGCAAATAGGAATACAAGAAACATGCAAGGGTTGCAAAGTGCCATTCTGCAGATATGAACTGTGGCAGGTGAAAGCAGGGACTCGGGGGCTCTAAAACCTGGCCGTGCTGGGCTTTCTCCAAGGCTGTGGCCAGCTGGATAAGCAGGCTATCAGCTCCATGGCAGTCAGAGGCTCACCCTAGGCCAAAGGGGCATACTCAGGCAGGTCGCCATATATTTCTTTGCCTTTCAACAATGCCACCTTGTCTCCATGGGCCCTGATCCTGAGAACAACCTCTAAAACACTGGGGATTTGGCAGGACAAGAAGAAATGGGAAAGAGGTCAGGGGACAACAGGAGGGGCAGGAGGTGAGGAGGAGGGGTGCCAGGGCCCTCAGAGGCAGGGGTGGGAGTGGGGCTAAGACTGGGTCATACAGCAGGCATGGTAGTTCATGCCTGTAATCGCAGCATCTCAGGAGGCTGAAGCGGGAGGATCAATAGTTCAAAGCCAGTCTCAGCAACTTAGTGAGGCCTTAAGCAACTCAGTGAGACCCTGTCTCTAAAATACAAAAAAAGGGCTGGGGGTGTGACTTGGTGGTTGAGTGCCCCTGGGTTCAATCCCCAATACAAAAAAAAAAAAAAGTCTGTCACAAGAGCCTGCCATGTGTTCTGCTGGGTTGTCACTGAGCAGAGCACTCTGCCTGTGCCTACCTTGCAAGAACAATATTGTCCTCCTGCCAGCGAGTGCTGATGAACACTTTAGTCAAGCACAGCATTCCAGGGCTATAGAAATGACTTACACATAGCTCTTGACCTCAAGGACTACAGAGAGGGGAGACACCGAGAGGGAAGGAATCAGCGGGTATCAGAAGGTTATTTTCAGGAAGTGGTGCATGAACTTAGAATTCAGACAGGGCTGGGGAGAACATTTCAGGTCAGAGGTCCCTAGGTGTACGTGTGGAAGGGTTTCACTAGAACCGAGGGTTAAGAGCAGGTCAGTGCCTTAGGGCACAGGAAAGGCCTTGTGATGGTACAGATGTGGTGCCAGGTGGGGACACCACGTTATGAAGTTAGGGTTATCTTTGGGAAGATGTTGTGGTTTATGCTCCAAATCAGTGACCAAAACTTGGTGCTATTTATTCCACGGGCAGAAAACAAAGCCGAAATCAAGAAGCAAATTGTGATGGGTGGCACATTCAATGCATACGCCAAATTACCTACTCTCAAAAATGACTGCTTTGTGCCTAGAGGCCTCTGAGGCCTGCTGTTCTAGAACTATAGCTCCAGGTGTCAAAAAAGAGTCCACTCTGTTTTCAACAGAAGATCACAACAGAAATCTCTTAACCCTTGGCTATTTGAAATGTATCATATGATGAGGAAAACAGGCACATAAATGGGCTACATTAGTAAGTGTGCCATTCAAGGAATCTTAGTCACAACAGAAACCAACTCTAGTTAACTTCATCAGAAAAGTTTTATTGGAAAGCTAGGGAGGAGCTTGGGGAATTGTCAGAATGAGAAACTGGCAAGAACAAGGGAACTGGGCAGCCAGACATAGCCACAGCCTGCCACTGGAGCTACTGGCCTCCAGCACCATCAGCAGGGGACCCACATTGCTGCAGTCCTGGATTGTCACTGCTGTTGCCACCATCATCACCAAAGCAGCATAGGAGCAAATACTTCAGGACCCTCTTCCCTAGAATTACTCCCTCCAGACTTCAATGAATGGGCATGAGCATCTCAAGTGCTTAGCTGAGGTTCCAGGTTCAAGTCCAAGCTGCTCAGGGTCCCAGAGCACAGGTCACAGGCCTCATGGACTTCCTGGCATAGGAGCCTTCCCTCCCACAAGACACTGCTATGGCAGGTTTCTCCAACACCAGCAGGGGCCCTCAGGCACTGGGTAGAACAGTATCCCTTTTCCTGGATTGACTACTTCTGACTGAAAGGGAAATTAGGGTCAGTTGCTATCCTGTGGGAGAGGGAGGAAATAATCAGGAGGCAGGGTGCTCCTAAAATATCTCCTGGTGTGGTGCCCATCAAAGGCATGGAACACATTCACAGCAAACCACCACAACCCACCAGACAGGACCCTCCACAGACACTGGTTTTGAGACTCTATGACCAGATGAGGTACTGCTGAAGGCCAAGGAGAACACAGAAGGCCTGGCAAGCAATGAAGTCCTAAAGATCAGCTTGACCAGCTGCAGAAAAAGGAACCATAATTTCTACCTGTTTCTGTACATGCAGTGAGAATTATTTTTTAATTGGTCAAATTTTGGTTTTGCCTTCAGGCTGGCTAACAGGCCAGACATATTTTGTTAATATTCATGAAAATGGTGAAACTGTTAAAAAAAAATCACGCAAATCCAGGTGAAAAATCAAGAGCCTCCTCCCTCACCCTTTGGCACAGATCCTCCATCCCATCTCAGAGACATCCTCGGCCATCCGTTAGTATGAAGCCTTCCAGACCAATTTTATGCATTTCAAGTTGTTTGGTTTTATAAGGCTTCATCTTGCCTTAAGATTGTACGTATTGTTCTGCACTATGCTTTTATTTAACCTAACATTAGGTCTTGGAAATCTTTCCGTATCAGTACTTGATACAACTTGTAACTGCTGCATAGCAAGAATTTCACAAGGACCAAAGTAGCCAAGTTGGGGGAAAGGACATGAGCCACATGCCTTTTGATCAGCTACTACCCAAACTACTCTGTAGAAAGGTTGATGTAGTTGATATGCATACCAACCACTTGTCTTCTCACTTCTCTTCCTAGCTCACAATGGGTATGATCAGGAGGCACTCTTGCTGTCTGAAGGACACACTGTATTTCACTAGTGTGTTACTTTACACATTACTGATTCCCAGTAAGGGTGAATGCTAACAAGATACAGGCTTTATGGAGTTGTGGGGAACAATGTTCATAAACTGCTGGTAGTCACATCAATTAGTGCTATCATTTGGGAAAGCAATTTGGCATTATCTAGTCAGTGTGAAGGTGTTCAAACCCTGGGACCCAGACCTTTCACTCCCTTATACTTACCCCTAGAGAAACTCACACATGTGCACCAAAGGATATCTTTCTAGTATTTTCCTTGCCACAGAAAGATGGTGAGAACTTAAAATGCCCACCCACAGGGGACTGCACAAATAAATTGTGATAATTCATACAACTGAATTATTTTGTATGCAGCATTTAAAATATATGAACTAGATGTATGTGTATCAAAATGGCTGTGTCAAAGACAATGTTCAGTGAAAAAATCAAGTTGCAAAATGATAGCATACATTCTATAAATTATATCCATTTAAAAAACAAATTGGTTATGGACATGTGTGTTTTTATACACACACACACACACACACACACACACACCCACATATACATATAAACTCATGCAGACATACACACACTCACATATACACCTTAAAGACAGACAAGAAATAAACCATTTTCTGGGTGGTGCTTACCTCTATGCAAGAGCAAAGGTACATGAGTTGGGGCAAGGGACTTCACCTGTACCTGAAAACTTTTATTTACTTGAGACAGAGTGCGAGAGAGCACTGAAACAAACATGGCCAAATGATAAGACCTGTTCACTCTGTGTAGAATTCTTCTCTTTTCCTGAAGCATTTCTGAGGCACATATTTGTCTGTCCCTATCTGTGTCACTGTGTTAAGGTATGCAATTGGCATACAGCTTCATTTTTTTTTACACTGATTCCCTTGAGAGCTTCTATTTTCTTGAAGGGGATTTTAACTCATTCATTCCTATACTGAATTTAGATTTGTTCCTACCATTTTACTCATTGTACTATGATTTCTCATTGTTTGTTTCTTCTTTCTCTACTCGACCTTTCCATTATACAATTATACACTTCATCCCTACTTTATAAAAACTATTACCCTCCTTATTTTTTGACATTTTTTGGAGTCTGCATTTCCTGTGAAAACTGTTTTCTACCCTTGAGAACACCAAAAAATGCAAGGGCTCAATCAGAAAGTCACCTGGTACCACCATTTCAGACAAAACCAAACAATTCCATGTTACCGTGTAAAACCAAAAGTACTTTAATAAGCTTTTACTGCACTGCAATTACAGGAACGTTAACCCAGAACATGCAACAAAAATTATTTTGCCTTTTGGACATAGTTAACAGAAAAACTTGACATTACAATTAACAGCAACATATTCTACTGAAAAAAACAAATGCCATTTATTCCGACTTTCAGGTTAGAAAATGTATGCTCTTACTGCACGCTCAAGTAGCAATTAGAAAGTTTAGTTTTCCCTTTCTAACCTCTAAAAGACAGCATGATTTGTGTATTTGTGTGTGTGTGTATGTGTATGCGTGTGTGTGTGTGTTACTATCAATTGAACCCAGGAGTGCTCTACCACTGAGCTACACCCCCAGTCCTTTTCTAACTTTTTGAGACAGGGTCTTGCCAAGTTGCCAAGGCTGGCCTCGAACTTTTGATCCTCCTGCCTCAGCCTCCCAAATCGCCGGAATTCCAGGCAATGTGCCCCCGCGCCTGGCTAGGACAGTATGATTTTTAATGCAACCGTACACAACCATTTTCACATTGGAAATAATCACAAGAAATCAACAGGTTTAGTCTAATCGACCAAATGGTTTCATTTTCATTATTAATTTTCAGAGGGCTCCTGCAGTATTGTGGGGAAAATAAACAGACCAGGAGTAAAAAAAAACCTTGGTCTTTAGAGTGGGGGAGGGAACATGCAGCGGCACACAGGGCATGTGCCTGACTTCTGAAGCCAGATGGACACACAGGGCTTGTGGAAATAGTGGTGGCATGGAAGCTCAGTGGCCACTTCCCCCTTCACATATTCACTGCAGCAGATAGGACAGCACATCTCTTGGCCAACTGCACCATGATCTTCAGTGACCAGGATCTCGGGAAGAGCATCGATGCTCTCCTTGCTCGCCGGTGGATTGGCCACCTCGACATCCACTGCCAGAGACTCCAGGTGTGCTAGGGCAGTCTCCATTGCCTGGGCCAGGCGTTCCTCCAGTGCCATGTAGGTAAGGAACTGAGGATCCACGTACGAAATGGCTTCGGCCACTCCTAAACCATCCGCAAATCCATCAAAGAGGCTCCAATCCACTTCTAGGTCTTCACTGACACTGGAGTCATCTTCAAGGTTGTTGTTGCCATCCAGCACGAACACCCCAGGCTGCATCAACTCCTGCCCAGAGTCGTTGTCCCCCTCACTGCTGCTCTCGTTCTCATTGTACTGGAGCCAGGGAATTTCTCCTTCTTCCAGGGATGTCTGTTCCTCTTCCTGAAGCAATGGTTCTTGAGCTTCCTCAAGATAGCTGCTGCTGTTGCTAACGGCACCTGCACCTGCACCTGCACTGGCACTGGCACTGGCACTGGCACTGGCACTGGCACTGGCGCTAGCACCAGCAATGGCACTAGCACTGGCTCCAGCGCCCAGGCCAGGGCTCGTGTCAGCGACGCTCACACTCACTGTAGCTTGCTGAGGTTCCCGCTCTTCCTTTCCCGGCAGAGTCTCCCAGCTTTCTCCACTGGAGGACAGGGTTTGCTCTCGACTTCGATACTTCCTGCGCAGAGCAGCGATCCACTCTTTGTCACTGTCAGAGTCTTCATCACAGTATTTGTAGTAATCATCACTATATGTCCAGAAGTCAGGGTCAGCCATGGTCCGTCGCCTCCTCGGCACCTTCTCTGGTTTCACTTGGTCGTTTCTTGCTTCCCTCTTGTCTTCACAGTACTTCGGCTCACAGTAGCCACTTGAACTCTCGCCTCTGCCTCTCCTTGCCAGGCCATCTGAGTGGCCCTCATCGGCATTGACAGCATCCCTCCACCTGGAAGTACTGTGTGGCATATCATCATCATCATCAGTATCAAAAAATATTTTTGGTTTCACGCAGTTTGGACTTGCCAGATTTCGGACTTTGGGCCTCACCACCGGTTCCTCTGCACTCTTTGAGGGGTTTTCCCCACCACCACAAATACTCACAGGAGCCCTACTGGGACGTGCAGTTAAGTTCTGCCCCCTTCTCTCCCTCTCCAAACTGTCACCTTTTGTAGCCACCTTGCCTTCAGCAGAAGACATCTGAGAGGCCACACTATTTGGCTTCGGGAACTCTGCTCTGCTAGCAGAGCATCTTGCCACAGGGGCTGGGTCTACCTTGTCAAGCTCCTCTCTCACATCACGGCTAAAACTAGAGAACTGGGGAGGCACCCCCGCCACAGACCTTGCCCCTTTCTCTGGGTCATACAGCTTATCATCCTTAAACTTGCCAGTTTTCCCTCTCACTGGCGGTCGCTCAACAGGCCCAGCCCCCTCCTCCTCACTATCATCTGCCCCAAAAGTGTCAATATGTCCATAAGCCATTCCTCTTCTGCCACCCGTAGCCCTGTACTCTCTTGGTGGATACCTGGAATAGTCCTCATTATCAACATTCAGGCTGGTTCCCGAGCTCTCACAGTCGTCCCAACTACGACGAGTGGTGGCAAATGGTGATCGGCTCCTCTTGGTGGTTTGACTGGGGGCTGATCTGTGCATTGGGACTTCGGCTGTCGTCTTTCTCTGGCTGGCAATCCTTTCCTGCTGGCTCGAGGATGGCCTGAAACTGACATAAGCATGCCTTCTTCCATACCTCCTGCCTGTATTGGACTGATACCCTCCTGCTGGTTTGGGCCATACAGGCTTGCTAGATTCCTGCCCCATTGCTCTGGTTTAGGAGGGTTTCCAATACAGCCGGGACTCAGGTGAAAAGGTTCCTGCTCCCCACACTCGTGTTTTTTTATTTTTTTTTGAGCTGGGAAAGTCAAATCAGTTCAGCATAAAGGAGCAGGGAGATCTATTTTCACTTCAGCAGACAGGTAACAGAAGGGATAAGGGATCTTTAAAATTAGTTTCACTTTCTTCTAAGGCCTGGAGTAGCGTTCCAGTGACTGTCAGGTGTAGACCTGGAACACATTTTTAATTTTGGCAAAATGATTACAACACCAGGTTTATAGGAAAGCCGGACTTAGGGGGAAAATGGGACAGAAGGTGGGGAGTGACTTCCACCTTGGAAGGTGGGTGAAGTACCATGGAATTGTGCCAACGCAGGAAGAGGAAAGACGGCAGTGGGTTTTTTTTTTAATGGGGTGTCTTTTTTCTGAACCCTGCAGACAGGAGAAATGTGAATTTGAGTAGAGTGGCAAATGTAGATCACTGCACAGGCATGAGTGCCTACATGTCTGTCAGGAGAGGGACAGGTGGAAGGGGGACCTGCAGTCCGGCAATGGAGCGATGTGTAGGTCCGTAGGGGGAAGGGGTGTGAGTGTTAGAATAAAACCCATTCTGGATGTGACAGAATGGGTGGGGTGGCTTCAGAGGAAAGTGGTGTGTGTGGAGTATGAGAGAACCAGAAGGGGGGTGTAGATGTGTATGTAGCAGCTGGAACTATGGGGGAAGCCTACATTTATGTGTATATCCCAGGCAGGGAAGGGATTGGTGGCAATGGAGAGGAGGGTAAGAGAGTTTGTTTGTGTGTGTGTGTGTGTGTGTGTGTGTGTGTGGCAGGCACATGTGTGCATTTGTCCAAATGGGATACAACTGAAAAATGTCAGCATGAGCAACTGCAGCAGGCAGACATGGCAGAGCGGTCAGCACTGGAGAGGGGGGTGTATGAGAGAGAGATGGAAAAGAGGCTAGCAATCAAAGAATGCCTACACGTGTGACTGTGGCAAGCAGGAAGAGCGGTGGTGTCCCCAGAGGACTTCTATGAGTGTGAGTGTGTATGTATGCACCAGGGACAGCAAAGGGGGTCAATCTATGCAAAGTATGTGGCAGACAGAAAGCAGAAGAGCAGGGCATTTAAAAGGATGTGTAAACGAGAGAGTGGGAGTGTATTTGTGCCAATGGTTAGCAATAAAAGATGTCGTTATGTGTGTATGTGACAGGCAGGGAGGGCGACTGAGGGTGTGTATAAATGTGTGTATGTGTGTGTCTACACATGCATGCCAGAGCAGGCAGAGGGAGGAGGGGCGGGATCTAGAGGTGTGTATGCGGTAGGCAGTGAGGGGAGGGAAATGGCAGCCGAGGGTCTGAGGCCATGTGTGCGCGTGTGTAGGGGGAAGGCACTGGAGGGTGTGAGGGTGTGTGAGAGGGGGTGTGTGTGTGTGTGTGCCTGCGCATGCGCGGGGGAGGGGATGCACTGGAACCTTGAGGCTGGCGGGGCAGGGAGGGGGCTGCAACTGAAGGTTTCCGTGTGTGCGTGCGGGTGTGCTCACGTACGCTTGCGCGACACAGAGGAGGGGGTGCAATGTCATAATAAGAGACAAGAAAACGTTATAAGCTCAAAGGGCAGACCCAAATCGATGTGGCAGGGAAGGGGGCAAAGAAAGAAAAGGGCGTGTGTGAACATAGTTTTTCCCAGAGAATAATTTTTTTTTTCTGACAATTCTTTCCCGGGAACAATATTTTTACCTAACAATCTTAACCATTTACCACTCGGCAAAACAGCAAAATGGCAGAGGGCGGCCACGGGGTGCCCGCTAAGGGGGCTGAGGAGGGGAGAAGGACAGGCGGGGAGAAGGGGCCAGGGGCCACGAACACCGTTTCCCTCTCAAATAGCCAGGAAGCCATTCGAGCAGGGGCCACGCTGGCCAAAGGAGCTCAGTAGCGGAGGATGCAGTCCCCGAACAGGCCGACGGAGGACAAGGGCCTCAGTCTGCAGTCAGGTCCCCCGTCCGCCCCACCCCTTCCCGAGGGGCGAACCCGAAAAGAGGTTCGCCGGATCCCCCCCGGTTCTCGCGCCCCTGCCCTGCCACTCGCCCCGCCGCCGGTTCCTAGATGGATCGCCAACCCGACCAGCCTTTCACTCACCCTGTCGGGACAGCAGCACGCTTTTCAGAGGGGCAGAGCTCTCGGACCTCCGACCGCCACCACCGCCAGAGCCGCTGCTCCCGGGTCTCCGGCTCCTCCCCCGCCAGACAGCACCCGGGAGGGCGGTGACTGCGGCGGAAGTGATTGTGACGTCGGCTGGAGCCCGCCCCCTGGATGTGGCGGGGGCGGCAGCGTCTTTCCACAAATCAGGGTGGGCCCTAAAGTATTATTTCATTTCAAATGATGAAATCCTCAAGGATACAGGAAAGGACAGCGCAACATGTAACAAGCGGTCAGCGATAAGAAATGAGGAACATTTAGCCATATTCCCTTCGGTTTTGTTGTTTTCTTTAATAAAATGAAATAGAATTGTTTCTAATTAATTCCAATGTGAAAGTAATTATATTACTATGTCATATCCTATATGGTATGGTTTGTCTGCGGTATTAAAATGCGAAAATATATTTACCATTGCAGTAAGCTGCTTTTTTCTTTTTTTTTTTGAGGTGGTTAAAACAAGTTGAACCTGTTTGCAGTGGAATTTGTTGCTCTTGGTCACAAAATCAAGCTTCTCCATCCAAAAGAAATGATCAATCATGAAACGCAACAGGGGTTCATACTCTGGTAGTTGCACTGCTGTTCTAAATTATTATACTTATGCTTTTTGATTTACACAATTTTACTGAAATCTGAAATCTTAAATTGCCCTCTTAACATTCACAGCAAGTGTAAAAAGTTCATGTATTCACAACGGTATCAAAGTTGTTGGGGTTTATTGTTTGGTTGTTTTTGTTTTGGGGTGGTAGGGGTTGAACCTAGGGACACTTAACCACTGAGTTACGTCCCCAGCCCTTTTTATTTGTATTTTGAGACAGTTTCACTAAGTTGCTTAGGGCCTCACTAAATTGCCCAGGCTGGCCTGGAACTTGCCATTCTGCCTCAGTTTCCTGAGCTGCTGGGATTACAGGTGTGCACCATGGCACCAGCTGAAGTAAATTTTTGTTCTACTGGAAATACAATGTATAATAGAAGAAAAACGTCTAAGGGTAACAATAGAGTAGAAATAGGATGTGTAACTTTCAACTATTAAAGGAATAGTATGTGGAAGAAAGAAAAACTCAGTCAACAAAGGGCAAGAAATGAGGTATGCGCTAAGCAGGATGTAAAAAGAAAAATGGATTACGATGTATTATGGGTTAACATCTATTAAGGAGCAAATTCTCATTTTGGTCATTTAATTGTATTATTTGTTTATTGTTTTAAACCAGGGATTGAACCCAGGGGCACATAACCACTCAGCAACCCTATCTAGCTAAATTGCTTAAGGCCTTGATAAATTGCTGAGGTTAGTCTTGAACTTTCCAGCCTCCTGAGTTGCTGGGATTATAGGTGTGCACTGATGTCCAGCATATAAAAGTCCAGTTATATGCTGTTTATGAGTTTCACCTGAAGTAGAACCAAAGTGGAAGTACATGTCTGTTAAATACTAACAGGAAAAAAAAAAGATGGGAAAGGGGGAGGTGAAGGAAAGAGGAACAATAAGAAAGGAAGGAGAGAGACTTGTAACAATACTAATATAAAAATCAAGGCCAAAGTAGAAAGTATCAAAGAGAACAAAAGAGGTTCTTTCATTCACCAAGAAATAGATAATGATAAGAAAAAAATATGTGCCAAAACATACCATTTCAAAATAAATGTAGGAAATACAGTTTAAATATAAAAAAGATAGAGCCAAATGTGGTGGCACATGCCTGTAATCCCAGCTTCTTGGGAAGTTGAGGCAGGAAGATTGGAAGTTGGAGGCCAGCCTCAGTAATTTGGGAGACCTTGTTCAAAATAAAAACTTAATAAAAGGAGCTGGGGATGTAGCACAAAATATTACAGCTGAAGCTCATTTGTCTCATTCATCTTAACTTCTTTGCCTCAAATAAGCACATTTGGAAGTTGATGTTTCCTTCTTATCCATGTTTGTTTTTCTGTCATTAGATATGTATGTATCTTTACCCAAAATACAATGTTGTTTTATGTGTTTTATTTTGTTTTCTTTTTTGTTGTTTTTTGGGGGGGGGATACCAGCGATTGAACTCAGGGGCACTCCACCACTGAGCCATAACTTGAGATCTACTTTGTATTTATTATTTAGAAACAGGGTCTCACTGAGTTACTTAGCACCTTACTTTTGCTGAGGCTGGCTTTGAACTCGAGATCCTCCTGCCTCAGCCCCCTGAGCTGCTGGGATTACAGGTGTGTGCCACTATGCCCAGCCTGTTTTAAATTACATAAACTATAGCACATCACCTTGCAGGGGTACATATGCTATCATATAATTCTAGTTTCTTGAATCTTCTTCATGGGCAGAGTAGCTGGTGAGAGAGACAGAGACAGAGACACACAGAGAAAGAGTGTACTCAGAATAGAATACACGATGGCCTTTTTATAACTTTGTCTTAGAAGTGACATCCTACCACTTTTCTGTATTCTATTCATTAAAAGCAAGCCATAGAATTTGTCCCTTTCATCTATCAAATTTGTAGCCACGCAGTTGTTCATAATATTTATTATCCTTTTAATGCCCATGAGATCAATAGTGATAGCCACTCTTTCATTTCTGATATTAGTCATTTTGTTTACTCTCTGGACTGGAGGCTTATAATCTTCTTGATCTTTCATGTTTTCTAACATTTACATTCAATGCTACAAATTTCCCTCAAGGCACTGCTTTTGCTGCAGTCCACAAATTTTAGTAAATTGTGTTTTCATTGTCAATTTATCTTGAAACTTCTTCTTGAACCTTATGTTATTTACAAGTATATTGTTTAATCTCCAAATATTTGAGGGCTTTTCATCTATCTTTCTGTTATTGATTGCTAATTTCATTTTGCTGTGGTCTGAGAGCATATTTTGTATGATGTCTATTCTTTGTAATCTGTTAAGGCATGTTTTATGGTCCAGGATGTGGTCTATCCTAGTGAATGTTCCACATGAGTTTGGAAAGAATGTGGATTCTGCTGTTGTTGGATGAAGTAGTCTATAAATGTCAATTAGATCTGGTTGATTGATGGTGCTATTCAGTTCAAGTATATTCTTATTGATTTTCTGGCTGTTAGATCTGTCAATTATTGATAGAGGAGTGTTGAAAACTTCAGCTGTCATATTTCTTCTATTTCTTCTTGTGGAGTCACCTGTTTCTTCTTGTAGTCTATTGGTTTTTGCCTCATATACTTTTTTGTGCCTTAACACTGTCAGGTGTATACTTTTTTTTTTTTGGTACCCAGGATTGAATCCAGGGGCACTTATAACCCCTGACTAACAATTTCCTATTCATTGCTCTTGGTATTTTTTAAATCTTTGTTGTTTTTCTTTTTTTGTCTTCTACTCTGTCTTCACTGATTTTAATTGAACATTTTATGATTCCATTTTCTCTCCTCTTTGAGTATATCAATTATACTTCATCTTTTTTTTTACTTAATTAGGGATCATGTAAGAGCCTGCAATATATATTTACAATTAATCCAAGTCCACTTTTAAATAACACTGTAATACTTCATGAATAGGGCAGGCAGGTACCTTATAAGAGTATTCTTAATTCCTCCATCCCATCCCTTATGAAATATTTCTGTCATTCATTTCACTTGTCCACAAGCTATAGTCATCCAATATTGTTGCTATTATTTTTTGAGTGAAGTGTTATCTGTTATATTCTTACAAAATATGAAAAATTAAACATGTTATTCATACCATCATTTATTCTGCTCTTCTTTATGAAGATTCAAGTTTCTAACCTATATCATTTTCTTCTCTGAATAACTCATTTTAATGTTTCTTGAAACATAGCTCTTGGAAGTGGTATTCTAACAGTTTTGCCATATCCTTTCTTTTCTTATTTTTGGTACTGGGGATTTAACACAGGGGCATTTTACCACTGAGCTACATCCCAGCCCTATGTATGTATGTGTGTATGTATGTATGCATGTACGTATGTATGTATTGAGACAGGGTCTCGCTAAGTTGCTTAGGGCCTCAATAAATTGCTAAGGCTGGACTTGAACTTACTATCCTCCTGCCTCAGCCTCTTCTTATTGAAAGTAGGTTGCTAGGTCTAACCTACCTCAAGGGGAAGTGATCACACAAGCACATGAGTTCAAGAGGTGGTGATCATAGAGGATGGGGGAAAGGTAGGAGCATTTCAACTTTAATAGAAATTGCCAAACTGCCTTCCAAAGTGATTGTAACAATTTACATCCCACCTGCAGTTTGTTCACATCATCTTCGCCACTCTTGGTTCTAAGACTTTAAAATTGTTGCCAATCTGATGAGTACAGAGCACTTTTATTTGACTTTGTTTTCCCCCCAAATTACTAGAGAAGTGCCTTTGTACAATTGTTGACCATTTAGATTTCTTCTTCTCTGAAATGTATGTTCATATCTTTTGTCCACCTTTTTCTATTAATGTTTTTCTTTAGTATTGATTTGATATTGTATTGTCTATCTATATTGATAAAGTATAGGTATACTTTATATGTTCTTTATGTCAATTATATTTATATAGTTGCAAATATCTGCTTCTAGATGGTGTTTTCTTTCGATGCAAATATGAAATTATAATGTTACTTAAAATAAACTTTAGGAGAATGTTTTTCATAATCCTGTAGTGAATAAGGCCTTTGTAAATTTGTCAAAAGATGCAGGAGCAAAAAGGAAAAGGTTCAACTACATAAAAATAAAATGTGCTTGGAAGCAAAAAAAAAAAAAATAAACAAACAATTCTAAGTAAAGAAAAATGAAAACCTGGAGAAAATGCTGCTAATTGAACAGACAAAGGGCTCATTGCCCAATTGCATGAAGAGCTCCTAGAAGTCAATAAGTCCATCAAATCAAATTTAAGATGAGCAAAGGATACCAACATACTTTTCCTCTCCCCACCCCCTTGCCACAGTACTGGGAATTGAGCCCAGAAGTGGTTTACCACTGAGCTACATCCCCAGCCCTTTCTATTTTTTTTTTATTTTGATACAGGGTCATGCAACATTGCCCAGGTTGGGCTCAAAATTACAAAGCAGGAGGGAAAGGAAGGGGTACCACAGGGGATTGAAATGGAGCAAATTATGTTACATGCCTTCATGAATATGTCAGAGTAAACCCCACAATTTTACAAAAGTATAATGCACTAACAAAAAAAAAATTAAAAGGTAAAAAAATAAATAATTCCACAGGTTCAGAAATTTTATTATAGCAACAGAAAGCTAACCAAAAAAAAAAAAACACCTATCAAATTTCTAATGCACATACTTTTTTTTTGGTACCAGGGATTGAAACCAGGGATGCTTAACCATTAGCCACATCCATAGCCTTTTTTATATTTTTATTTACAGACAGGGCCTCACTGAATTGCTGAGGTTGGTTTTGAACTCGAAATCCTCCTGTCTCAGCCTCCTGAGCTGCTGGGATTACAGGTGTGCATCACTCTAATGCACATACTTTTTGACCCAGAAAGTGTACTTCTAGGAACTAACTTACAAATATATTTGTACATGATGGAAATGAGATATGTGCTATTATATTCAGTGCAGCATTATCATTAACAGTGAAAGACTAGAATGAACCTAAATATTTTTCAAAAGGGGAATAAATGTTATGGTAGAATACGTACTATAGCACAGCTAAAATGCAGAATCAAAATCTACATATATCACAAAGATTAAGTCTGGAAAACAATATTAAATGAAAAAAAGAGGTTGTAAGAGGGTGTATTCATTACCATAGCATTTATATATGTTTTTAAAATGCATTGAGGACACATACGTTCCAGTTTCTTCTATCTCCCCAGAGAATTGTTCACTGGATCACTGTGATAGTTAATTATAGGTGTCAACTTGACTGGATTAAAGAATAGCTAGAGTGAGTGTGTTTACAGAAGAGATTGGCATAGCCGGGCACGGTGGCACATACCTGTAATCCCAGCAACTTGGGAGGCTGAGGTAGGAGGATGTCAAGTTCAAAGCCAGCCTCAGCAACTTAGCGAGGCCCTAAGCAACTCAGTGAGACCCTGTCTCTAAATCAAATACAAAATAGGGCTGGGGACGTGGCTCAGTGGTGGAGTGCCCCTGAGTTCAATCCCCGGTACCTAAAAAGAGAGAGAGAGAGAGAGAGAGAGAGAGAGAGAGAGAGAGAGAGAAATAGAGATTTAGAGATTGGCATAAGTTTGCATGGAGTAGGTGGGGAAAATCTATTCTCAATGTGGGCCAACACCATTCAGTGGGCTGAGGGCCCAGGTGGAATACATACAGAAAGTGGCTTGTGCACTTATTCTCTCCCTCTCCCTCTCCCTCGTCCCCTCCCCCTCCCTCTCCCTCTCCCTCAGTGGGGATAGTCTCTTCTGGTGCTGCCAGGCTCACTGGCCTGTGGACTCTAAGACTTAACTCCTGTCGACCCCAGGTTCTCAGGGTTTTGGCCTCAGGCTGAGAATTATACCATCAACTGCCCTGGTTCTGAGGACTATGAACTTGGACTGAACCATGCTACCAATATTCCAGGGTCTCCAGGCTGCAGACAGCCTGTCATGGGACTTCTCAGTCATCATAATAATGTGAGTCAATTCCCCCAATAAGTTCCCTCTAGTATATCTAAATCTATCTATCTATCTATCTATCTATCTATCTATCAATCAATCATCTATCTATCTATCTATCAGTTCTGTTTCTCTGGAGAACTCTAACTAATACAATCACTAAAAAACGACTCTTGCCCAAGAATGGTGGTACACACCTATAATCTCAGCAACTCAGACAATTGAGGCAGGAGGATCACAAGTTTAAAGCCAGCCTGGGCAACTTAGCAAGACCTTGTCTCAAAATTTAAAAAAAATAATTAAAAATAAAAAGTGCTAGGGATATAGCTCCCTGTAGAGTGCTCCTGGGTTCAGTCCCCAGTACCATTAATAATTTCTGAAAAGACTTATCTCTAATAAGACTTGGTATGACTTGGTGTTAATGTCAATCTTGTCAGTTATTTTGTTTTCAACTTGTTTGCAAGATTGTTTTTCTGGTACATTTTTATTTATCTCTTTAAAACATTTCTACAGTATTTTTTTTAGTACTGGGGATTGAACCAGAGGTGCTTTACCACTGAGCTGCATCCCCACATCCCCAGACCGTTTTTATTTTTTATTTTGAGGTAGGGTCTTGCTAAGTTTCTTAAGGTTTCACCAAGTTGCTGAGGCTGACCACAAACTTTCCATCTCCTGCCTCACCCTCCCAAGTTGCTGGGATTACAGGCATGTGCCACCACCACCCAGCTCTAAGATAATATCTTTATAGTTTCATACAAGTATTTATATAATTTTAGACATACTCTTAAAAGAAAACCTATGTGCATGCTTTTCAAAATTGCAGGTTTTTCTTTCAATTTTACTGCTTCTCTTTTCTGCCTACCTTAGTACTTCCCACAACAGTTAACAATAACCCAATATTCATTAATTCTACATTTTCTTCATACTTGCATAATCATATAGGGTATACATGTGTGTATATGTGTATACATACATGTAAATAATTAATACATGTGTAGGCTTTTATTTATCCTTCTTTTATTAAAATGAGATCATAGAAAATTGGCCTTCTGTATCTGAGTTTTACATCCGCTGTTTCAACTAATAACTCATCAAAAATATTGGGGGAAAAAATGGGTCTGTGCCAGACACATCTATAATCCCATCATCTCTGGAGATTGAAGCAGGAAGATCATAAGTTCAAGACCAGCCTGGGTAAATTAGTGAGACCCTGTCTTAAACTAAACTAAACTAAACTAAACTAAACTAAAATAAAATAAAATAAAATAAAATAAAGGGATGGGGATGTAGCTCAGTTGTAGGTTCAATTCCCAGTACCAAAATTAATTGTATTTATGCTGAACATCTTTATACTTTTGTACATATTCTCTGAACTACTGTATAACAATTTTTCACCTAGCATTTACACTGTATTAGGTATTGAAAGTCATCTACAGATGTTTAAAGTATACAGGTGGATGTGCATAGACTTATGTAAATACTATACCACTTTATATAAGGGATTTGAGCATCTATGGATTTTGTTATCTATAGGATGGAGGGGGCAGTCCTGAAACCAGTCTTCCATGGATACTGAGGGATAATATACTTTTCCACTTCTTGCTGTTCTCCCTCAATATGATGATGATGATGATGATGATGATATGATGATGATGATGAAGAATATGTTGCTGGGATTCCAGCAAGTTCCCATAGGCCAGACTTCCCAATAGGCCTGAAACCACCTGCCTCCTCCTTTCTCTAGTCTCCCTCTCTTGGAAATGAACTGATATTAATAAATAGTGTCAGACTGCTTTCCCAAAAAGCTAGTGGCTTCTCAAGTCTACTGGCAATGCCTAACCCTGTATCCTGGCTATCTTGACTGTTCATGGGTACAGATTCCTCTCCTAGAGATATGAAACTCAAAAGGAAACACAGAGATTCAGAAGACTAAGTCATGTTCACATCAATTACTTCTAAAAACAAACCCAACATCTTGAAAATACAAGTTTGGTATTTGCCCAAGTGAGCCAGAGTTAAATTCTGTTGCTTGCAACCAAAAGAAACATAAACTCTGGTCACAGAATGAGCCCTGATCCAACTACAAATTCAAGTGTGATCCAGGCCACAGGCTTAGTCCTCACCCAAGTTGGATATCGAGGGTCATTCCTGGCCCCATGCTTCACTGACCCCCGCTTGGCATCTCTCCAAGAGGTATTCCTGGTCACAAAGGGGTTCAGGTGAACTGGTGGATATATCTCTGCTAAATGCATGCAGAGCCTGGGGCCCAAAGTTCAGGGCCTCTTTGTGGCAACTAATATTCATGACTTACAGAAACAGAGCAGAATTACTTGTAAAGAAAAATTAGCAAAGTCTAAGCTTGAGATGTTTTGGGGGGATGTGGGTTGTAGAAAATAATAGATCTAAAGAGAAACTGGTTAGGGTGGAATCAGGGTTTGGTTTGTGGAGGTTGAGAATAAGGGCATGTGTTCTGAGCCTGGCTCAAGGTAATAGGACAGAATAGGGATTTGAGGGAGCCTGAATGGGACTGTACTGAACCCCCTGCTGGGGCCTGGGTAGGTCCTATGCCCCCAGGAAAAGCTCACAGGAGTTACCATGGAGAGGTCTAGGCAGTCTGAAGCTAGAGGCCTCCTCCTTTGTCTCTATCAGCCTTCTGGCATTGCTTAGACCAGCTGGATGGGCCCCATGCTGCCGGGCTCTTCTCCTGCACTGACCAGACTTCCCATAGGCCTGAAACCACCTGCCTCCTCCTTTCTCCAGTCTCCCTCCTTTCTTCTTTGCCCCTGGCATGGCTTCTCCTTGCGTGCCTCCTGTTGAGTTTCAGGGATTAGGACTTTCTTCTGTGGGACACAACTCCTTTCTCTTCTCCCAGCCTCACCCTAAGGAACTCTGGAGGGAATTACGTGTGGTGCTGTGAAGCAAGCCAAGAGTGGAGGGAGGACACTAACAATTGTCAAACATGTAGTATCTGTCAGGTATGTATTTTACACAGGCTCCCTTATTTCATCTCCACAGTAAACCTGTAGGGAGTCTTCGGTTCACAAGGGGAGTCGAGGCCCAGAGAGGTTAAAGGATTCATCCAAGGTTAGTCATCTTGAGGCAGCAGAGCTGGGGTTTGGATCCTGAACTACCAATTCCAATGAAAGTCCTGAGGTGAGAGGAGTGTGATTGCCTCAGATCCTACCTAAAATGGAGGCCGTACCAGGGAGGGAGTTCCCTGATAGAGATCTAAAGCAGCTTCCTGGGTTCAGCTGAACTCTGGGCCTGTACCTGTGCCTAAGGAGAAAGGGCTAGAAAGGCTAAGCTGGGCCAGCTGGGAGCAGGTTGACCTCCCCCTTCCCACTGCAACCTCTGCTCAGGCACTACCTGATACCTTCTTTTCAGGGGTGTCCCTTCTGTCCTTGGCTTCCCTGTGCCCCCATCAACAAGGAGGGAGGAGAGCCAGCTGTGCTGGTGCTGGGGAGATGGTGGGGGGCAGGGCTAGGAAGAGTCAAAAGGCCAGAACACATCAATTCATAGGCAAGAACTCTGAACTCTGAACTGTTCCCATCTTAGCAATGGAGGTGTCACATCAGATGATGGCTGAGACCCATTGCCAATTCTGCCAGTGCGTGCATGCACGCTTGTGCCTCTGTGTGTGTGTGTGTGTGTGTGTGTGTGTGTGTGTGTGTGGTGGGGCCTGCCTGGGCACAGAAGTGCTGTGGCCATATCAGCAGGGAGAGTTTTGCCCACAGAACATGACCTGGGGGAGTGGCAAGGGCAAGAGCTAGGGTAAGCTTGGAAGACGCATCAATTGCTGGCACGAGAATAGTTCTGTTTGACCTTGCCTGGGAACCAAGCCCTGCCTCTGGCTGCCCCATTCACAATGGAAGTTTGGAGGATAAGTTGAGATTATGGAAAATGGGCCTTTTTGGAAAAGGGAACAGTGGAGCAAATGCAAGAAGGCAACAAAGTGCTGGAAACACTCTGCTAGATGCCCTGAGAGGGAAAGAAATAAGCATTTTTAAGAAAAATATCCACTTTTATAGTTTATTTTGTGATTCTGGGGATTTTTTTGCTTTTTTTTTTTTGGCTTTGAACTTGAGATCCTCCTGCCTCAGCCTCCCAAGTTGCTGGGATTACAGGTGTGTGCCACTGCGCCTGAGCTCTACCTCCAGGTCCAATAACCCTGCTTGCTATGCAACTCCAAACGTGTCTTTCTCCGCTCTCAAATGATGTTCCCATTTGCATAATGAGTCTTGACCTAAATGTCCTCCAAGAACTCTGGCAGCTCTCATGTTCCAGAATCTTCTACAAACCTGCTTTGATTTTGGCCCTTTGAATTTGTTTCTACCTCAGACAATGACAGTTGTTTCAATGTACCAATGTGGCCGGGCGTGGTGGCACACGCCTGTAATCCCAGCACTTGGGAGGCTGAGGCAGGAGGATCGCGAGTTCAAAGCCAGCCTCAGCAACTTAGCGAGGCCCTAAGCAACTCAGTGAGACCCTGTCTCTAAATAAAAAAATACAAAGTAGGGCTGGGGATGTGGCTCAGTTGTGGAGTGCCCCTAGGTTCAATCCTCAGTTCCAAAAAAAAAAAAAAAGTTCCAATGTACTGTGGGAGTCAGAGTAACATCTGACTGTGGTATTGGGGGGCATCCTATGAGCCCAGACAAACCCCTCACCATGGCCTAGAGGTTTGATGTTGATTGGTACCCTACTCATGTTTCCAACCTTACCTCTTCCCACCTCTGCTGTGCCTCCCCACCCCAGTTTCCACTCACCTCCTTTCCTTGTCCTTGGAACATACCAGACTCCCTCTTTCTCTAGTGCCCTCACACATGCTGTTCACCATACTTGGAATGCAGTTTCCTCACCTCTTTGCTAGCAACTTCTTCCTTCTGATCGTAGCTGAAATGGCCCCTCTTCCAGGAAGCCTTCCTAGCTCCCTAGCCTAAGCTAGCTCCTGATCTGACCTATACTCAATCATATCATGAGATTCATCACAACAACCATTGCTCATGCCATGGAATCATTTTGTCATTTCTCCCTCCTTCCAAAACACTACCAGCCCCAGGAGGGCAGGAGACTTGTTTAGCTTGTTCACAATCCTATCCACAGTGTCCTGCAGATGGGAAACTCAACCAACAAATATTTCTTGAAAAGATAATTCCCAGCAGCTATCATGTATCGTAGACCTACTGGGAGCCAGACGCATGCATACAGCATCTCACCTGGTCCTGGGATCACACTCTCCCTTTATGATTTCTTAGGTGTGGAGATGGAGGGGCAGAGAGGTGACAGGTTTTGTCTTGCTGGGAGAGCTTTGTCCTGGACTAGTGTGGCATCGGGCCTGGCAGCAGGTCTGCTGCTTCGCGCCTCCTTTTTTTTTGCCTGCCACCACTCTTTGGAGAGGAGCAGCAGCTGTGGCCTCTCCTTGCGTTCCCATAGCAACCAGTGCTTACCTCCCACTCACACTGGTTCCTAATTGCCTGATTACGCATCTTCTCTCCCGCCAGCTCTGGAGCTTCTTGAGAGCAAGGTCCATGGCGGGCTTTGCTCACCATTGCGTGGCTCCAGGCTCAGTGAGTATTAGTTAAATGAACAAAAATGAATGCATGACCATCCATGCACATGGGTTTTTAAAAGCTTTCATCACAAACAAGGCACCTGGCAGCCTGTAGTAGCTGGGGGGTGGGGGGACTTGAGGACTCAGTGCTCCTCAGCTCACCTCTGCTGAGTGGTGTGGGTGGCCGGCCCCCCTTCTCCTCTCTCCCCTGCTGCCTGGGGAAGCTCTTTAGAAAGCAGGCAAGGCAGCCTGCATGGTCATGGCTGTAGGTGGTGGGGGAGATGCTGGAGATGGTGTGACACCCTCCCCTAACAATCCGCCCCATGCACGTGCACACACACACACACATACTCCCTCACTACCTCCTTCTGATGGAAGCCATCTCAAATGGTCAGCTTTTGCTTTGAGAATTACCAGGAATAACTGAGTTCCCTATTCAATTCTAATGTTCAGTTCCCAATCTTGAAAAGTGGCCCCTTCCTATCTCCTTCCCACTGCAACCACGCCAATCCAGCTCAACACCATCTTCCACCTGAGCTGCTCCAACAGTTGCCTCCCCGCCCCCAACTAGGATCCATTTCCCTCCTTCTTCCCTCCCATCTTCCATGGTGCAGACAAAAAGAGGGACCAAAAGGGAAATCATCTCATGTTAATTCCACCCAGACACACAATGGAGGCACCTGCTGACATCATTCTTGTGGCATGACAGTCTAAGGACTAAGTCACCAAAGTCCCTAGAGGAGAGCAGGCTGAGGTCCCAGTCCATTATTCTGGGCTTTCAATGTTGGTTGCCTTACATGTTTGGTTCTGGAGCAGGCACAGGGATAGTGAACCCAGAGTTCACAAGAATGGGACCATGATAAACTCCTACCTTAGTGGAAGGGATAGGAAACAAATAAGCAAAAAAACCCAGCATGCTATTTGCAGAGGGAGCCATGGAATGTACAGACACATATGCTAGTAAAGGATCAGGGAGGACTTAGCATATGCAGGAAGATTTGAGCTGGACTTCCTATCAAAAATCACTGGTAGTGAACTGGCTGCAGTGGTGCACACCTGTAATCCCAGCCACTTGGGAGGCTGAGATAGGAGGATTGCCAATTTCAAGGCCAGCCTCAGCAATTTAGCAAAACCCTAACAGAATAAAATGAAAAGGGCTAGGTTGTAACTTGGTGGTAGAATGCCCTTGGGTTCAATCCTAGTACCCCTCCCCCCTAAAGAAAAAGAAATCATTGGGAGTAAGCAACAGAAACTATCTCTAAGTAATTTAAGAAAGAAGGGGCTGGGAGTGGTGGCACATGCCTGTAATCCCAGCTGCTCAGGAGCCTGAGGCAGGAAGATTGTAATTTCAAAGGCAGCCTTAGCAACTTAGTGAGGTGCTAAGCAACTCAGTGAGACCCTGTCTCTAAATAAAATATAAAAAATGGGCTTGGGATGTGGCTCAGTGGTGGAGTGCTCGGTGTTCAATTCCCAGCACCACCACAAAAAAAAAAAAAAAAAAAAAAAGAGAAGGGAAACTGTGGGCATGGAAAGGTAAGCTACAAGGAGCTAGAAAATCAAGGCACGTCTAGAGAACCAGGCATGAAAACAAAGAGAAGGCCACTCTGTGAGCGGGGCTGGATCAGGATGCTGGGCCACAGAACTGGATGAAGTCTCTGTCCTCCATTCTTCTATCACTTGCTCCAGATTCAAAGTCCAGAGGAGTGTCCAGTGACCAAGCTCAGGCCCATGCCTGTCTCCTGGCTAGACTTGGCAGAAGACAGGAAGGCAGTGTCCCCTCAGCTTCCATGGGGGGAGGCACCCGTGGATTTATAGTTTCATCAACTTTCCCCCCAGTGAGGCAGACACAATTCACGTCAATGAAACAGGAGTCTAAGGAAGCAGGAGGCATGAATGCTGGAGAGACACAAACTAACCAACATGCTCTCCTTGCTTGATAGCAGGAAAAGAAGGGGAGCAGGACATCATAGCCAGCGGAAAAGGAATGAGCAAAGAGCTGCGGCCTGCTGTGCCCCAGGCAGGTGGGCAGCTTCTTGTAATCATAGAGTAAGAGGAAGGAAGGGGAAGGACCACAGATGAGCAGGATCGGGGAGGATGCAAATCACAGTGTGAACTGTTTGGTGGGCCATGGGAGCCTGCCTCTGAGGGATGAAGAGGGGTGTGGTGGCCACATTGGCATTTTAGGACATTCACCCTGAAAGCACCAAGAATGGATAAGAGATGGCAAAGCTGGAAGTAAGGAGACAAGTGAGGAAATTTTCTAGGCAAGAGATGGTGAGGCCAACATTCCAGCATTGGTGATGAACGGAGAGGCAACGATGAATTCAAGAGCAATTCAAGCCAGGCTTGGTGGCGCATGCCTGTAATCCCAGCAGCTTGGGAGACTGAGGCAGGAGGATCACAGGATCAAAGCCAGCCTCAGCAACTCAACTAGTCTCTGTCTCAAAATAAAAAAATAAGAAGGGCTGGGGAGTTGGCTGAGTGGTAAAGTGCCTCTGGGTTCAAACACCAGTACCAAAATAAAATAAATTAAAATTGCAGTTCAGGCCCTAGAATCAATGGAAGTACAGAGGATAAGGGAGGGGAAGGAGTAAGAAATGATTATGAAGGAACTCAAGAGGAAAGAACAAGTTGGAAAGTCAGAGTTTGTACTTTCCTCCTGTGCTTGAGGAGGCCAGCTAACACCCATTCACACAACAGTAAATGTCAGTTGGGCATGATGGCACAGACCTGTAATCCCAGAGACTCAGGAGGCTGAGGCAGGAGGATCACAAATTTGAGGCCAGCCTCAGTAACTTCAGTGAGATCTTGTCTAAAAATATAATAAAAAGGGTGGGTATATAACTCAGTGGTAAAGAGCCTTTGGGTTCAATCTCCAGTAACAAACAAACAAACAAATAATACAAAGGATTGGGGATGTAGCTCAGTCATAGAGCACTATGTAGCATGTGTGAGGCCCTGTGTTCAATCCCCAATACCACACAAAAGGAAAGAAAATAAAGATAAATGTCAGCCTACCTCTACTAGTATGTGTCAGGCACTATGGAGAGAAAGAGGAAAGAGAGAGAGAAAGAGAAAAAAAAACTTTAATGGGCCCTCTCATCTGCTGCTAGTGAGAACATAAACTAACATAGTTACTCTGGAGAAGGATCTGGAAATATATTTTACTGTTTTAAATATGCATACCTTGGCACCTTGATTTCCGGGAATTTCTCCTAAAGAAATAATTTAACAATTGTGCACCGATAGATGTGTACAAGGATGCTACACCACTGAGAGAGGGAAAAAAATGGAAACAACCTCAATACACATCCATGGGGAACTTGCTAAATATACTCCAGGCTTTCCTCAGCCCTAAAAGAGATTAATAAGAAAAACATGGCTTGAGGATAACCAGGGGTTTTTCGTTTGTTTATTTTGTTTTGCTTTTTGGTACCAGGGATTGAACTCAGGGACGATTAAACACTGAGCCACATCCCCATCCCGCGTTATATTTTATTAGAGACAGGAGCTTGTTAAGTTGCTTAGGGCCACACTAATTTGCAGAGGCTGGCTTTGAACTCACAATCCTCCTGCCTCAGCCTCCTGAGCCACTGGTATTGCAGGTGAGCACTGCTGCACCCAGCTGATAACCAGGTTCTTTTTCCACTGGATCTTTCCCAAAGGCTTTTAAATCTCTCTCTCCCCAAAGCCAATGACCAACCATCTTCCTGGACTCTCCACTTCCTTCTCCAGCCTGGTGTCTTTCTCTTCCTTCACAGCCAAACTTCTCCAAAGGGCCATCTCACTCGCCAGGCACTGTTACACTCAACCCGTCCCAAACTGATCTCACAGTCTCCCTCTCCAAATCTACCGTCTTCTCCTGTCCCTTATGATAACAAAGGACACTCTTACGTCTGATTATAAAATCACAAGCCCAGGAGTCATTCTCTGCATCTCCTACATTGTAAACCCCATAGCCAGACCTGCTCATTATAGTTCCATAAATTTTACTTTCTTGAAATGATTATTTCTGGGACTGGTGATGTTGCTCTGTGGTAGAGCATTTGCCTAGCATGCCCGCGGCCCTGAGTTCCATCCCCAGCATTGCAAAAAATACATATATGTATTTAAATATATGTATATATACACACACACACATATATGTACATATATATGTAGAAATACACAATCTCTAAACAGGTAATACATTAAAAAATCAAAAATATCTAATGATTTAGTGAGCAGTCTCATTCTAACTCCATCAACTTCCAAACCCTGCCACAAGAATATATACAGGCCAACCACCTTTATGATTTGTCATCATTTTTTTTTTTTGAACCAGGGATTGAACTCAGGGACACTCGGCCACTGAGCCACATCCCCAGCCCTATTTTGTATTTTATTTAGAGACAGGGTCTCACTGAGTTGCTCAGGGCCTCGCTTAGTTGCTGAGGCTGGCTTTGAACTCACAATCCTCCTGCCTCAGCCTCCCAAGTCTCTTGGATTACAGGCGTGCGCCATCACGCCTGGCCACCTTTTTGATTTGTGGGGGTGGAGTTTTTTCCAGTGTTTTCTTTATGGGAAAACACAATGGGTATTTTTTAAAATTTTTACAGACTGCATTTTGATTCATTGTACACTAATGGGATACAACTTTTCATTTCTATGGTTGTACAATGGGTATTTTATTTGTCCTATCTTCTACAAAACACAATACTGAACACACTGTTCTGTACCTTACATTTCCTCCCTTACAATGTATCTTGTCGGTTCTCTCTGTTCAGTTCGTAGAAAACATCCTCACTCTGGTTTTTATACATAGTATTCTTTTTTCTTTTTTCCAGTCTGGGGATGGAACCCAAGGCCTGCCTCATGCTAGGCAAGCACTGAGTTATACTCCCAGCCCTTTTTATTTTCTTCTAAGACCGGGTCTTGCCAAGTTACTAAGGCTGACCTTGGACTTGCAATCCTCCTGCCTCAGCTCCTGAGTTGCTGGGATTACAGACATGCATCAGTGTGCCAGGCCTGGGCTTATTTTCATACATGATATTCTGCTGGGTGCTTCTGTAATCATTCATTTTACCAGTCCCTTATTTATGAGAGCCAGTTATATGTCATCTTTTGCTATTATAATCAATACCTAAATATATTTTCTGATCCATCCACTTGTTTCAGTCTCCTTTGTGTCTGCTCTAGTAGAAAGTACCACCACCTTTTGCTGACTCAAACAAAGAGGTTAAAAATGTGCTGCCCAGATCATCTCTTGCTCTCTCTTCAGTCAGCAGCCAGAGCAATGCTTTTGAAACACAAGTGTAATCATGTCATTCCCCTGCTTACAGCATTTCTGTGGTTTTCTCCAGTTCTTAGGGGAAGGACAAAACTTCTCATGATGGTCTGTGAATCCTTATTGAGCTTCACTCACCAGCCTCTCCCTGCTCCTCTGACCCCTCTGCTTTGCCCCTTCTCTACACCTTTCAGTTTTTTTTGCATTAGTTGTTTCTTCTGCATAAAACTCTGCCCTGCTCTGTTCACCTTGTTCATTTCTGTGTGTCCTTCAGATCCCAGCTTCCTTGTCCACACCCAACCTTCCTGCTGGGTCAAAGCCCTGAATTATAGGTTCTCATGAGCATCATATGCTTCTTCTGTTGTCTCTAGTCCCAGTTGCAACTTCACATTTATTTGGGGGTTACATTTTCTGGGGGGACCAGGGATTGAACCCAGGGGCACTCTGTCACTGAGCCACACACCCAGCCCTATTCTGTATTCTATTTAGAGACAGGGTCTCACTGAGTTGCTTAGGGCCTCGCTAAGTTGCTGAGGCTGGCTTTGAGCTCACAATCCTCCTGCCTCAGCCTCCCAAGCTGCTGCGATCACAGATGTGTGCCACTACTTCTGGCTTGGGGAACGCTTTGATTAATACCGGTTCCTCTTCTCCATGTAGATTACTAGATCCATGAGCATAGGGGCCTTAGCTGTCTTTGCTTACCATAAAGTTCCTATACATCTAGACTAATTCTAATTGTTGATGAATTAATGCAAGGTTGAGGCATAAAGGGGCCACAGGAGAAGGCCTGAAGTATAGTAGGTACTCAGCAAATGGTGCTTTCCTCTGTCTTTCTTTTTTCCTTTTTGGTTCTTGGGATTGAACTCAGGAGTGATCTAACACGAAGCTATATCCCCAGCCCCCCTTTCTTAAAATTTTGAGACAGGATCTTGCTAAGTTGCCCAGGCAGGACTTGAACTTGATATTCTCTAACCTTAGCCTTTAGAGTCCCTGTGGAATTGCCAGCATTAGCCACTGCACTTGGCACTCTCCTCTTTCTTGCGTTCACCATCTGTTCTATGCTCCAGAGCCCATGACAGGTTGCCTAACGTGTGCACTATTCAACAATGCTGCTCTGTAACCACTAAACCTGTGGCCTCTGCTTGGGCCTCACATTCCCTGATGTGACTCATTGGATGGTTGATAATTCCTTCATTCTGGCAATCCTCTCTTGTCTTGGTTCCATACCTCAGGAGTCCCTACCCCCAACTGCACTCTCTCTGCCTTCTCATACTTTGATCATGCCTGAGATGTTGGGGTTCCTCGGGTTCCATCTCAACCCCTTTCACTTCTTTGGCCATCTCATTATGCTCATAGCTCTTGTCACCATGTATGTGCAAACTTTGAGTCACCTGTCCAGTTTTCTGTAATATGCCTAGGATTCCCCTACTACTTTATAGCCTTTGCTTCTAAATGTAGGTAGAGTCAAAGGGCAGAGATCATGTCTATATTTTCTTATCACAGCCCCCCAGTTCCCAAAACAGTACTTGGCACATATTAGTGGCCTAATACATAATACATTGTCAAATGCATGAATGGAAGGGCCCCATGTTAGGAGGATGATGACAGCTGCCTTCTTCAGATGGAATCTTCCTCTGGGCAGGGCAGTGGGGCAGGGACAAGGCTGGTGCTAAGTGCTGTGGTCTGGCTTTTCCTGTGCTAGGCCCTGGCAGACCCCTTATACCCAGAGTAAGAGGAGGAAAATAAAATTTCAGGCAGGACTTTAGCACAAGATCTGGCAGTCCTTGAATCAGCAAGCTGTCCTCCAGGATCGTTTCACCCCATTTGCAAACCATAAGGCAGCCCTTGAGAGAAAAGGCAGTTCATAAGGACATATGTGAACATCACGTCCAGTGAAGGAAACTTGAAGGGGCACATGCAGCCGGCCAGGGTCTGTGGTGGTATTGGTGGGGGGGTGGGCATGAGACTGCAGCCCCCTCGCCCTGCCAGGCCAGAGAGCTGAGGATGAATACTTCACCATCTGGAGGTGGAAACAGACTATCCTCCTCCTACACCCAGGGCCTTCCCAACAAAGTTCAGTGCTAGAGGAAGGAAAGGTGGAGGGGATAGAGGAGTTCTGATGGTGGCCCTGACACCATTGCCTGCGGCATGCTGATCTGAACAAAGGCTAGGGCCCTGTCCTGTCTGCTATCAGAACTGGTACAAAAAGTACAGAGTGTTCTAAGTCAGGGCTGAGGAGGCTCCAGTTCCACCCACCTTGTGATTCTGATGGAAAAACTGTAGCTCAGGTCAAGCTGTAGTCTGCCCTGTGGTTATTAAGTAGCAAGCCGAACCACCTGGCTTATCTCTTGGCCTGCTGCCTCCTGATTGCTCAGCCCTCCAAGGTTGAGTCTTTTCCTGCTTTTGTTTCAGAAAGGAAAAGGAGCCCATGTTTTATTTTTTCATTTTTCATTTTTTCTTTTTGGTACTAGGAATCGGACTCAGGGGCACTTTACCACCAAGCTACATCCTCAGCCATCTGATTGTATTTGGAGACAGGGTCTCACTGAGTAGCCCAGGCTGGCCTTGAATTTGTGATCCTTCTGCCTTAGCCTCCCAAATAGTTGAGATTACAGGCATGTGCCACTATGCCTGGTGGGAGGCAATAATTTTAAAGAAAAAAAATAAGTAGAATATGTAGCACGGAAGATGGTGCTGTTAGTGGAGAAGAAGAGAATTGTAGGGGAAGAACAGGCATGTGGAGATTGGAATTTTCCATGGCACGATCAGGGAAGGCCTCCTTAAGCAAGGAGTCACTGGAGCAAAACCTGAAGGAGGCGAGCGAGTGGGCCAGCACTCTACGTTATATCATGCAGACACCTGTGAGTGGGCCACAGGCTCCAGACTTCCAGACTGACTGGCTTCTCCCAGGGTCATGGTAGGAAGGCCTCCTGGGAGGTTGTCCTATTAATGTTGACCTAGCCACAGGGGCCAGGAATAGGCATTGCTTCCATAGCAGGCTGGACACAGAACTGAAGACCTGCAGCATCCTGGGTCAGGTAAAGATATTAACAGTGGTGATCATAATAATAGCAACATTTGAGCCCAGGGTGGTGGACACCTGTAATGCCAGCAACTCGGGAGGCTGAGGCAAGGAGATCACACATTTAAGGCAGCCTAGGCAACTCAACAAGACCCTATCTCTAATAGTAATCATAGTAACAAAAACAAGAACAGTATGTAATCTGCACTGGACACCTACCATATGCCAGGTATGTTCCAACAATGGCACATGCATTATCTTATTCCAGCCACAAAATAAGCCTAGTAGGTGGGTGCTATTCTTATGCCCATTTCATAGATGAGAAAACAGAGGCTCAGAGCAGTTATAGAACTTGCCCGAGGTCACAAAGCTAACAAGCAGCTGATTCAGATTTTGAGCCTAGGTCTTTGGGCTCCAGAGCCCATATTTTATGGAGAGGAGTGGGTCGCTGCAATCTGGGCTGGAACTGTTGTCTGGAGGCAGAGGGCACAGGTGAAGATCTCTTGGGTTTTCATGTGTGGTCAAAGGACCAGGAAGCCCAGAGGCAGTTGAAAGTGATGTATAACATGGTAGCTGACCTGGGGGTAGAATTTTATTTGGAGTCTCCACAGGAGGTAGGCAGACTTCCTACCCTGTAAGCTCCAACAGGGCAGAGTTCCCAGATGTCAAGCCTCCTGCTCTACCCAATTCCTGGACATAGTAGATGATCCTAAATATTGGAACAGGTAAGCAAATACAAGAAGGAAGAACACACAATTTTTCACTTACCAAAGACTGGCCAGTCACAGACATGACCATCTTTCTGAAGAGCCAGGGAGTCCAGACTTTTGCCTCCTTGAAAATTTGAGGCAAGGAAAGTCATGCCAGAAAAAGGGACAGGGGAGGCACCTCTGAGACCAGGAGCCAGGGCAGAGCCCAGAGTTCGGGCCTGGGATGGTGAGGGCAGAGGTCCCAAGAGGCCACCTCACGTGAGTGTGGTGTTAAGTGCTTAATATGCACCCCATTTTATCCTTCCCACAGCACAGGGAGGGAGGGATTACTATTCTCCCTCACAGATAGATGAGGAAACCTTAGCACAGATTGGCTAAATGACTAGCTCTAGATCTCACCACACAAGCATCATGGGAAACAGCTGAGCTTAAAGTCCGAAGCTTTCTGGGACTGCCAAGGCAGGACAGTTACACAGTATGGTCCCTGGCTAGGGTGTGGTCAGAAGTTCCCTCCTCTTCGCTGTCTATTGATCCTTCCCCACACCTCCCAAGCTCCTTTGCTCTGCAGCTGTTCCTGCCCCTCAGCCTGGGAGCTAAGCCCTGTCTCTTCAGTCTCCCTGAAATGTTGAGGCTCCAATGCATCAGTTCCTCACTCACTCCACCCACCTGGGGATTGGAAGCTAGGTGAGGCCCAGCAGCAAAGAACAGACCTAGAGGTGGAAATCTCCAGGTTTAAGTCCTGATTCCTCCACTTACTAACTCAGAAAAGAAAACCTATCTCTCTGAACCCCAGTGCCCTGCTCTGTAAACCAGGAAAAATAGCACCCATCCCACAGAGTTGTGTGGAAATCACTCAGAAAGGACCTGGATTCCAGGCAACTGGGGTTCAGAGAGGTGGTCAGAATCATCCACCACAATACAGTGTATATGGTGCTTTTCCATTCGTTTGTAGGCTCCCTTTATTCTGCCCAAACATCCTGCTAGGTAGTTATTGTCCTTATTTCATTAAGGAGACAAGTGGGACTCAGAAATCCTTTGCCAAACAAAGGCATGTCATCTGGAAATTGCAAGGCAAGGATCCTAAATTGGAAGGATGTGAGAGACCCCTTTCACCTCCCACGGCCACACACCTCTGCCCTCATAGATCAGATCGGGAGGGGCATGGTAGCAGTCTTATAAACACCTGGTTCTCTTGATCATCTCTTCCAAAGTAAGGCTCAGTGGTGCATCATGGCTGTCTTCCAGGCCCCAACCTCCTAAGGAGCCTCCCTCAGGCCCCCTCACTATACAGTGGCAGCAATGAGAAAAAGAAAATGACTCCTCCACCTTAGAAGAGGGGGAGCTGAGTACTGTCACAGCAGAAAGGGAGTGGAGGTCCACAGGAACACTGGAGTGCTGCAGCTCCATGCTAGGAAAATCATGTCCTTGGCCATCTTTAGAGGTGGCTTACTGGATAAGCTACAACATCCTTCCCTATCATCATGTCACAGCAGCCATCCCATAGATGTGGCTCTGCCTCATGCTATGCACTTGTTCCTTTATATACAAGGGATCTCTTTTTCTGTACCCTGTTAAGTTCATTTGTATGTTTTTTATACTGGCAATTGAACGTAACGGCACTTTATCAGTGAGCCCAGCCCTTTTTATTTTTTTATTTTGAGAGAGGATCTTGCTAAATTGCTTAGAGCCTTGCTAAATTGCTGAGGCTGGCCTCCTGCCTCAGTCTCCCAAATTGCTGGGATTACAGGTGTGTGTCCCCATACCCAGAGTAAGGTTTGTTCTTTACCTTTGACCATCTGCTAATGTTCCAAAGTATGCAGATATAGATTTACTTTTATTTATTCTAGTCTTAGAGTGCCCTTACTCCCCTAAAACTCACATCTTTCCATTCTGGAAAATTTGCACCTATTATTTCCCAACAATTGTCTTTTCCCTACCCCTCACTCCAATCCCATTATCTATGTGGAAGTTCCAGTTTTTTGTTTTGGTTTTGTTCCTTCTTGATTTTGCTTGGAACTTCTGTCTTAGCCTGGTGCCTCAGTGCCAGCCTTCCTGCCTATTAACTGGTCTTTCAAAGTTTGTCTCTATGCTGGTGTGAATTCCCTCAGTTCTAGTCTCTAATTTGTTAATTCTTTCTATGACTATGTCCAAGCTAGAGCTGTACTATTTATTGAGCTTTTTTTTCTTTCTTTTCCTTTTTGCGCAGTACTAGGAATCAAACTCAGGACCTCACACATGCTAGGCAACAGCCGTACCACTGAGTTGCATCCTCTGCCAAGGTTTTATTTACTTCAATGACCATATTTTTTGTTTCCAAGATTTCTAATTGATTTTCTTTTCCTATTGTTCTTCCTGCTTTTGGGCAATCATATCTCATTCTTTTAAATAATATCATTCCTTCATTTATTTCCATGCATCTCCTAGACATGCTTATTTTCAAAATCTGTCAGCTTGTTCTCCAAAATGTCATCTGGAATAAATTTATGGGCTGATTGTAGATTTTATTGGCTTTTCCCTGAGCATTTGATTTTTTTATGTGTTTTGGAATTTGGGTTTGGAGGGGGAGAGGGGGTGTCATTTTGTTTGTATTTGTGTTTTATTGTCTGTGTTTCTCCCTCGGTGCTTACCAATCCCTGTCTGGTGGTTTTGTGGTGGCCTCCACTGGTCTCCCCAGATCCCCCAACCCAGAATCAATTCAGAATGGCAGCTCAGAACTCCTCCTTGGGGGTGGGGGGAGCCTTCTATTGCTCCAGCATGGAGCCTGGGGAGGTTCAGTTCACTTCCTGGTCATAAGACCAGGTCTGACTCCTCCCAGCTCCCCATGGCCCAGGCTACCTTGGAGTCAGAAATCCCAGCAGCAGCTGCCAACTGCCTTCTCCAGCTCTGATGTGTAGGCTATGTATCTCATTTTTTGGAGCCTGACTCTGTCTTTGGGGGTTCCCTTTTTACAGTGTATCTATCGATCCTCCATCACCTTGGGTTTGGAAGTGAGGAGCTCTGCTACTGTCTTAATTGGAAATGTATTCTCATTCTATTGGGTGTAGTCTATGTACCATAACAAGAAATTATTTAACTGATTCTCTATTGTTGAACTTTAAGGTCATTTTCCATTTGGGGATCATGCAAACAAGAAGGCAATAAACATCCTTAATGCCTTTGTCTAATTCCTAATGTGAAGTTGCTGAGTCAGAGGGTACAGCCTTGTTTAAACTTGATACATGTTGCATTTCCTAGACATATGAAATGATCACTGCCACTAGTGATTCTACATCATAGCTAGAACTAGCTTTGTGGCACAGAACAGAATCTGGAAAGAAACAAGGCTGTGTTCTTGGAAATTCTGACTTGATGTCCACCAGTAAAATGTACTTAGACCACTTCTTCCTTATCCCCAGTTTTGAATCCCAACTCGTTCTCATGAGTTATTTCAGTGAATCCAGTTAATCTTCTTGACATTCCTACAGGCTAGGGTGATATTTTTCTCATTGTGCAGGGGAAGCAGTTGAGGCTCCTAGAGGTAAGATGACCACCTAAGCTTTTGCTGGGAAGAGGAGCCCATGTAAAGCTGAGGAGGAACACAGTGCTCCCTGGTCGACTGAGCTGCAGAAGGGAGGCCTTCTGACTTTGGATCCCTGTGTTTAAGAATTACCCCCTGCATGGGGCCATGGTACATGGGTTATGGGAAACTCCTTCATGTCAGGGTTTAGGTACTCCAGGGACCACCTGCACTCACTGTGGCAAGTGCTGGCCTTGGCGCTCAGGCTCAGCCACTCTAGCTAAGCAGCAATGGGCTTCTCCTCATCCTATTGTTTCTCAACAGGAGGCAGCCTGGAATGATGATAGCACATGTGGTCTGGCTTCAACTTGACCTGGATTGAAATACCGGTTCTGCCACTTATCTGTTGCTTGCACGGGGCATGCCACTTCACCTCTCTGGGCCTCAGTTTTCACATCTGTAAAATGGGGATAATGCGATCTTTATTTAGAGAGCTATTGTTAAGATGAAAGTAAGGTCAGATAGGCCTGGAATGTCAAAGAGATTCAGAATAAAGCCTATTTCCAAACCATAAAAGGTGAAAGGTCGCTTATCTGGGCCTGCCCAGCCAAGCAGATGGGGTGACTCTGTCCTGACCTTCATTCAAATTTCTTCTGAATTCAAGTGTCCCAGCCTCCCTCAGTCACTTGTTTCACTGTCATTCTGTACCAATATGTTCCCTCCTGCCATAAAGGAAGTAAGCCCAAGGGACCAGAAGCTTTGGCCTCTGTGCATGCTCCTTCAGCCCCTGGCACTTCTGAGGGCCCACTGGCAGAGCCAGGTGGTCTGGGCTGCCTGACACAGCATGGGGCCCAGAAGCTCTACATGTGCCTGGGCCCCACTACAGGTGTAAGCCCAAGTGCCTGGCTCTTGTTACATGCCAGGAAGCTTGAAGGACAAGATCAGTCAGAACATGACGCAGAAATGGCAGCTGCAAACTGTGTAGGACTGTGGCCTGCAAATGGGTCTCCCCTGCTCTCAATCTTCCCCTGTTGGAAGATTGCAAAAGGCAAGAATGGGCCCTTTCTCCTCTGACAGAACTTGTCTTGCCTGGGTACATTTAGGCCTTAGACCTACTTTGGAAATTCCTGAGGGTACCCCAAACATTTCCAAGTCACTAGATCAGCCACCCCGCTGCCCTGGAGAAAGAGACGGGGGGCAAAGCACAACCACTCCATAGGCAGGAAGCTGAAGAGACTAATCTCAGTGCTGCCTCCTCTCTGAAGCCCTCCTGCCCCCTCCTCTGGGGGACACCTCATGGTTTGCAAGTCCTCATCACTGAGTCAGAACTACGGTTGTACAATATAGAGGCAGGAGGGACTGCGGGATTTGGAGACACAGCTGACCTTGACTCCTCATTCTGCACCATGGGACAACTGGGGAGGCCACTCTATACCTCCATGTCTGTGTTAGTCAGCTTTTTGTCACTGCACCCCAAATACCTAACAGGAACAACTTAAAGAAGGAAACATTTATTGTGAGCTCATGGTTTCCAAGGACCTGTCCATGGGAAGCTGATTCCATTTCTTTGGGCCTAAGGTGAGACAGCACATCTTGGTAGAGGGGTATGGCAGAGGAAAGCAGCTCTGCCCATGGTGGCCAGGAAGCAGCAGGGCCAGGACCACAGGGACGATGCACCCTTCCTGGGCATGTACCCAGTGACCCACCTCCACCAGCTTCACCCTACTTGACTATGATTATCACCCAGTGAGTCCATTCAATCAGTCCAGTCCTAGGATGGACTGATTGGGTTTCAGTTCTCATAATCTAATATTTCCCTCATTAACACAGGAGCTTTTGGGGGACACCTCATATCCATACCATAACATCATCCTCACTTATAAAAATGCAGCCATGGATATTCCTCTCTGGGTTGTTATGAGGGCAGAAAAAGAGGCCTGGACACACAGCGGACAGACCACTTTCCCAGGGGTGATTCATGCCCACAGCCCTGTCCACAGCACATTGCCAAGGACTGTTACCTACCCCTGTCCCCCAGGAGTCTTTTTACTCCTTTGCATTCCTCCCAGGCCAACACCCAGTGGTCCTCAGGAATCCCTCAAGGGAGGACCATTCTGACAGGCACCCTTTTTGCTAGGCAGCCTCAATTTGGAGCTTGATGGTAGACATTTTCCCCAGTCTTAACAAGTGAGGCCCATGTCACTGCACTGTGCAGGTGAAGGTGGGTTATTCCTGGCTACACAGGGCAGTGGGGAATCTGGGAGGAACTTAGACTAGTCTGACAGGCCAAGAACAAGTCTCCCTTCATTGCTGGCTAGAGGCTCTCATGACCTGGTCTTTTCTCTAAGAAAGGGTGCCTCACCTGAGCAGCCCTAGGCCTAGGAAGCAAGGTCTGAGCTCTGGCATGGAAAATCTATTCTTAGAGGAGACTGGGGCAATTTTTTCCTGGATTTGTTGACCATTTGGCTTCTTGGCTTCGTCCCCTGGGACACAGTGCATGTTCAAGGACAGATGGAGCATTTCTGGGTTTCAGCATACAATCCGTACTTCTCTCATAGCCAAATTCAAGCTCACCCTTGGACACTACTTTCTCTTGTTCCACTTGCTCTCGGTTCAGAAGTGTAGCCATGGGGTCACCCACTGAGCCCAACAGGACAGAGACTAAGCATCTTTTAGATATGAAGGCGTTCCTCATCAGTCACATCCCCTGATTCAGAGACTTAGGGACTACTGATGCTAGGACAGTTCCATCTACCTCCTGCATTACATCGAGGCATGGCATCTGGGCTCTCCCCACTCCCCTTCGGCCCAACACTCCAGGGGCCAGAGGGTGGGAGTCCAGAGAGGGCAAGGGACTGCTTCAAGGTCACACAGTGAGACAGCAGCAGAACTCAGGACTTCAGATTTGCAGTCCAGGGCCCTTTTCTCCACATGCAGGACCCTATCTGAGGAAACCATAGTAACTAGTGAAAGAAGATGAGGGTGAATAGGCAGCAGAAGAAAGGGAATGGAGGGGAAGAATATGGGATTCGAAAGTGGCTGGAAAGCAAACCCCCAGTGGTGAGTGGCCACCCACCCTGGAGACATCAGCCTAGCTATCACAGTGCTCCTATTGCCTAGGATTAGCACAAACATCCTCCAGCTGCAGCCCTCCCTGCTGGCCAGCTGTGCAGGCTTTGGGTGGCGCGCCCCAGATGTGGGAGGCCCCAGGCTGGAGACTGGACTTTCTCTCTAGTGACGTTGTGTGCTCTCCCGGCATCCAAAGGGCATGGGCCAGCCTCTGGCTCATCTCTGCTGTCAGGCCCAGTGAAGGACAGTCAACACGCCTGGCTGATCAAAGGCACTCCCACCCTCTGGCCCCAGGAGTGTCGGGGCCGAAGGGGAGTGGGGAGAGCCCAGATGCCATCCTGCCATGCTTTGAAGTCCCAATGCATTCTGGGAAGGGACTTGCTCTGGAGAGGGACCTCTGGAACACAAACCTAACAAAAATTCCTGACATGTGGTTTGATGGAAACAGGATAGCTGAATCCTGCCACCTTTGGTCAGTCCTTCAATCTCTCTGTGCCTTGACCTCACCAAGTGGTTAGGAAGGCATTGGACTTGGCAAAGCCAGGGCTCTGTCATCTCATAACTCTGACTTTCTTTTCCTTCTCTCAGGGTCAGGTGGGCAGGGAAACTCAGAGCAGACTGGTGTTCAGGGGTAGATATAGTCTTGTACTAAAGACAAAGTGGGTGTGATAGCTGGGAGTGGGGGCCATTCATCCATTCATCCATTCATGGAACACCCTAATGTGTTGCTCCACTACCCAAGGAACCTAGATTCTGAATGGTCCAAGTCCTTCTTGAAAATCCTTCCCCTCTCTCCCTCCCTCCCTCCCTTCCTTCCATGCTGGGGATTGAACCCAGGGCCTCACCCATGCTAGCCAAGTACTCTACCACTGAACTACACCCCAGCCCTGAGAATCATTACTTAAATGCTTCTTTACATGGATAACAATTGATTGGCTATTAGGGGGATAGAGAAGGAGCTCTGGGAGTGTCCAGCCTTCTTCCCTCACAGAGACCTCCTCTCTCTCTGTCCCTTCTCCAGCTACTGCAGCCTAGGCCCCAAACTGATACTGTTTTCTGATCAACCAAGGCCTTTGACCTCTCCACATACCTCAACAATGCCCTGGGGCTTTTTGAACTTGCCGAGTGTCCAAAACATGTTTTCCCCCTTCCTATGTATGTCTTTTAAGGTCACAACTAGAGGGGCTTTTGTGGCTATCTCCCTCATGGGGCCCTGACCATCTTGTGGTTGACCCTGGCCTAAATAGAAACCCTGTGCATGCCACCTCAGGGTCAGTGCAAACCCTCTGCCATCTGCTGAGGGGACACCTCGATAGGAACTTCACATCATGGTTCAGACCAGTGATTACCCCAGGGAAATCAGTTAGAGGAAAGCCGATCTGCTCCCAGCCTGAGGGTCTGAGAGACCTGGGGCCAAGCTGTCAAGGAGTGGCTGCGCAGGGGGCCAGCCAGGGCTGAATGTGGAAAAATCAGCATCACAGGGACATCGTGATGCTGACCCGTCTCACTGTGCCGCAAGTCTTCCCATCAGATGCAAAGAGGATCTCCTATCCACCATGAGGCCCACTGAGATGGCAACATTCAACAAAGGTGGGGGTAGTCAGAAAGGCAGAGCTGCCCTTAGGACATCAGGGACATTATGTGACTTGCTTGAGGTTCTGAGAATGATAATGAGCAGAGTTGGAACTCCCAGGCCCTTCCTTGGCAACATGGTGCTCTAGTGAAGATCAGATTGTACCAACTCCCCCAGGCAGCTTTTAAGAGCACCCTCCTCCTTCGCCTCCCCCCTCAGGCTCTAACTCACCTGTTGGAACCAGCCTTTGTGTCAGAGCCTGAAAAGAACACAGGGGTCAGGAGTCCAACCCTCCCCTGCACACAACTTGCACACTCACACACACACAAGCACACACCTACAGAGTACAGATGGGAAATCAGGGCTTGAGGATGCCAGAGTTTGGCAAGCAAGTCAATGGTTCTAGAAGCCACATCTTTGGGCTCATCTGCCATTCCTGTACATCTTTTCTTGTAACTGGGTCACAGCAGCTGATACTTCCTGCCCCTGCCCCCGCCACAAACTTTGAATTCAGAGTAAAGCTTCCTGCCAGAGAAGCCCCCTTCTTCCACCAGAGCAAAGAGCACACGTGGATCAGTTGGTGCCCCACAGCTACCCCTGGTGGGAAGAGCCACCTCACTTCTGGCCCACTTCCTTTTCTTTTGATAATGCATGTGAAGGAGAAGCTGTTGGTACCAGAAAGATTCCACAGAAAGAGGTGGGCCTAGGCAAGGCAGTCCAGGCTGCTGAAGAGGCAGCTTCTACCTCTTCCATCAAAGTCCTGGAATCCAGAACTACAAAGGCCCCAGGGAGGAAGTAAAAGGAAGCCGATGTGCTAAGTGGCCTGCCCCCAATCCCACCCCCCTAACCCCCCACCCCCGCCTCGCAGCTGTGTGGCTGGCTAGAGAGGAGGGGGCCTGCTGAGGAATGATAATAACCATCCCTCCCATCTGGACGGCCCCTTTCACACACCACTAACTGGCTTCCCACCCTTCCTCTTGTCTCAACTTGGAAATTTTTCGCCTTGGTCAAATGGAGGCTCAGAGAGGACAAGGAGCCTGCCTGTGATTGCACAGCAGGTCAGTAGTGGCTTTAGGTGACAATCAGCAATCCAGGATTCTATATATCATGCATATCCCCCTTAGATTTTTGCCTTGCTTATGGACCCAGGGCCAGGGCTTCTGGATCTCTACTCAGTCAGGAAGCAGAGCATAGAACATCCAGGCTAGGAGAAACTGTAATAAGTCAAGGTTGAAAATGGGGAAGGGGGCTGAAAGCCTCTATGACAGAAGAGACCAGATCTACCCTTGTTCCAATTTTCCCTCATTGTCTTCTCATATGAAGAGCTTTATTTAGTTTTTATTTATTCACATATTAATTAATTAATTAATTTGTGTGGTGCTGGGGATTGAACCCAGGGCCTCATACATGCTAGGCAAGCACTCTACCACTGAGTTATACCCCAACCCTAACTTCTGCTTTATCCCTAAATGGTCTTTTCACTGACTATTGAATTCTGGATTGAAAAATGTGGCAGCAGCTTGGGGGAGGGTGCATACTTGCAATCTCAGCTACTGGGGAGTCTGAAACCAGAGGACTGCAATTTTGATGCCAGCTGGTTAACTTAGTGAGGCCCAGTCTCAAAGTTTAAAAGGGGCTGGGGCTATAGTCCAGTGGTAGGCACTTGGATAGCGTGCACAAGTCTATCAATTCAACACCCGGTACCACACACACACACACACACACACACACACACACGGATATGCATAAGTTATATGCAAATAATATACCATTTTTATAAAGGACTTGAACATCTGTAGATTTTGGTACCCACAGGGAATCATGGAACCAATTCCCTGAGGCTACCAAAGGATGACTATACTCAATAGACATTAGCTCATTATTATAGTTATCATTAACTCTATTACAGTGTAGCGGTTAAGTGCATAGACCCTAGAATGAGATTCCCTACGTTCAAATCTCCTGCGTCACCTCACTGAGTCTCCTAACCTCTATGTGCTTCAGGTTTCTCATCATTAAAAGGCAGCTAATAATAGGCCCCACCTCACAGGGTTGTCAGGAGGATCAAATGGGACAACACATATGAACACTTGGCACAGAGCCAATAAATGTGAGCTGCGAGGATGATGAAGTTCTCTATCATGTCAGTTTCCTTCCTCCTAAGAAAGAGAAGTGGCAGGAATTCTTGCAGGAGGAGTCAGCTGAACTTGTGAAGGGGAGGGCAACTCTTTTTTAAAAAAATATATTTTAGTTGTAGATGGACACAATGTCTTTATTTATCTATTTATTTATTTCAGATGCTGAGGATCGAACCCGGGGCCTCCCACATGCTAGGCAAGTACTCTACCACTGAGCCACAGCCCCAGGCCCCCTGCACAACTCTTGAACTGCATTGAATTCCTGGTTCTTGCTGTGAGATTCCACCTCTGCAGTTTGGTATGGTCTTTTCTCTATGGGCCTCATCTGCCTGGTGCCTAGCTGCAGGGCCTCATCTTTGGAGACCACCCCCAGCTCCTACACATCAGCTGAATTTTGGGTTCTTCCAAAGCACACCCAATGGATGGTCAGATGTTAGACACTAGAGATTATAATTTTGTGTGAGGGCGAGGTGCTGGGGGTGGAGTCCTGGGCCTCCAGCCTATGAAGCAAGTGTCCTACCACTGAATTCCACCTCCAGCCTTAGAGTCCTAGATTTTAATCTTGGCTCTGTCCCCTGACTTGCTTTATGACCTTGGGGCAGTTCCTTTCCCTTTTCAGGCCACACTTTCCCATCTGTAACCTGAGAAGTTTGACCCATGCCATCTCTAAAGGCATCTTTGGGTAACTCCTAGTGTCACTGCCACTGCCATGTTAGAGCTGCGCTAGCTCAGTGCCTTCCATTGAACGTGCCATGAGTTGACTGAGACTGCTCTGAAGCTGAGTGATTACAGAAATACAAATGTCTCACCCTAGGCCCTTGCACGCCTCCCGGATGGCCAGTGGCCCTGCCTTCACCCATCCTGGCTTGACTAGCACCCCAACCTCCATGCCTTAGGGCTTGAAGGCAGAGCCCACTGCCACCTAGAGCCTGCAGTGCTGGGGCCCCAGCAGGAATGTTTCTGGGTTTATTTTGGTCCTCTAAATTGGAAGGCTGGAGGCTCTAATTTAGCACTCCCTGCCTGGAGTGGGAGCCCCGGCTGAGGTGGCCTGCCTCAGCTGCCAAGCATGCGCCCCCCACCAGACCACAACCCAACCTCAGAGCTGCCTGTGGCTGGCCCTGCATAGCAACACCACAGACAACAAAGGCCCCTTAACCCTCCTCTTCTAGCAGAGTCCGTGGTAATGGCTGCCACCGCTATGGGGCTCAGCAGGATGGGGCCCGAACAGGGCATGGGGTAGCTGAGTGGGAACACGAGAGAGGCACAGACAGCCCCTGTGCCCACGCTGGGCACCCGCCCTCTGAGAGTCTTGGCAGGGCCACACGGGCTGCCCCCACAGAACTAGGCCAGACCAAAAAGAAGTGTGGCAATGGAAACTAAGGCCTGGGGCCTGGAGGGCCATTGGGCTTTGAGGGAAAGGCCAGCTGTTTTCCATCTTCACTCAGGGCTGAGGGAAAGGAAACAGGCAGGAAAAACAGCGAGAAGGGCTGAGGTTTCAAAAGACCAGCCCCTTCTATCCTAGGCATACTGTGGAGAAGTGACCGTGACCGGACCTCCAGCCGTCCCACTTCAATCTGGCTGCCACCAGAGGCACCTTGCCAGCAAAGACTTGATCGGATTATATCTTTAATTAAAACATTTCAATGGCTCCCTATTGCCTACAGGGGAAAATCCAGCCCTCCATTCAAGGAGCTAAGGCCCCTCACAATGTGGCCCCAGTCTACCTTTCTGAGCCACTCCCAAGGCCTCTCCCCACCCCATACACCCTATAATACCTCAGCTCCAGCCTCTGGGTTTCCCCCAGACCTCCCATGCTGTTTCATGCCTCCATTTTATTCTCTCTGTCTGAGAAATCCTTTCTCTCTTGTCTATTTGGCAAATTCTTCCTTATCATTGATGCCCCAGCTCAAATGTTCCCAGTTCTGATACAATGTTAACTATTCCCTCTTTTGTGCTTCCACAGTGTTACCTTCAAACTTTTATTCATGCAACCAGCATTTATTGAGCACCTACTACATACTGAGCACTATTCTAGACACCTAGGATACACTGATAAAATTCATAAGCCACAGACCCTGCCCTTCATGGAGCTGTGGGCAGATAAGCAAGATAGCAAATAAGTAAAGAAATCCATAAAAATCCATAAAATGATTTCAATAGTGATACTCACAAAGTCTGCTGGCAAATATTTAACAATCGGCTCTGGAAGAGGGGGCTGTTGATTTCTGTGGTGGAAATATTCCCATCATGGCTGATCTGAAACTACCAAAGTGAGGTCTCAGGACACAGCACTTGGAAGAGCCAGTGATAGCTAAAAAGAAAAGAAAACAAGTTAGTGGAATAAGAGAGTGAGCCATAGAGGTAGGGTGTTGGTAAATGAGAGTAGGTTGTTAGAGAGAATGAGGGGAGGCCTCCCTGACAATGTGACCACTAGGGGGTGATCCAAATGACAAAGAGCCAGTCATACATGGATCTGGGGGAAACTTGGCACTCTGATTTTTAAGACCACTTTTTCTGTTGAAGCATAGTTTACTGTAAAGTACACTAGTCGTAAATGTACAACTCCATGAAATTTTACATGTGTCAACTTGTCATTTAATCAAGATATTGAACATTCCTACACCTTAGAAGGCTCTTGTGTGCTTCCTCTTGATCAGTAATCCCCCTCTTGCCCTAAGGGTAACTGCTATTTTTACTTCTGCCCCCATGGATTGATTGGTTCTTTTTTTTTTTCAGTAGTGGGATTGAACCCAGGTGTGCTCTACCACTGAGTTACATCCCCAGCCCTTTTTCTTTTTTATTTTGAGACAGGGTCTCACTCAGTTTGTAAATCTCTGGGATTTACAGGCAGGCACTGTGTATTGCTTCTGCCTGTTCTTGAAATTCATATATGTGGAATATAAATGGAGCGGGTCATAGTATGTTGTTTTGTGTTGGATTTCTGGGCTGGGCACAGTGGCACACACCTGTAATCCCAGCAGCTCAAGAGGCTGAGATAGGAGGATTGCAAGTTCAAGGCCAGCCACAACAACTTAGTGAGGCCTTAAGCAACTCAGCAAGACCCTGTCTCAAAATAAAATATAAAACGGGCTAGGGATGTGGCTCAGTGGTTGAGTGCCCATGGTACCAAAACAAACAAAAAAACATAAGATCTAGAAGATTAATCCAACTCATGGTACATTGCAGCAGTGCATTATTTTCCACTATTGTGTGATATTCCATCACATGACTATTCCCAGGTATCTTTAAAGTTAATTATCTGTCTTCAGGTCTGCGTCCTCCCCAAGACTGTGCAATGTTAGTGCAAAACAGTGGGATCAGTTGGACCTTGGAATCCAACCTCTGTGAGCTATAATGTGGGCTTGACCACTGCGGAGCTCTGGAATAGAAGGAGGGTGTTCCCTTTTGTCTTTTGTTTTTCAATATGGCGATGGAACCCAGGGAGGCTTACCACTAAGCTACTTGCCCACCCCTTTTAATTTTTTTTAAGGGCACTCAACCCAGGGACACTCACTGCAGCTCCAGCCCCTTTTATTTATTTATTTATTTATTTATTTATTTATTTATCTTTTTATCTATTTATTTATTTAGAGACAGGGTCTTGCTAGGTTGCTTAGGGCCTCACTAAATTGTTGAGGCCTTGAATTTATGATTCTCTTACCTCAGTCTCCCAAGTTGCTGGGATTACAAGCATGCACCACCACACCTGGCTCTTTTTTTTAATTTAATTTTGAGATAGGGTCTCACTAGGTTGCCCAGGCTGGCCTTAAGCATTGGATCCTCCTGTCTCAGCCTCCCACTTAGCTGGGATCCCAGGTATGCACCACTGTGCCTGGCTCAAATGGAGAGGATAATGGTAACCCCTTCCATGGGATTGGTGAAGAGTTGGTGAGACCACGCCCAGACCACACCCAGGAAGCCCTTAGTGAAATCCCTGGTCCAGAGGTCTGATAAGGGTGCTCTGGGCACCTCCCCTTCCTTAACCTGTGTATTTGAAGTCCAGTATATGGAGTGTGTGGCTACGTGTGCTGTTGGACAGAGAAGTGACTGTGTGACTGTGTTTTAGGCCATGAAAAAGCTGCTGAGTCTGCTGAGGGGTGACTGGGGTAAGAAAGAATTTTGAGGGGACATAGCAACTTCCATTACAGAGAGGGCCTGATATTGGAGCTGCCACAAAAGGTTTTGAGTGTCCTGTCTCCCTGGCTGGGCCAGGATGTGCCCAGGGAAGGAAGGAGGTGAGGGACTCATGAGCCCTGCCACTGCCCAAGTGAAAATAAGAGCATGGAGCACTCTTGGGGGGGCGGTCTCTGCTCCCCGCTGCACTCTGCTTGAGGAAGGAGGCAGGGCAGGGTCATGTTCTCCAATGTCTGCTTGGAGGAACTCAGACTCAGAGAAGTAAGTTACCCAAGCTCACACAGCCTTGTAAGTATTGGAGGAGAAATTCAAATCTCAGTGTATTTGACTCAGGTCAGTGGCTTGAGGGCATCTTGTGAGACCTTGAGGGTGCCGTCCCAGCCTCAAAGGGGCAGAGAGGCTGGGTAAGCACATTAGGAGGATGCTTTGGGCATGGTGTCACCCACTGTAGAGGAGCTACCTGCAGAGCTCCTGTCAACACATCCCCGTGTAGTGGGTTCACCCAGATATCATATCCTTTCTTCTCCCTCCACTCCCCAGAGGAGAGAGTGGGCCAGGGGAGGAGGAGAGTCTAATGGGAAACATGTGTCCTCAGCATTCCAAATTGCAGCTTCCTGCCTGCCTGGCCCCCGTCCCTATCCTTCACGGCCCCACCAGCTCCTGCCCACGAGGGACCCTGTCTCCCGTGCAGCTACCTCTGTCCTGCTCCCTCCCACCCCCAATTTGGCCCCAAAGGATTTGAAGTCCACTGTTTGTGACACACCCTTGTCCTTGGTTCACTCATTGCCTGTGTCTTGCCCTGGCCCTTGGATGACCCCAATCAGGGGTATGAGTACAAGAACATGCAGCTCCCAGTCCTGATTCTGCTACAGTTTCCCTCTGTGTCATTGGGTCAGTCCCTTTTTTTCTGGCCACTTTTCCTGTTTGTCCAATGGACTAATCTGGTTCCTCTGCAGGTAGCAAAGGCCATTGTCCTAACAGAGGGAAGCAGGGCTACTCCAGTTCAAAGTCAGGAGTAGAGACCTAGAGGGCAAGGGGAGGCTGCCTGGGCTCATTAGGACTGAGGACTGAATGGGGCATAAGGCTGGGTTCTGGTCACCTTGGACCCTTTTCCTGTAGTTCACTCAAACTCCTTCAACAAATCTTTATGGAGCAGCAGCTTGGGAGCATACTATGTGTTTGGTATCCAGGATACAGCTGTGGGAAAGGTGGATATAGTTCCTGCCTGATAAAATTGCAACAAACCCCTTGTTCCTCTAATGGTCTTAAAATTCAATCATTAGCCAGGTGCAGTGGCACACACCCGTAATCCCAGTGACTTGAGAGGCTAAGGCAGGAGGATCACAAATTTGAGGCCAGCCACTGCACCTTATCAAGATCTGGTCTTAAAGTAAAGAATCAAAAAAGGGGGATGGGGAGGTAGCTCCATAATGGTGCTTGCCTAGCATGCATGAGACCCTGGGTTCTATCTCCAGCATCACTAAATATGTAAATAAATAAATAAATATTTTGAAAGGGCTGGGACTGTAGCTCAGTGTAAAGTGCTCCTGGGTTCAATCCCCAATATGAAAAAAATCCATCAATAGCACCCACCCTCTTCCCTGCAGACTTAGAGAAACTTGGGGCCCAATTGATTGTCTAAGGCTACAGGGAAATTAAAACCTAAGCCAAGGCTCAAATGCAGATCTCCTGATTACCACTGCCTTCCTCCACCCCAAATTCTTCTCCTTAGAACTCTAGGCTCACTGTCTAATCTGGAAGACACTTTATTTTTTAAAAAAATTTTATCTGTTCTTTTTAGTTATGCATGACAGTAGAATGTATTTTGACATATTGTACATACGTGGAGTCTAACTTCCCATTTCTGTGGTTGTACATGATGTGAAGTTACACTGGTCCTGTATTCATATACAAACATAGGAAAGTGTGTCTGATTCATTCTACTGTCTTTCCCATTCCCATCTCTTACCTTCCCCCATACACCCCTCCCCATCCAATCTGGTGAACCTCCACTCCCCTCCTTCTCATTGTGAGTCAGCATCTGCATATCAGAGAGAACATTCTTTGGTTTTTTGAGATTGGCTTCTTTCACATAGCATGATAGTGGAAGGCACTTTAATCATGCTTGGGAGTCTGGAGATTTCCAAAAGCATAACTGGGAATGAGCAGGTCTGCTGGAAATTTGGCTCTCCTGGGTACCGACAAGCAAGACTCATGGTTCTCCTCCTCTGCACTATCACAATAGTTTGTTTGCCCATGCAGATACAGTATTGGTCACTGGGGGCCCTCATTTTTGAACTACTGGGGCTACAGGAGCCCTCCCCACCCTCTTTTTTTTTGCAGTGCTAGTGATTAAACCAAATGCCTTATTGGTGTTAGGCAAGCACTCGACCTCTGAGCCACACCCAAGCCCTTTCTCTTTCTTAGTTTTAGACTTTTTCTCATTAAGTTGTAGAGGCTGGACTTGAACTTGTGATCCTCCTGCCTCAGCCTGGATCAGCCACTGGGTCACTTGGTTCGTCACTTATTTAAGTGCCTAACTCTGGCACTGGACTGGGTGTGACTTAAGGGCAGAGCCTGTATTTTCTCCATCTCTGCATCTCCTAAGCCTGGGTCAGGCAGATGATGAGAGGCAATTCAGTGAGTGTCCATAACATGGGAACGACTGTGTTGCTTACTAAAGGTGCTTTAGCCTATGCAAGCCCTCCGTGCCTTAGCTCTGGAGGTAAGCAGCTGGGTTTGCACTGTGGTTTCAACTCTCACCAACTCCAACATTGAGCTTGTGACTTAACCTTTCTTCCTATTGGAAAAATATCAGTGAGTAGAGTACTAACATCATGAGGTGGTTATGGTGCACCCCAAATTGTGTCTGGTACATATTAAGTGTTCAATGTGCAGTAATTCTACCTCTGTTACTTCCCTTCCTACTGCTACCATATATTTGGTTCTGGGCATCCAATCCAGGCTGTTCTATTACTGAGCTATATATCCCAGACATTTTTATGTTTTTCTTTTGAGATCGGGTCTCACCAAATTGCCCATGCTGGCCTCTAACTTGCCATTCTCCTGTCTCAGCTTCCCAAGTCACTGGGATTACAGGTGGGTACCATTTTAAGTTAAGGATGTATAAAGTTATTTCCTGTACTGGCTTCTGCAAGGGTATATTCCTCATACAGTCGACCCTACTTGTCCACAGGTTCTACATCTGCAGATCAATAATGTTTTTAAAATATTGCATCTGTATTAAGATCTATAAATTTTGTCATTATTCCCTAACAAATATTGAATAAAAACTATTTACATAGTATTAACATTGTAGTATAAGTCATCTAAAGATGATTTATATGGGAGACTGCGTGTAGGTTATATGCAAATGGTATGCTATTTTACGTAAAGGACTTGAGCATACCTGAATTTGGGTGTTCACAAAGAGGGTGGTCTGGACATGATGGTCTGAAGGCTGGCCATTAGCCCAGCTCTTCTCAAACTTTAACATGCATAGGACTTACCCAGGATCTTATTAAAATGTAGATTCTGACTCAGCAGGTCTGGTGTGGGAATGGCCACTGTGAATTTCCTAAAAGCTCCCAGGCAATGCTGCTGATCCAGGACCTCACAGTTTGAGACACTCTTGCCAGTATTAACTACCATTGGTAGCTACCAACTATAGAAAATGCAGTAAGTGTCCAGTGCAGTGGTGTAAGCTGTAATTCCAGCTCTTCAGAGGGTGAGGCAGGATGATTGAGAATTCAAGGCCAATCCCGGCAATTTATTAAGAGCTTGTTTCAAAATTTAAAAATAAAATAAAAAGAGCTCAGTTGTAGAACACTTGCCTAACATGCATAAGGCTGTGGGTTTGATCCCTAGTACTACACACACACACACACACACACACACACACACTCATGTCACTTCCCATTCAAGGTGCTCCATATACATTATCTCCCTGAATCTTTGCAACAGTCCTGAAGGGTACATATTGTTATCCCTGTTTTACAGAGGAGAAAACTGAAGCTCAGAAAAATCAAGTGACTTTACCAGGGTTACACAGCTTGGAAGTGGCAGAAGTTGGGATTTGAATCCAGGCCTGGTTGACTTCCAGCCCTTATCTTCCCACATTCTGGTAAATAGCCTTCCTGTGATCTGGCATCCCCCATAGAATGTCTATTCCACTGAGAGAAGAATGTGACACAGCACTGAATGTGATGGTGAAAGTCTCCCCTGGGCACAATTATTTCCGGGTATCCAAAGCACTTGCCTGCCCACTTTCTCAGTCTTTATCCTGCACAGAACTTACCTGGGGATCTTATTAATATGTACATTGCCTAGCTAGCAGAGAGGGCAGAAACTTGGATCTCTGAGGAAGCTGGTGAGGGCAGAGACAGCTGTTGGAGGACAAAGGAAGGCCCAGGCTTGGCTTTCCAATGGGTGACCTCTTGGTGGGGCCCCATGTCCCAGGAGCTATTCCTTCTCCCTACAGAGTCAGGACTCAGGACTCCTCCAAGATTGCCAGAGCCAGGGCCACTGAACACCACTGGCCCAAAGCCCAGGATGCTGATTCTCAACCAGAGGGCCCCATTTATCATTTGATGTAGATGGCAAACCATCAAGGACACCCTGGGTTCTCACTGACTTCTTACCATCAGATCAGCCCACAGCCTAGGCCGAGAGAACCTGGTGGTAACAGGTTCATGGTTCAGGGTCACTGGGTCCCAGCCAAACCTGGAAACATGCTAACATCTTCTGGATCCCTGATCATCCCCATTCCAGTTCCTGACTAGGCCCATGGCAACCCATGGCAATAAACATGCACTAACTTGGAACTTTTCTACATCTCTTAACTTGGGATATGAATCTTGAGCAATGGGTTTCTGTATGCAACATTTTCAGGGGGGGCTATCCATAGCTTTTGTTGTTTATTTATTTATTGGCCAAATGAATGAATGTCTACTCTGTGAAAGCAATGAGTGGAGCACTGGAAGCACAGCAGTGAGTCAAGCAGAGATCCTGCCTCCAGGGAGCTTCTGGTTCAGCGAGAAGTCAATGAATAAATGGGCCAACCAATAATATGTACACATAAGGATAGATAAAGATACTGAGTTCCAAGGGTACTGTCTATTCCCATGCCATTCACTCCATGAATAAACTAACATTTTCAAAGGGATGCCCCGGTGAGGTCCAGGGCCTGCTCAAGGTCAAACAGAGAATTAGAAGTAGAAGCCAAAAGAGGGTCCCAGGTTCCAGAGCTCCCAAGTGGCACACTGACCATCACATGCACTAAGTGTTTAGGTGGACATGGAACAAATCCATGCAACTTCAGAGGAGAATGACCACTTTGGGCCTGAAATCTCTGAGCCCAGAATGTATTTCTATAGTCAACAAAGCCTCCCTCCCTTCTTAGCTCATCCATTTCCAACCCAGATTGCTTGTGGAGGAACCTCACCCAACACCCCTCTCACTCCACAGGCAGCTGTGTTCTTTCTAGCCTGCTGGGTGGGCTCTGGACCTTACTTGGGCCTCTTCCTGAGAAGGTCCAGCTGGCAGGTCCAGCTGGGGGTTTAAAGGAGGAAGGGGCCCATCTGGAGGGGGCTTGGAGCAAGCCAGAGGGGCCAGCAGGGAGGGATAACCCTTGGGAACCAGAGCCTAGGCTGGAGGAATTCTCTCAGAATGGTGCAAAGGAAAGGACAAACCAGGTATCTGGGTTGGTGTCCATGAGGGCCTTCTGCAGCTGGAAAGAACCTGGAGAGGTCACTTCCATTCTCCAGACCTCCTTCCAGGATACATTTCAACTTCTTATTTTCATTCATTAATTTATTTATTGGTGCTACCAGGAATTGAATCCAGGTGTGCTCTATCACTGAGCTACATCCCCAGCCCTTTTTATTTTTTATTTTGTGACAGAGTCTCGCTAAGCTACTGAGGATACCCTCAAACTTGGGATCCTCCTGCCTCAGCCTCCCAAGTCACTGGGATTACAGGCATGTGCCATAGCACCTGGCTTTTTAACTGGTTTAATTTTATTTATTTATTCATTTATGGTACTAGAGATTGAATTAAGAGGGACTTAACCACGAGCCACATCCTCAACCCTTTTAATTTCTTTTTTAAAAAAGTTTAATTTTAAGATGGGATCTCACTAAATTGCTGAGTCTGACTTTGAACTTGCAATCCTCCTGCCTCATCCTCCGAGTTGCTGGGATTACAGGCATGAATCACCAGGCCCAGCTCAACTGGTTTTAAATCCATGTGGATCTCTGCAGTTTCTACTGGTTCCAGGCTGGCAACTGAACACTCTCCCCACCCACTACTCTTTTCTTCTCTAGTGGTTACTGGGGCCCAGGCACCAGATGATGGGGGAAGGGTAAAGAATACATCCACAGGCAAAATCCTCTCACTGCCCTGAAAGCCTTCAGTCCCACAGGGAGACAAAGCCTAATTAATTTGCTCCAACACAGTGTGGTCTGTGCTTTGGATCTTCTGAGGAGGGAGAGTAAGTCTGTGAGGCGGGTGGGGACAGGATGAGAGAGTAAGGAAAGAACTCCCAGAGGAAACATCAAGAAAAGAAGAAAGGGCAGCAAGTCTTCCCATGCCTCCAGGGGCTAGGCTGAGCTGGGCTGGGCTGGTCAAATCCCCATTCAGATGCTTAAATTCCTTCTTCCATATTTCAGCCAAATGGTCGACCAGCCTCTGCTTTCCTACTTCCTGAGCCAGGGGCCTCATTCCTTCTCAAGAGAGACAAATCACTTCAGAATAGCCCAAACTCCAAGAACATTTTTTTTCTGGAATTGGACAGAATTTAGTCTCTGTGTGGCTTCCACCTGCAAATCACAGTGCTGCCTCTGGGGGCCACCTAGACTCTGCCTTCTCCCTCTGCTTTAGCAATAGCCCCTTGCAGATCTGAAGTATCCCCATCACCTTTACCCCTGAGTCTCCTCCAGGCCACACACTCCAGCTCCTTCAACTATTCCTCATGACACCAGGGTTCCCCTTTCTCCCCAGTCCGTTTTTGCTTCTATGGCTATGCTCCAGTGTGGCTGTGGCACCCTCAATATGTGGGGCCCAGAGCTGACATCATATTCCAGGGCAGTCTGTCACCTCCTTGTTCTAGAATCTTCACTTCTATACTTTCTACAGATATAACCTAAGACTTGGTGGACTTGTTTGGTCAGACCACACATACCCCAGTTGCGTATAAGAGGGAGACAGAGCTGGCTACAGTGGCACATGCCTGAAATCCTAGCCACTGAGGAGACTAAGCAGGAGGATTGCAAGTTCAAGGGCAGTCTGGGCAACTTAGTGTGAACCTATCTCAAAATAAAACATAAAAAAGCCTGGGGATGTAGTTCAGTGGTAGAGTATCCCTGGGTTCAAACCCTAGTACAAAACACACACACACACACACACACACACACATCACAACAAAAGAGGAAGAGGAACAGTTTACATAGGCAGAAAAGAGAAGGCCATGCACATGACCATGAAGGCAGAGATTGGGACAAAGTGACTACCACAGGCAGGGAATGCTGCCAGTCCCCAGACACTGGAAAGGGTCAGGTCAGGATTCTCCCCTAGATCTTCTGGAGGGAGTATGACCCATCAGACGCCTTGACTTTAGGTCAGTAACACTGAATCAGGATTTCTCGCCTCCAGATCTGTGAAAGGCTGAATTAATGAATTAATTAATTTCTTATTTTTTTTCCTTTTGGTTCTGGGTGCTGAACTCAAGGGTGCTCTACTACTGAGCTACATCCCCAGTCCTTTCTATCTTTCATTTTGAGGCAGGGTCTTGGTAAGTTGCTGAGGCTGACCTCAAACTTGGAATCCTTCTGCCTCAGCCTCCCAAGTTGCTGGGATAATAAGTGTGTGCCATTATGCCTTGCGAGTTTATATTTCTTTAAGGTAGCAAGTCTGTGGGGTTTGCTTCAGCAGCCATAGGAAATTGACGCAAGTAATCATGGAGAAGAGCAAGCAGGTGAGAGGTTCAGCACAAGGAAGCCTGGGAAATCGATGACCACAAACTTCAGGAGAGAGCTAGGCTTGGGCCTGGGGCCATAAGCATGATGGAAAGGGGAGACTGAGCAGAGAGGAAGAGGCAGGGCTTTGCAGATTCTGGAAATTGGGCATATTAGGGCTGGTGTGACCCAAAAACATGAAAACTGCCTAAGGGAGGGAGAGCAGAGTGTGTGGGGGGAAAGCAGGATCTTGCCAAGTCACCACTTCACCTTCCTTCCAGGGGGAGATGAGCGGCACCCCACATCATTGTGGGGTTTCCCTTTTCCATGCTACAAAAGGTCAAGATGTGGGGTGAGACAGACCTGGTTCCAGGCCAAGCACTACCACATCCCAGAGCCTGCTCCCTTCCTGGTCCTCAGTCTCCTAGTCGGTAAAATGGGGATGCCAATATCAGGGTAGTTTCCAGGGACATATTGCCATTTGCCAGCTTCATGTCGTTGCTTGGTTTCTTTGTTCAACTGGGTGTTCACAGGCAGGAACCAGACTGATTGTCTTCACGGAAGGGATGCTGGGGAGAAGGAGCACCGAGGGGGAGGGTGGGCCGAATATAAGGTTATCCTGAGTCTGTGCTCCCCGCTTGCCTCTGAATGTCTCTGCTGGGGCAAGTGCCCCCTCCTCAGCCGAGGGCCTGCTTTCCCTCCTGACCCCAGCCAGCCCAGCTCCTGCAGGCAGTGCAGGAAGGTGCGGAGGAGAGTGGAGCTTAGCTATTTATAACATGGGATGTGATAAACACTTCCAAGAGATATTTCCCGATAGACCGAATTCGACAAAGATTACATAAGCAATTAGATCTTCTGAGTTCTCTTGCTATCTTCCTGCACAAAGGCCGCCAAAAGCGTGTGTGAGCATGTCTTCCTTTAGTGTCAGACATTTATACTTTACAAGGATGAAAATTAAATTTTTCAGGTGGGCAATCCCCACCCCCCCACCAAAACACTGCCTTCCTCCCTGCTGTACAACCACCAGCTCCCCCCAGCCCATGTGAGTTGGCTAGGAGGCCCTCTTCTTCTCAACCTGCTGTGTGTTCCTGGGCAAGCTCCTGCCCCTTTCTGTACACATATGGAACAAGACAGACTGGTGCCTAAAAGGATGGGGAGACATGTGAGGACTTCGGTGCCCTCTCTGTTTCCCCATCTGTACAATGGGGAAAACAACAGCTAGCCCATAGTACTATCTGGAAAATTCTGTGAGAAACTATTTAATGCTCCCACCCTGGCCTGTAGTATGTACTACAGGCATATTCAATCCACAGATCCTTTTCCCTTCGCTGCTCCATGATGGGCAGTGAGGATGGTCAGGAAGACGTGTGGCTCCTGGTTCATCCAGTCTACCCTCCCTTGACCTACCTTCCTGCCACACCATCCACTTCTCCCCAAGTGCCAGTGCTTGCTTTCTCATTAATCAGACTGCTAATGGGCCTCATTCGGGTAATTGGCTCTTGCCAAGGGTGAAAGCTATCCATGCTTCACAGGGTTCATGTCCTTTCCTTCTTTGTGGTTCCAGTGCCAATACCCAAGTGGAACTGCACTGCTGGCCCTGCACACCACTGTAGGATATTTTGTCTGTCAAAATGCCCAGATGGTTGACAGCAGCCTGAGGCCACTGGGAGCTGAGAGGAGGCCGGGCCACCATTGTCCTCTCCTTCCTCAGCTCTGGCTGTTTGCTTCAAATACTCTCCCTGCAGTGGCTTACCCCATTCCTCTCACCTCCAGGCCTATGTCTCTGCTGTCTCTCCATCTCTATGAAATAAGTCCCTACTCACCATTCAGGAGCCAGTTCAAGTATGGCTGGCTCTGCAAAGAGAACCATCTCCATAGCCTGCACTCCCAGGAATTTTGTGTGTCACCCCTTCCTGGTATCAGAGTGAGCTGTGGGTGTGTGTTCTGTCTTATCCATGTGGCCAGCCTGGAGCCCTGGGGCTCTGTAGTCAGTTGAATGCAATTGAACAGCAGCATCAGGAAAGGGGGATTCCTTTCACAGAGGAACCAGATGCAGCAAGGAGGATGCAAAGAGACAGCCAAGAGGTGACTTTAAGAGTGCTATGGTTTGAATGTGTTTCCCAGAATTCATGTGTTGGCTTCAGTGTGGCAATGCCAGGGGGTGGGGTCTAGCAGGAGACATTGGGTTATGGGGGCCCTACCCTTACAAATGGATCAGTGCCATCTCCAGTGAGTGAGACTGGACAGTTACTGGGAGAGGGGCTGTGATAAAGCAAGGCCCGCCCTGGTGCTGTCGCCTCTTTCACACATGCCCACTTGCTCTTCTGCTTTCCACCATGAGTTGAAGCAGCAAAGCCCCTCACCAGAAGCTGAAGACATGTCAGCATCATGCTCTTGGACTTCCCAGTTTCCAGAGTCATAAGCCCAGATAAAATTCCTTTCCAGTCTTTTTTTTTTTTTTTTTTTGTGGTGCTGGGGATTGAACCCAGGGTGTTGTGCTTGCGAGGCAGGCACTATACCAAATGAGTTACATCCATAGCCCTGAGCTATATCCCCAGCCCCCTTTCCAGTCTTTTTTTAAAAATATTTTTTTGGTTGTTGAAGGACCTTTATTTTATTCATTTATTTTTATGTGGTGCTGAGGATCCAACCCAGTGCCTCACACCTGCTAGGCAAGCACTCCTCCACTGAACCACAATCCCAGCCCTTTTTATCAGTCTTTGTTTCTTTTTGGTTTGTTTTTATAATGGAGACAGGATCCAGGGGTGCTTAACCACTGAGCTATATCCCCAGCCCTTTTTATTTTTTATTTTGAGACAGGGTCTTGCTAAGTTGGTAAGGCTGGCCTCCAACTTGTGATCTTCCTGTCTCAGCTTCCTAAACCATTGGGATTACAGGCATGCACCACTGCACCCAGTTTATTTGTTTTGTTTTTACCAACAGAAATGGATTATGGCAAAGGACAATCAGCAAGCAATCAAAGAAGCCATGCTTCTCCTGGGAATGCTTCTGCTACATATATGGCAAAGGGTCTGTTCTAATGTAAGGGATAAAAATAGGCTCTGGTGCCAGGCACAGTGGCACATGCCTGTAATCCCAGTGGCTCAGGAGGTTGAGGCAGGAGGATCATGAGTTCAAAACCAGCTCAGCAACTTAGCAAGGCCCTAAGCAAGTTAGTGAGACCCTGTCTCTAAATATAATGTAAAAAAGGGCTGGGGATATTCCTCAGTGGTTAAGTGCCCCTGGGTTCAATCCCCAGTACATCAAAAAAAAAAAAGGCTAGATTCTGGAACCAGAAGCCCACCATACAATCAACTATGTGATCTTGGCCAGGTTACCTGTCCTCTAAGCCTCAGTTTGTCAGTTTGCATGATGGGGATAAGAATCCCTACCCCACCTGGGCTGTAGTGAGAACAATGCAAACACTGCATGCGTATGCAAGTGCTTGGCATTCCTTAGGCACCTAAACAAACTATACTTTCCTTCCCCTAGTAAGACTCCACTGAGCTCTTAATATGGGGGCTTTATCTAGTACAGCCTAAGTAGATTCCCGAGTACTGAGGGCCTCAAAGTTGAACAATGAGTTCATAAATGGACATCATATGAGGACAGGGCTCCAAGGACCAAGATTAAATGACCGCTGTTTGACTGTAGGTTAGACATTAGGAAGAAGTCATAGAGGATGAGGCTTAGAACCAAGAAAGCTTGAGATAGGACAAATGTTGTAAGCAATTGACATCTGTGTTGAGACCTGTAAAACTCGAAGGGAGTGAACATGAGAGGAACTAGGGGAAGTGTGCAAAGGCCCTGAGATAGGAGCTGGTTTGTGGGCTCAAGCACAGATGAGATGAACATTAACTGGAACAGAGAAAGTAAGGAGAAAGTGATCCCAGACGAATCAGGAGGATTTGGCAGGGTACAGACTATGGAAAGCCTGGTAGGCCATGGGAAAGATCCCCACATTTGGCCTGGTATTGTAGCTCAGTGATAGAGTGCTGGCCTAGCATGTGTGAGGCACTGGGTTCGATCCTCAGTACCATATAAAAATAAATAAATAAAATAAAGGTATTGTGTCCATCTACAACTAATTTTTTTTTAAAAAAAGAATTCCATGTTTTTCTCTGAGGGACATGGGAAGAAGTCCTGGAAGGGTTTTGACCAGGAAAATGAAGAGAGTGATTTAGTACTATAACAGATTGCTCTGCTTTAGCTTGAATCACAGTTGGGAGAGGACAAGCCTTGAAGCAGGGAGACTTGAGGTCGTTGCTGACCCAGGTAGGGGGTGAAAAAGGCCCAGATGGGGCTGGTAGCCATGGAAGTCCAGAGAGGTAGCCAGATCTGGGACTTGTTTAAAGGCAAAACTAATGAATTGGAATAAAAAAGAACATTTACTTGGCATCGTGTGTGTAGCCATCATCTCATTGAAGATTCCTGACAGCCCTCTGAGGTCAACTTCATTTACCTTCATCAGACTGAGGAGGAAACTTAGGCTCAGAGGGGCAAGTGACTTGCCCAAAGTCATACAGCAAGGAAGTGGCTTGGGCCAGGAGCCAAGTCTGTGTGATCCAAAGCTCTGGTCTTTTCCTTCACAGTGTTAGCTGGACCTGGGCTAGGTCAAGACTTTAGGTGTTACTTTCTCAGAGATCAACTCTCTGAAGAGGAATCTGCTGCCACAGTTAGGTTCTGAACCCATCCTTCTGCCCTGCCTTGCCCTGCCTACCTCATTCTGGTCCCTCACTCCTGAGACTGGCAGAAGGACTCACTGTTTTGGTTTTTTTTTGGAACTGGGGATTGAACTCAGGGGTACTCAGTCACTGAGCCACATCCCCAGCCCTATTTTGTATTTTACTTAGAGACAGGGTCTCACTGAGTTGCTTAGCACCTCACCATTGGTGAGGCTGGCTTTGAACTTGTGATCCTCCTGCCTCAACCTACTGAGCCACTGGGATTACAGGTGTGTGCCACCATGCTGGGCCTAGAGTCACGTTCTTGTTCCTCACTCCTGAGACTGGTTTAGTGTGCTCATCTGTAAAGGATAGGAATGGTCATTGAAGACTAAGTGGGACAATGAGACAAGGCATCACAAGCTCCCTGCCCAGAGCCTGTCACACTCCCTGGCTCTTGGTTCTTAGCTACAGGATCCACCTGAGGCCCAGCAGCCCAGCAGGCTGCCCCCAGCTGCCCTGGCACTCCCTTCCCCACCCCAGCCCGCTCTTGGAAGCCAACATCCCTAGGCAGGGCCCACTCAGGCTGGCTTCGTCTCTTCTGCTATTGTGGTCCATTCCTCGGGGCTCAGGCAGATGGGATGCGTCCTGTCATGCAAGAAGGATGCAGGAGAAAGAAGAAAAGCTCATTTCCTCTGGCATAATGTTTTTTTTCCCACCCAAAACAAACAGAACTGACACCCACTCTGGGGGGGGTGTGCAAGCCCCTCTGGGAAGGCAGAAGGGGAGCCAAGTCTCCATCCCCTCCTCCCCTCTTTATACCCCAAGTATCCAGGCCCCCTCCCACCAAGGCTCAGGAATGTTCCAAATTGCAAGGGGGCCTGGGCGCTGTATTACAGCATGCTTCCAGAACACCCAGAGAAACCAAGGCTCAGGAGGAAGGAACTCAGCTAAAAGCATGCTGTTAGTGAGAGCCGGGCTCCGGATGGAATCCTAGTCTTCATGCCCAGAAGTGTGTCTGCCGCTAATATTGACTCCCCTGCAGCTGGCACACACATGGCAGAGAGTGCCCCCCACTAGGCTCCCCTAGGGCCCAGGCAAGGGGGCGTGGTGGGTTCTACATTCAGAATGTTTTCCAAGCCCTGACCCCTGATTCTGTCCCCAGGACACAAGGTTTTACTGTGGGTCACCCCAAAGGAAGAGCTCATTCCCCACATTGTGTGGGCCCCAGAATGCATGCTACCCTCTTGCCTTGGCCACCCGCTCCCCTCCCTGGAGACTGGCTTTGCCCCAGGCACCCTTTCTGCTCCCTCCTGGCAGCCTCATCATTGACCCCAAACCAGGCCCCCTCCTACTCCAGCCAGGAAGAGCGGGAGGGCACACAGAGGCCATGAAGAAACTCGTGCTGAGCCGGCCCTTAGGGACCTCACATTGGTGAGCAAGAAAGGGGCCATGGCCTCTGGGGGCGAGGGAGCCAGCTCGGGATTATGGGCTCCTCGCTCGGAAATGATTGGTCGTGACAAGCTCACTGCAGGAACAAAGCCATGTGAAATTGACCTCATCACCAGCGATCAGATCAGATTGTTTAGTGTGAGGGGAATGTGAGGGGGATGTTCAGCGGGGCGATGACCTAGTTAGGGCCTTAAAGAGGCAGAGCAGCTGCCCCACTCTGGGGAGGAGGAGGCAAGAGGCCTCCCAGGGGAGGCCCCCACAGAGCTGCAGGTGGAGGAAGACCATTCCTGCGCATGCCATCAGCATCCCTGAGGGCATCTGAGCTCCACAGAGTAGGGGTTCAGCCCCAGAGGGTCAGGGCAGCAACGTAGGGCAGAGTCCCCGTAGTTGTCCAGGGAGAACAACGAGATGGAGCAGAAACTGGGGAAACCCAGAGGGCAGGAGTTGAGGACCCTAGGGGACAGGGAATAGTGTATTTTGGGGGGGGGGCACATGTACTGGGGATTGAACCCAGAGGCACTTTACCACTGAGCCACATCCCTGGTCCTTTTATTTCTTATTTTGAAACAAGGTTTCACTAAATGATAGAGGCTGGCCTTGGGCTTGTAGTCTACCACACCTGGGGTCACTGGGATTACACACTGGGTGTGTGCCACCATACGCAGCTCAGGGACTGCATTTATATAACAAAGAGTTATTTATTGACTATGCCTCTGGCACTATTCTGCATACTTTACATACATTAACTCAGATAACCCTCAATAGGGCTAAGGAGGTGGATATTATTATGATGCCCATTTTATAGACTGGGCAAACTGAGACTTACAAAGCTGTATGTGGCCTAGCCCAGGAGATCCTGTTCTGGAGTCTGTGTTGGTAATAGCAGCATTCTACTGCTTCTCCTCTCTTGACAGTATTGACCAAATATGGCAGGTCAAATAAAGACAACTAGGAGGAGGTGGCAGTGTCTTGTGGCCTTTCTTTCCCATCAGGCCCCAGGGGTAGCGAGGGGCCCAGGGGCTGGAGCAGGGACGAGAGGGCCTGTCAGGAACTTGAGGAACAGGTGCCTGCTTCCCCCTTGGATCCTGTTTCCTGACACTTGCATGAAGAACAGAAAGAGGAGGGGGACGGAAGGGCCATGTGGTCAGCTGGGCAGAGTGAGCCCCTTTCTGCCAAGTGCTGCCTTAGGGAATATGACTCCTGCTGCCTGAGGGGTACAGGGGGGATGCCAGAAGGGGGGCAGGGCTTCTGGTGGGGCACATGGTGTTAACCCTTTCGTCAGTGATATGTAGACGAAAAGCTAAGCACAGGGCCTGGCCCGGAGAAGGAAGGCGCTCAGGAAATGCGCAGCAGATAGCAAACAGTACCGAAGTTAGGGCCAGAGCAACAGCTGCAGCATGAAGGATCCTGGTTAGCTTCTGGAATCATTCCAGGGAGGCCCATAATCTCCCCTTGTCCAGAAGCATAGAAGAGACCCCTGTCACCCCAAGGACTTTGGAAGCACCTAAGGCCAGTGGAATGTTTGAGGGGAGGGCTGCCCAAGTGCCAAGTCTGACAGAGTTGAGAGGGAGAGGCAGACCTGGTCAGGGCTGGCCATGCCAGTCGCCTTCCTGGTTCAGGGCAGGATGAGGAGCCCAGGCTGGCAGGGTGTCAAGCCCCTCCGGCCTACCCACCTGGGGGTATGAGGGTGACCACACTCTTGCTGTTCCCAGGCCCTGGGCTGGAGGCGCTTATTGAATGTTCTGTGCTTTTGTTCTAGAGGGCAACCAGCCCTGATGTGCCCCCAGAGGCAGGCCTCCCCACGCTCTGGCTCCAGCTGCCTAATGCCTTGGGCACCGTGGGTCTCTTGTCAAGGGCTTTGAGTCTTGGCTTGCCTCTCGGCCCAGCCTGTTTCCCAGTTTCCTTCCCATCTTCTCTGATTCCTCAGGGACGACCAATTTCTATTCCACCCCCTGCCCCAACACCACACACACTGTCAATCCGAGCTACTTAGACATGACTTGCTGGGGCTTCTTTCGTGACTAGTAGCCTCTTTCTAGAATATTTCTGATGTACAACCAGAGTTTGGCTTGGACTGGTGGGTCCTCTCCCAGCATGCAGTGCAATGACTCTGGGCCAGAGCCCCTCTTGTTCTCTCCTGAGCGCCCACACTGAGAACATGCAGGCAGAAAAGGAAATTACTTCTTTGGAGAGACCTCTGAAGGACTGACAAAGGACAGAGGGACTTGGGGTGACCTGGGTGATCCTGAGGACCACAGTTAGGACCTGCGGGTAGAAGCCACAGGGATAGAGATTTCAGTCCACTTCAGGGCAGGACTTTCTATGAGATTGAGCTATTCTACAGGGTGCAGTTGTCTCAAGAAGAGTGACACCCTTGTCTCCAGAGAGAAGTAAGCGGAGGGGGGATGGACAACCATGAAAGGTGCTGTAAGAGTGAAGGAAGGGTGGGACTATTCTACCCCATGCCCATCTTTGTGTTTATTTCTTTGTGCAGTCACCTCAGACCTATGGGATGTTTGTTCTCTGGTCAGCTCCCCTCACCAGAATATTGAAGCAAGTTCTCAAAGCTAAAGAGAAACAAAAGTCAGGCGTGGTGGCGCACGCCTGTAATCTCAGCAGCTTAGGAGGCTGAGGCAGGAGGATTGTGAGTTCAAAGCCAGCCTCAGCAATTTAATGAGGCCCTAAGCAACTCAGAGAGACCCTGTCTCTAAATAAAATATGAAAAGGGCTGGGGATGTGGCTCAGTGGTTAAGTGCCCTGAGTTCAATCCCCAGTACCCCTCCCCCCAAAAAAGACAAACAAAAAGGCCGAGAGCCAATCCAAGACATAGTTACAGTGGGGAGGGGGAGACAAGGAAAAAAGAAAAGTGGTAGAGAAAGAGGATTAGGAAAGCAGGAACAATGAACAGAGAAAGGGAGAGACAGAGACAAACAGAAAAATGAGAAACATCTGGGCATGGTGTGCAGGCCTGTAGTCTTAGCCACCCTGGAAGCTGAGACAGGAGGATTGCAAGTTCGAGGCCAGCCTCAGCAATTTAGAGAAACCCTGCCTCAAAATAAAAATTAAAAATGCTTGTAGAGCACCTCTGGGCTCAATCCCCAGTACCACCTCCCCAATACATACACACACACACACACACACACACACACTCACAGAGAGAGAGAGAGAGAGAGAGAGAGAGAGAGAGAGAGAGAGAATCAGAAGAAAGGACAGAGACAAAGGTAAGAGAAAGGGGGACAGAAAAAAGCAAGTCAGAGACCCCAAGCCAGAGGCAGGGAGGAAGCTGGAGAGAGGACTGGTCCCTGGAGTTCATTCTCCTCTGTCTCTCATTAAGCTGCTTGGAGGTGTCTCAGGAGTCTTATTCCTAGCTAACCATAACCCTACTTGTTGCTTCAAAGATGAGGGAGTGGCCCCCAGGGCAGCTGTGCCAGCTGCATGGGTCAGGGCCTTGGAATGCACCTAAAACCAGAGGGGCCCTTGGGAAGACCTGGCCCAGGCTGTCAGGCCTCCCCTGTGCTGCTCCTCTGGGCAAAGAAAGGCATCTCATGGGGACACAGAGACACCTGGTCAGAAGGAGCCAGGAGAAGACTCTGAGGGAGGTGGCTTCACTCTTCCCACCTCTTAAGGCTTATCACTGGGCTGAGGGAACACAAATGGGGTCTGGTAGACCCATGGGGGCCAAGCTGGCACCCTTGGTTGGAGGCAGCCTTTGGCTCAATTCAGAGAACTCAGCAGTGGGCAGTAGCCCTTTGCAGGGGACCAGGGCCACTGGAGGCAGGAAGAGGTCACTGAGCACCTGGTGGTGGTGGAGCCTCCCCCGCAGTATGTCAGAGTCACGTAGGAATGAGAAGAGGCAGCTTCTGGGCCTGACGGAAGAGCCCCGTCTGGGCTTTCCCTGGTCCTCAGTGACATCTTTGCAACCCACAGGATAGAATCTTGCTGTGGTGCTTTAAATAGCCACACTTTCTAACAGGGCTTATATTCACACATTTACATGAGACTTTTTTTCTCTATCTGAAGAATTTGTATGTATCTATGTAGTAATCTGTGACTCTGTGACCATGTTTCCATGCAGTTATGGACCTCCATATCTATGTAACTATACATTGATGGATTTATATATTTCTCCACTCTCTACTGCATCTGTATAACTCTGCCTCTGTCTCTATTTCTTTCTCTCTCTTTCTCTCTCTCTCTCTCCATTCTTGAGCGTGCCTGATGGAGATCAAGGGGTTTGGAGGCCCTGCTTCTCAAGCTGTCTTTCTCCATGGTCACTGCTAACCTTACCAATTTCTCAAGACACAAGCTGCCAGCACCCCTTTGCCACAGGACTGCGGCCACTCTGGGCCTGGGCCAAGGGGTTACCAGGAGGATCCTGGCCAAAGTCCGGAAGGCAGTCCTGCAAGCCAGAAGCAGCTGTTCTTTCTGCACCTGTGGAGGTTAGGATCACAGTAGAGCAAGAAGCACACTGGTGGAGGGGATGGGGGATGGGAGGAGAGGAGGGAAGTGGGGACAGGGATACAAGAGCAACTGAGCATTGTGAATTTTAATCACAGGAGGCAAAACATCTAGATTAGTAGTCTAGCACTGCCATGTGATTTAAGACAAAGTTCTGCCCTCTCTGGCCTTGAACATGGGCTCTGGGCCAGCCTGGGTGAATTTGCATCCTCCTTCTCTCACTGGGCATAGGACTTACCTGTCTGTACTTAAGATGATCTGAAGTGGAGACAGTCATTGTCCTTATTGCCATAAGGCATTGTGAGTTAATGCAGTGTCCGAGATGGAGGAAGCATGTCTATGCCTCTGTCACTATAGGTGTGCTAACTTAATTCCTTGATTATGTATGTCATGAAATATAAGATGAATGTCACAATTATTAAAGGATGAAGAAGAAATAAATAACATATACTTTCTTCTCACTCCCTGGATAGGCTGCTTAGTGTACTTTGAATTGAATGGATTTCCTCTCTGGCCTTCTGTCTCTACCAGAGAGATTTAGTGTGTGGCTGACCCACAGTCATCTCAAAAGTATCTCTTCAGGAATCCTTTCCCAACTTGGGGCTCAGGCCCACGAGGAGTCCCATTCCTCATACCCCAAGGGCCAGCAAGATGCCAAGGGTTGTGCTGCTCATAATCTGGGCCTCTAGTGTCACCTCAGAACAGAGCCAGGCCCAGGTGGATCCCCTGCAGCACAGCCAGCCTTACTCACATGGTGCAACCTCTGAACCAGAGAGCCAGCAAGCCAAGCTCAGGGCTCACAGGTTGGACAGGTCAATATTGATCAAAGGAGTATTAAGAGTTCATAAGCAGCTGGTGTGGTCGAGCAGGTTTGTAATCCCAGGTGCTTGGGAGACTGAGGCAGGAGGATTGCGAGTTTGAAGCCAGCCTCAGCAAAAAGTGAGGCCCTAAGCAACTCAGTGAGACCCTGTCTCTAAATAAAAAAAAATAGGGTTGGGGATGTGGTTCAATGGTCTAGTGCCCCTGAGTTCATTCCCTACCCCCTGAAAAAGTTCATAGAGCACTTCTGCACCTTCTTAAGCACTTACCCCCATTGTCCCAAAGACCCTATGAGGCAGATGCCCTCCTTGTACCTGGACCAGTGCTTTGGAGCACATCACCAATGAGTGAGGGAGCCCACAACAAACTTCTGGCAATAGGACTGGGGAGCAGCCCCTTCACCTGACCATGTTATAGGGAATGAGCAAATGCATTGTCCCAAGCACCTGTTGTTGCCTTCCTTAGTTCTGGGCCTGCTCAGACCCCCAGCCAACCCCTTAGCTTCTCTGCTCTGGGCTTCCAGGTTAGCAGGTCTGCACCCACTGGGCCAATGCCCAGGGCTCCTCTGCCCCCATCCCAGCCTCACTTCCCAGCAGGGTACCAACCCTCGGGATGGGGGGGGCCTGCTGCGTAATTCCCTCCCCCTTCCTATTCGCCCACTCTGGGATCCCAGTGCTGGGGTCCAGCTCCCTCCCCCACCCTGCTCCCACGTGGGGAGCCCAGCTCCCAGGCCTAGGCTGCCCTATTCACTGCACCCTCCTCCATTGTCCTTGGCCTGTCACTCATGTATGGCATTTGCATTTCTAAAGCCCACTTGTAGTCGCTGCTGCTTTGGCCTAGCCAAAAAGGGGCTCGTTTGGAACCCTAGGTTTTAAGAAGAGATACTTCCTAGGTGGCTAGGACTGCTTGGTTTTAGACCCTTATGGTTCTGGACCGCGGTCTGTTCATATTAAAATGGGGAGAACTGTTCCCCATCTTTAAGCTCAGGATACTTGGAGCTTCTTAACTCCAAGGAGTGGTGGAGAAATGGGGCGGCCCCCTTGAGCCCTGATACAACTGCCTGTTCCTTCCCCTGAGTTTCTTGAGCCCTGCCAGTCTGGACCCTCCATACCCCACCCAGTGCCAGAGGCGACGTAGAGTTAGATCCAAACTGGTTTTCCCTGCCCTAACCCAAGAGGCCTTTGTTAAGGCCCTGGCAGGATGGGGCATGAATGGGGGTGACTTCTTTGCCCTGGTATCTGCAACCCGCCTGAACAACTTGGGTGGAGAGACAGCGCCACCCAGTGGTTTCCTGGGCTCCATGCCAATCTTCCCTGGGGTGGGTCCTCGCCTACCTGGCTTCTGGGCCCTCCATTGAGCAGTCTCACCAGAGAAACCCTTTTCACTTGTAGAATTTCATTTGCATTAGTTTAGCTGTTTCAGATCAAAAGCTAAATAAAGAGCTGGTGATTAGCGTCTCCACTGGCTCAGCTCAACTTCACCTCCCACCTCCATCCTACCCCCCAACGTCCTAGGCATTCCCCACCCCCACCTCATGGCTCATTCTATGGGGCTGGGTTCTCTTTTTAGGTTCTGCTACCAATGGCCAGGTTTTCTTCCTCCTAGGCCTCATTTTTTTCTCTATCTGGAAGATGGTAGAATACGAAAATGGGTACTAACTTGGGAGTTCTTTTTTTGTGGACTGGAGGGTGGGTGTAGGTTTGAGGTCCAGGCGGTCCTCCAAGACAGTCAGCTATCTGGACCTTGAGAATAGTCCCCGGCCTCATCCTAAACCCCAGTCTCTATCCCTAGCCTTGGACCCTGCTTCCTGGAGACTCACAGGCTGCTCACCAGTCCCTTTGAATACCAGGAAAATGGGACCTCCCTTCACCCACACCTGCTTTCTTTGGTCCCCCCCCCCCCCGCTTCTAGAATCTTCCTGCCTCCTACCCCCGAAACCTCGTTTAGCTGGGTGCTACAGGCTGCCTGTGTTTCTCTTCAAGCCTGATTGGGAGCGAAGTGAGGAAGAGTGACCCCTGTCTCTAATTGAAGTCCCCGTCCCCTCTCTTCCACTCTGGGGCCTCTTCTGAACCTGTTGTGGCTGAAGCAGGCAATGTGGAGAGAGGCAATGAAGGAAACAACAGTCAGCCCCGAAACTCAGCCTCCATCCTTGCCAACCTCCTGGCCTCCACCTTCTCTTCCTCTCCTCCCTCAGGCACTCCCTCTGAGTAGAAGAGGGCAAAGGGCTTCAAGCTCCCTCTAGCTTGAGGAGAGAGGGGAGGTGATTGGGCCTTGAGTTTCTTTTGTCTGGAGGCTGCTTAGGGCTCTGGAAATACTGCACTGATGGAGTGAACAGAGGGAGGAGGCTTGAGTTGGGAGGAGGGAGCAGAGGTTGCTCGGCTCTGCAGGGTCCGACCTGAAATGGCTGAGGACAGTTCCAGCATCATGGATCTGCAGCATCAGGGGTGGGACCCTGCTTGTCTTCACCCTCTCTTATTCAGAGGGGTTCTGAGACCACTGGGCCTGGGCCTATGGTGCTGTGTTCAAGACAGGGCCACCATCCCAGAGTAGCTCTACTCAGTCAAATTTTGCTTGTTTTTGTGGTAGTGGAGATTAAACCCAAATGTACTCTACCACTGAGCTACATCCCCAGCCCTTTTTAATTTTTTTTTAAATTTTGAGGCACAATATCACTCCATTGCTGAGGCTAGCCTCAAACTTGCGATCCTTGTGCCTTAGTCTCTCAAGTAGCTGGGATTACAGGTATGTGCCATCATGCTCAGCCAAAAAAATAAAACCTGTCATCTTCTTAAGCTATCTAAGTAAGCTGCACAAAAAACAATGAAAAAAAAGTTGGGAATTAGATGAAATATTAGAAATTAATAAAATCATAGTGAACCCTCATAACTGAGGTATAGGCAAAGGAGTGGTTCATAAAATTGGCAAATTGTCCTTGCCTGCTGTCCAAATCAGGATGTACATTTTTTTTATATGTTTTCTTTGATTTCCATCATGGGTTTAATATTAGTTGTCCTAATGTTTGAAATGAAGGAGCAAAAATCCAAAACCCTTCTGTTGCTGTGTGGTTGACACGTGCAAGATGCAGTTGTGTACACAAAGGAAATTCGCACCTCAAGAAGATGATTTAAGCTGAGCATGGTGATGCACACCTGAAATCCCAGCAACTTGGGAGGCTGAGGCAAGAGGATCACAAGTTTGAGGCCAGCCTTGGCAACTTACTGAGGCCCTAAGCAACTTAGTGAGACCCTGTCTCAATATAAAAGAATCAAAAAGGCAGGGGAAGTAACTCAGTGACAAAGTGCCTGTGGAACCCATCCTTAGCACCAGGGGAAAAAAATTAAAAAGGCAATTTGGTACACCTGGCTCCTGGCAGGTGCTCTTGTTCTGCAGATTCTTCCTCGACCTTCTGTGTAGACCATTTTGCACTACAAAGCAACATGCTCATGCACACTGGCATGGATTCATGCTCACCCTCATGTTGATTATTATCCTGAGAGGAGGTTTAATCCTGGGCTACTTTATCTGACCAAGCATTGATGAGATAACAGGAAAATAATGTAACACTGGGAGCAGTTGAAATAGGACATAATGATCAAGAGAAGCCATCTACCAAAAATGGGATCATGCATTTCAAAACCAAATAGAAATAATTGGTGGGCTAGGCACTGGTTTGAATTATCCACACCATTGCATGGCCCCACCCTCCCGGTCTACCTCCCTGGGTCTCTAGGTTGGAAAGGAAAAAACTTTCTGCTATTGCCTCTTACAGAATTGGCTTTAGACAAGCTCATTTCCTCTCTGAGCCTCAGTTGCTTCATCTATAAAAAGAAGGTTAAACTGGGTGTGTACACACCTGTAATCCCAGGGACTTGGGAGGCTGAAGCAGGGGGATCACCAAGTTACAGACCAGTCTGGGCAACTTAGGGAAACCGTGTTTCCAAAGAAAAAATAAAAAGGACTATGGATGTAGCTCTGTGGTAGGGTGCCCCAGTACCCCTCCAAAAGGGAGGCATGAATAAAAGTGAACTGGAGATCAAGAGAGCAAATAGACAACACGCAGAATGGGAGAAACTATTTTGCAATCATATATCTGATAAAGATCTAGTGTCAGGAATGCATGAAGCACTCTTACAACTCAGGAATAAAAAAAGACCCAACGTTAAAAATGAGCAAGAGAAATTTGGAGAAATAGACATTTCAAGATATGCAAATTCTGTTAACACATGAAAAGATGCTCAACATCATAGTCATTAAGGAAATGCAAATTAAAATCACAATGAGATACCACTTCACACCCAGTGATGGCTAGAATTAAAAAGAAAAAAAAAAAAAAGCTCCAAAAAGCTGGGCACGGTGCTGTGTGCCTGTAACCCCAGCAACTTGGGAAGCTGAAGCAGGAGGATTGAGAGTTCAAAGCCAGCTTTGACAACTTAGAAAGACTTAGAGAAATTTTTAAAAATCTATATAAGTATAAAGTGACCAGGGATGTAGCTCAGTGGTACAGCACTGCTGGGTTCAGTCCCCAGTACTGCAAAAACAAACAAAAACCTCACAAAAATAACGAGTGTTGTCACAGATCTAGAGAAAATGGAACTCTCCTGCATTGCTTTGTGGAAATACAAAGTGATGGTGGAAATATAAAGTGATGTAAAGGAAAAACAGTTTGGCAGCTTTTCAAAATATTAAACATAGAATTATCTTATGACCCAGCAATTCCACTCCTAGGTATGTGCTCAGAGAAAGGAAAGTACACATCCTTGGAAAAACTTGCACATTGAGGTCCATAGCAGCATTATCCATAATAGCTAGGAGGTAGAAATGACCCCCAAAGTCCTGGCAACTGCATCATTGATGGACAAAATTCTGTATCTCCATGCAGTGAAAAGCTATTCAACAATGAAAGGAGTGAAGCAGTGATCCAGGCTATAACATGGATGAACCTTAAAGCACTATGCTAAGTGTGAGAACCCAGATAACAAAGGGCATATATTGTATGATTCCATTTATACGAAGTGTCTACAACACGCAAGTCCATAGAGACAGTAGTTAATAGGGGCCGTGGAAAAGGGGTGAAGTTTCTTTTTGGGGCAATGACAATGCTCCAAAATTAAAGTGATAATGGTTGCATAAAGTAAAATCAATGGAATTACCTTAAAAAGGGTAAAATTAGATGGGCAAGGTGGCACACACCTGTAATCCCAGCAGCTTGGGAGTCTGAGGAAGGAGGATCATGAGTTCAAGGCCAGCCTCAGCAACTTAGTGAGACTCTAAGCAACTTAGCGAGACCCTGTCTCTAAATAAAAAATAAAAAGGGTTGGGGATGTGGCTCAGTGGTTAAGTGCCCTGGGTTCAACCCCCAGTACAAAAAAAAAAAAATATATGTGGTGAAATTTATGGTATGTGAATTATACCTCAATTGTTTCTTTTTTTCTTCTTTTTTTATTTTAGGGGCAGGTACTGAGGATTGAACCCAGGGGTGCTTTACCACTGAACTACATCCCCAGTCCTTTTTATTTCAAACAGGATCTCACTATGTTGCTGAGGCTGGCCTTGAACTTGTGATCCTCCTACCTGAGCCTCTTGAGTAGTTGGGTTTGCAGGCATGCACAACCATGCTCAGTACGCATTTTTAATTTTTTTCTTAATAGAGTGAACTAGCATACCAGTTTACCAGTTTGGCAGAATCACAGCTCCTTCCCTTCCCCCTCCTTGCTGATTCTGGGCCTGAAAGTCTGTATCTTTAACATGCCCCTGGGGTGGTTCTGATGCAACCATGTTTGGGGACCCCCGGACCAGCTCTACCCTGCATTGTAAGTCCTTGTTGCAACTGTAATAAGAGGTACCTGGAAACAGTCGCACACAGCTCCCTTCTCTGTGAGAGCTGGCCCCTCTAGGGTTCTGCGTGCCCTGAACTAGCCAGACCTCACACTCCAACAAGGACTGTTGCATTAGCCACAGAAACAGACCCCTCTTGTCCTCCTGGGGCTGCAGGGGGTTTTCTGACCTCTGAAGCAGGTCTGCTGGTATTGGCCTCCCCAGGTGTGTGTTGGGGGGGCTCCACATCCCTTCTCTGTCTCCTTCCTCCAGGGCCTCCCTCAGTGGGGCCTGAGATCCATCGCCCTTTGCTCTGGCCACACCACCAACACCAGGCCTGCTGGGGAGGCCATGTGGTAGAGGAACTTGAACCCCAGTGGGGGATCTGGTGGGGGAGCAGGCCACAGGGATGACCCTGAGGTGCCTGGGAAACTGCTTGGCTCTGGTGCATGGCCCAGACTCTGAGGAGGGAGCTCTTGGAGGGGCAAGCCAGGCCAGGCCTTTGGCACAAGGCACAAGCAAATGAGGGTTTCTAGTCCCCTGCAGTGTGACACTGTGCTTGCAAAGGCCTAGCAAAGTCCTAGGCCTTGCTGCTTAGCTGTAAGCTGAGGTGCTGGGGCCTGGGGAGAGCCTGCATTGCCTTATCTGATGCTCACAGATCATCCTTTCCCATCACAATAATCACAGCAAAAATAATGTCCCCCACCAATTGAAGGCTGACTATATGCGTGGTCCAGTACACATGCTTTGAGATACTTTATTAAATTTTCACAATGTATTTTTTGGGGGGAGTATTGGGGATTGAACCCAGGGGTGCTCTATAACTGACATATTCCCTCAGTCCCTTTTATTTTATTTTAAGACAGGGTCTACCTAAGTTGCTGAGGCTGGTCTTGAACTTATGATCCTCCTGCCTCAGTCTCTCAAGTTGCTGGGATTACAGGCATGTGCCAGCTAAATAGACTTATTATTGGGGGGAAAAACCCTTCAATACTTACCTTAATGTCATACCAAGCAATGATATCCCTGAAACCATTTGTGGTGTGTTGGTTGTATTGTTTCCCTAATAAATCTTAAAGTGAGTCTGTCACTATTAACATATAAATCCTCATTTGTGTGCCACTTAAAATCCTCTGAACGTCAGCAATACGAGCATGTTTTGAGGGAAATACTGGGATAGAAAGAAAATATGACTCTCTGAGCTGCTTGGAGGTGAATGTGTATGGAAACCACCTTCTCACCTTTGGCCAGAAGTGGCTTTTGTCAACCAGCTATATCCCCCATTATTCCAGAGGGGCCAGGAGGAAAAAACAAAAAAATGTGGAAGAGCAAGTGGCAAGATGGTGAATGCCATCTTGTGACTCCCACTCTCCCAACCACTGGTCAGTCATTCCCTCTGTAAAAGGCTTAAGGCAAACAGTGAAGGATCTGGGTTTCTGGGCAGACAAAGGGAAACAGAATTCAGGATGAAACTGTATGTTACAGAAATTCTGGGGAATCCCTAAAATTCTCTCAAGGTTCAGGCCAAGTTTATCAATATTTGGTAAGCAGGATTCTGGATCATAATGAATGGAAGACCCTAGTCACATAACTTCATTGTAACCCAGTTCCCCTTTTTATGAACTAGGAAAGAAGAGGACCTTCCTCACACCGTGATTATAAGGATTAACTGAGGCGAAATATCTGAATGGACTTTGGTAAAAGGCTCATCCAAATATTATCATTTTATTATCATGACTGTTCCACAAATTCAATAAACATGCTTTGGCCTGTTTGGTGCACAAGACAATATTCCAGGCACTTAAGCATGGGGGAAGGGAAGTGATGGGTGTGGTGGGGTGTTCAGAGATGAAGATGGTTCTGTCTGTACATTCTAGGAGGGAAGCAGACGGAGTGTCTGGTTGAACCATAAGAAATTGCCAAAATCAGGCTGGCAGTGTAACTCATTGGTACAGCATCTACCTAGCATGTGCAAGGGCCTGGGTTCAATCCCCAGGACTGAAGAGAAAGAAAGAGATAGAGATAGAGATAGAGATAGAGATAGATAGAGATAGAGAGAGAGAGAGAGAGAGAGAGAGAGAGAGAGATGGAAGACAGGAAGGAAAGAGGAAGGAAGGAAGGAAGGAAGGAAGGAAGGAAGGAAGGAAGGAAGGAAGGAAGGAAGGAAGGAAATTGTGGACTCAACCATGCTAAGCTTACAAACCCACACCTGATATCAGGCAAAGTGAAGTCAGAGCAGCAAGGACCTGGAGAAGGGGAGGATGGTTTTCGCTAACTGGAAGCATTAGAGAAGGTTTCACTGAGGAAGTGAACTCTGACTGAGCTGAAGGGTGGGTTGGACTGAAAGAGGCTGGAAACCAGCAAGAAAGGCCTTGTGGTCTAGGAGGCAACAGCAGAACCGAAGTCATGGAATTGGGGTCATGTAGGTCCCCTGCATGAGGAAAATGAGGTACTCTCTGCTAAAGGCACAGAGTACCTGAGTGAATGTGCTGTGGAGGGGTCCAGAGAGCTGGGTGGGATCCATTATGGAGGGCCATAGTTGCTGACCTTGGAATTGACCCTTGGGAGTTGGTGGCTACCTATCTGCAAACAGAAGCTGTGATTATTCCTCCCTGCTTAGTGGGGCCAGTGGCCCAAAGTTGGCCAGCAGCTTTCCTACTTTGCCACAAAAACATTGAAATGGCAGCAAGAGAGACTGTGGTCAGCCAAAAGAAAGAAACTTCTGGTAGTGAGCTGTGAGAACATGTTCTAGAATGACTGAGGCAGGCTGAGGAATCTCTTCCCCTGGAGACCTTGAAAAGCAGGGATGATTCTCATTTGTCGGTTTCCAGAACAATTCTGCCCAGAGGCAGGGGGCTGGACCAGATGACCTATTTGGGTTCTTTCCAGTCTGTGGCCTTGATGATCTCATCATTCCCTCTTCTTCTGGATAGGGCAGCCTCGCCCCAGCTCAGACTCACTGGGATTATTTCTGTTGTTAGAGATCCCAGACTTCCAAAGCCACAGCTCTTCCGGTTGATGATTCACAACTTTGTCAGCAAAATCATCCTAATGTCTAGCCTCCATCCTCCTTGCTGTCAGCTTGAGTAAGTTCAGCCTTTCTCTTTCTAGCCTCCCTTGGAGGCTGAGAAAGGATAGGTTATTATCCTTATATAGTCAAGCTCCCTCCTGTTCTGCCTCTCCAACGGCCTTTCTCTCACCCCTAAAGAGATAGTGAGTGAGGCCCTCTCAGGTAAGATTGATTTCTGAGTCAAAGGGCCTGGGCTTGAGTTTTGATAAATCATATAACTTTGGGCAAGTCATTTAAGGGAAGGGATTAAGTGAACTGACATTTGTGGAGCACTTATTAAGTGCTCAATGAATCTAAAACAAGCATTTTCCCCATTTTATGGGTAGAGAAACTGAGGCCCCAAGAGGCTGAATCTCTTGCTCACTTTCCAACTAGTAAGTAGTAGTAAAGTTAAGACTGGAATTCAGAGCTGACAGCTTTTAAAAACTGGGCTTTCTCTAGCCTATGATGTGATCCCTTGCTTCACTGTTCAACCTTAGCTTCTGCCATCTGTGAAATGAGACTAATACTCTGCCCCACAGAGTTCTTGGGAGGGTTAAACACATAAATACTGTATGTGAAAATGATATGTAAGTCAAAAAATACTGGACAGACACTAAGAATCCTAACATCTAGAGCCCTGGTTAATTCTTTGGGGGGGCTCCTCCCACTCCCTTGGGAAGTTATTTCAGAGGGCATCAGGCAGAGTGGACTCTTCCTTCATTCAGACCTCTCTTCCTTCCCAGCTCTTATTGCACTGGATTATAAATCAATCTTTCTTTCTTTTTTCTTTCTTTCTTTCTTTCTTTCTTTCTTCTTTCTTTCTTTCTTTTTCTTTTTTCGGTACTAGGGATTGAACTCAGGGGTACTTAACTACTGAGTCACATCCCCAGCTCTTTTTATATTTTTATTTAGAGATGGGATCTCACTGAGTTGCTTAGAGTTTCACTTAGTTGCTGAGGCTGGCTTTGAGCTCGCAATCCTCCTGCTTCAGCCTCCCAAGCTGCTGCAATTATAGGCATGTGCCACCACACCTGGCTGGGTTGCAAATCTTTTTGCTGCATCTTTGCCTCCCTAATTCAACTTGGAGCATCCCCAGGGCCCAGTGCTTGCCACGTGGTAGCATTCATGAAACCTGGCTTGAATGAATGAATGATGCAGGAACTTTCCTCCACCCACCTGGTCCTTCTCTATCTGTGGTCCAGACTCGATCCTCCCTCCCCAGATGGGAGTCTAGGTAGAATTCTTTTTTTTTTTTTTTTTTTTTTTTTTTTTGCAGTACTGGGGATTGAACCCAGGGGTGCTCTACCATTGAGTTACACCCCCGGACATTTTCATTTTCTTTTCATTTTGAGACAGGATCTCATTAAGTTTCTGAGAGCCTCACTAAGTTACTGAAGCTGGCCTCAAACTGGCGATCCTCCTGTCTCAGCCTTCCAAGTCACTAGGATTACAGGCATGCACCACCATGCCCAGCTCATCCTGTAGTTACATGCCAACCTCAGCTGACTGGCATTCAATCCTCAGTATCTGGCCCCATCCCCATCCTTTGAAGTCTCCCCACCACTCCACTGCCCTCACATTGCCAGAGAACCAGGCAAGGTGGCATGCATCGGTTTCCCAAATGGAGTGTACATTCTTCTGGGCCTCAGACCATAGCATTTCTTTGACAGGCATGTCCTTCCCCACCCAATGTCTTCTGGTCAAAGCACATATGCTACCTCCTTCACAAAGCTTTTTCTGCCCACCAACCCTCTCCAAAGTTTAAGGTGATCACATCTTATGAGTTCACCTTGTGCCAAGTGGATATTCTTTAACATCTTCCACATTCTCAGGGAGTACTTTGCATTCCAATGTGTGATCTATTTTTTTGGAGGGGGGTACCACGGATTGAACTCAGGGTCACTAACCACTGAGCAACATCCCCAGCCCTATTTTGTATTTTATTTAGAGACAGGGTCTCACTGAGTTGTTTAGAGCCTCGCTAAGTTGCTGAGACTGGCTTTGAACTGGTGATCATCCTGCCTCAGCCTCCAGAGCTGTTGGGATTACAGGCGTGCATCACTGTGCCCAGCCAGCTATGTGATCTTGGGCAAGGTCCTACCTCTGTTCTGGGCCTTAGTCTCTAAACAGGACACAGATGTGTCCAATGGCTCCTCCAACACTCTACCATCCCATGACCTGGCTTCTTTGGGGATCAGGGAGGACAAGACACTGAAGATCCCCAAGTGGGGCCTTCGAGTGTTGACAGCACATGCTTAGCTCCCAGGCCTGAAAATCAGCTTCTCAGATGCTACATGCTAATTGGCTTGCTTAATAAAGGGATAAATAAATATCTACTTAACATGATTACTGTCAAAGGTCTGAACTACAGAGCCTTCCATCCTTGGGGTTTTATTGCAGGGAAAGCTAATTAGCTCTAATTAGGCAACTCCCAGGTGCTTAAGGCAGGTCATGGTGGGAGAGGAGGGGATGGGGGAGTGGAAGACAGGTGGGGAAGGGGCTAGGAAAGGTGTGCTTACTCACTGGCCTCTCTCACATGCTGAGCTCCAGTGACTGCACAATGATCTGCACATGTGGGAACCATTTCACAGATGGAGAGACTGAGATGGGCAGAGGTCGAGCACCTTGCATGAGCTCCCATCACAGGGAGGCAGATGAGCTGGGTGGGTCAGATTCTAAGGCCAGGGCTGCTGTCTTTGGCAGGGGACAGCCTTAGGGTGTTTGTGCTGCTCAGAGAGGGACTTGGATAGGCAGTGGCTTCTCTTTTTTGTGGTGCAGCTTAGGGGCATGCAGCCAAGAGTTTTGCCAGGGTGAACCAAACCAGGCACAGCCAGAGCTAGCACAGTGGCTGGGAGAGTTGGTCATCTTTTGAGTCAGGGACTCCTCCCACAGTGAGTCAAGGCTGCGGGCTGGAAATCCTGTGTGACTCAGATCCCTGCCCTCAAGGAGCCTACGTTCCCATGGAAGTAACTGAGTGTTTGAGTAGCCAGTCATGTAAGTGCAAGATATGTACATACGTGTGAAGAGAGGCATTCCTCTTCTATCCTGTCATCACTCCACTGGGAAATTTTTCCCAGGTTTTTTTATACCTATATTTTATTTATGTATTGTTATGTGGTGCTAAGGATCGAACCCAGTGCCTCCTACATGCTAGGCAAGTGCTCTACCACTGAGCTGCAACCCCAGCCCTTTCGCAGGTTTTGAAATCTTAAATTAGCAAACTTAAATTTCTTTCCCTGAGACTGTGTGTGGCATGGGAAGCAGCATGAATTAAAATTCAGGTCCTGCCATTTATTAGTTGTATGACCTTGGGCAGGGCCTTCTTACCCTCTTTCTGTCCCTACTGCCACCATTCTGAACCTACCATCACCACTTTTGCCTGGACATGCAAATCTCTTAATTGGCTTCCCTGTCTGTTTCCTTCCTTCTCTGTAATCCATTCTTCACACTAGTCAAAATGAGCTGGTTAAACATGAGCCAGCTCATGTGATAACCCCATGATAAGTCCCTCCAAGTCCTCACCAAGGACTGCAAGGCTGGCCTGCATTGGACCTCTGCCCACTTCTTTGAGCTCTTTATTATTATTATTATTATTATTATTATTATTATTACCAGGGATTGAACCTAGGGGTGCTCTAACCACTTCGTCACATCTCCGTCCTTTTTAAAATTTTGTTTTGCAACAGGGTCTCACTGAATTGCTGAGGCTGGCTTGGAACTTGGATCCTCCTGTCTCTGCCTCCCGAGCTGCTAGGATTACAGGTGTGCACCACCACACTCAGTTATCTGAGCTCATTTTAAGCCACACACTCTTACTCACCAAGCCCTACCATGTTGGCCTCCCTTAGTTTTGCTTGAAACAGAATGACTTCATTTCTACCTCTGAGCCTTTGTACTTGTTCCCACCACTTCAAAGTTCTGACTGCAGCCATTTGCCCTACTGGCTCCTTCTCATTCTTTCCTCTCCCCGTCCTCCTTTGGTACTGGGGATTAAACCCAGTGTCACTCTAACACTCAGCTACATTCCCAGCCCTTTTTATTTATTTATTTTTACTCTGAGAAAGGGTCTTGCTGAAACTGGCCTCCAAATTGCAATCCTCCTGCCTCAGCCTCTGGAGTTGCTGGAATGGTAGGCAGTGTGCCACTATGCCCAGCTCCTTCTTTTTCTTACATATCACCTCGTATGAGACATATTTCCTGGCCACCCTGTCTTAAACAGCAGTATCCCTTTTGTTCGCAATTCAGTACTTTTTTTGGTTTCTTTCCAAACACCACAATTGGTTGTTATTTTTCATTCCTTTTTAAAATGTGTTTATTGTCTGTTTCCTTCCACTCAAATAGAAGCACCGTGAGGGTAATGACTGTTTTCATCACTGTGCTTCAGTGTTTGGCACATAGTAGGTCCTCAATATGGATTTGTTCGGCAGACAGATGGATGGGTGGATGGTCGCAACAATGAATGAATCAACACTTCTCGAAGTGTTGTGAGGATTAAATGAGCTAATGTATGTTAAATATCTGGCATTGAGCCCAGCAAAGAGCGCAGCTCAATAGCTAATAGTGGAATATGCATGTGACTGCTGGCTGGCACCCAGCTACTCCCTGAGTCAGTGACACCCAAGCTAGCCAGCCCTCCATCCTGACACCCTGCTCCCCACAAGTCCCAGCTCCTACTGCCCTGGAAACAACCTCTTCTCACCCATAGTCAGTGGTGCCCTGGAGTGGAGAATCACTTGTCAAATATTCAAAAATTTTGCAAACAGGTTGTAGATTAAGAGTAGCCAGGGCTGGGGATATAGCTCAGTTGGTAGAGTGCCTGCCTTGCAAACACAAGGCCCTGAGTTCAATCCCCAGCGCCCCCCCCCAAAAAAAAGAGTAGCCATGAGCCAGGCACAGTGGTACATGCCAGTTATCCCAGTGGCTCAGGAGGCTGAGGTAGGAGGATCACAAATTCAAAGTCAGCCTCAGCAATTTAGAGAGACCCTGTCTCAAAACAAAAGAATCAAAAGGACTGGGATGTGACTCAGTGGTAGAGCACCCCTGGGGTTCAATCCATAATACAAAAAATAAGAGTGCCTATAGTGGGAGTGTTTACATGATGGACAGTGGCAAGCAGTATAAATCAGGACACATCTGTCCCCCAACCTCCACAAAGAGCCATTTTTACCACCACTAGGCTTCAGCCCTATCCAAGTGCTATGTTCTCTGCCCGCATCAAGCCCTCCAGCTTTAAAGGTTCAGATCAGTTCCTTCAGAAAGCCACTGTGGCCTCCCTGATCATGTTCCTGCTGCCAGCCTCTGTGCCACCAGGCTAGAGTCCCTAAGCCTGCATTTCCATATATATTGATTTTTGTCTTCTTTTTCTCCAAATGAACATTAGAATCTTGTCCCTGAAGCTTACTTTTTCTCTTTTTTCTTTTTCTTTCTTTCTTTCTTTCTTTCTTTCTTTCTTTCTTTCTCTTTCTTTCTTTCTTTCTTTCTTTTCTTTCTTTCATTTTTTTTTTCTTTTTGGTACTGGGGATTGAAACCAGTGGTACTTAACCACAGAGCCACATCCTTTTTACTTTTTATTTTGAGACAGGATCTTAAGTTGCTCAGGGCCTCACTAAGCTGCTGAGGTTGGCTTTGAACTTGCAATCCTCCTGCATCAGCCTCCTGAGTCACTAGATTACAGGCATGTGCCACCATATCAACCTGAAGTTTACTTTAAAACTGTAAATGCAGAGGATGTGGTTTATATCATTTTTTTAGTCCATTCCCTCATGGTACCTAGCACAGATTTGGGGATAGCAGAGGTATTTTCTAAAGACTCACAATATAAACATGATAGAGGGCTGGGGGTGTAGCTCGGTGGTAGAGCACTTGCTTGGCATGTGCCAGGTCCTGGGTTCCATCCCCAGCAGCACACACTAGCAAAACAACATCAACCCCATAGAGTGGCAGGAGTCTAGTACAAAGAAACAGAAGCTATGCAGTTTGGCTCAGCTTAGCCACTTATTTGCAGAATGACCTCTAGCCAGTGTCTTTCCCTTTCTGGGCCTCAGTTTACCCATATAAAATGATGCCGACGATTTGCTGTTGCTGTGGCTGTTGTTTTGTGGTGCTAGGATTGAACCCAGGACCTTGTACATGCTAGACAAGCATCCTACCACTGAGCTGAACCCCCAGCTCAAGGCTGGTGATTTCTAAGCTTCCTTCAAATGTCAGGCTTCAAAGAACTTATTCACTGACCAATATACTAATAAAGATTTATAATTTCATGGGGGAACTCTTAGGTGCTTTTAAAGAAAGTGGTTTCTCTTTTACACATCCACCACAAAACAAGACTTAGAAGGATCATTAGGAAAATTGAATTCAAGACCTCTGTTCTGCAGGTAATGAGAGTTAGGATTTACTTGAGCACTTACTATGCACCAGATACTAGTCTACACACTTTATTTACATGGATTAACTATTTAACCTTCACAGCAACAATACTAAAAGGTAGATATTATTATTAATGTCCATTTGACAGATGAGGCAACTTAAGTTCAGAGAAGTGAAATGACTTGCCCATATCATACAATGATGAAGGAATAGAGGCTTGAACTAGGCAACATGACTCTAAATCCTATACAGTAACCATTATGTTGTACTACCTTTTCCAGTTTCTCAAGGAATTGACTGCCTCTCAGAGACCCTGAGCCACCAGGCAGACACCTAGCTAGCTTTGCACTCACACTCCAACTATTTTTGGGTCCTATTGTAACCCAAGCTTTACCAATAGGCAGAAGGCCTTGAAGGAAATGTCACATCCTGGTTCCTCTGTGTTCTACCTGTGTGACCTTGGGCAAATGCCTCTGCTTCTCTCAGCTTCAGTTGCCACATCTATTTCACACAGGGGTCTCATGAAGATTGAGAGAGGGACCCAGTGTGGTGGCTCACGCCTATATTCCCAGTGGCTCAGAAAGCTAAGGCAGGAGGATCACAAGCCTTAGAAAACGTGAGGCCCTAAGCAACTCAGTGAGACTCTGGCTCTAAATAAAATACAAAATGAAACTGGGGATGTGGCTCAGTGGTCGAGTGCCTCTCAGTTCAATTCCTGGTCCAAAAAAAAAAAAATGAGAGTGGAAGGAAATTAGACTGTATTGAATACTTATGTATGTAAGTGCACATGGCCTTAAATTACCTTCTCTGTTTCTCCTGGAAACCTAGGAGAAATTATTTCTCCCACTTATAGTAGTGGAAACATGCTTAGAAAGGATAATGACTTCTTTAAATCCACACAGTAAGGATGGCCATAAATAGGATTCAAACCCAGGACTTCATGATCTTTTTGTTTAAATAAACTTCATTTGTATTGTAGAACAGCTTGAGATTTACAGAAAAACTGAACTAAGAAAAGCATATAGTAATCCCCCCCTTATCAGTGGAGGATACATCCCAAGACCTCTAGTAAATGGCTGAAACCATGGATAGTACTGAACTACTATGTATACATCAGGAACTTTTCACCTTTTCGCTTAAAGAAAGCACCATATAGCTTTTCTTTGGCATATTTGAATTGACAATATCCCCACTTTTGCACTTCGGAGCTGTTGATAAGTAAAAAGGGGTTACTTGAACATAAGCACTGCAATACCCCACAGTAAATCCAATAACCAAGATGTGTACTAAGCGGGAGGGTAGCATACATAGCATGGATTTGCTGGACAAAATGGAAGAAGATTCATTTCCCGGGTGGGACAGAGCGGGATGGCTTAAGATTTCATCACACTACTCAGAACAGTGAACAATCTAAAACTTATGAACTGTTGCCGGGCGTGGTGGCGCACGCCTGTAATCCAAGCGACTTGGGAGGCTGAGTCAGGAGGATCGCGAGTTCAAAGCCAGCCTCAGCAACTTAGCGAGGCCCTAAGCAACTCAGTGAGACCCTGTCTCTAAATAAAATACAAAATAGGGCTGGGGATGTGGCTCAGTGGCCGAGTGTCCCTGAGTTCAATCCCTGGTTCCAAAAAAAAAAAAAAAACTTATGAACTGTTTATTTCTGGAATTTTCTATTTAATACCTTCAGACCAGTGTTGAGCATACATAAGTGAAACCTCAGAAAGTGAAAGTGAAACCTTGGATAAGGGGGAAACTACTGTACAAAGTTCCCATATGCCCTAATACCCAGTTTCCCTTCTTTATTTTTTGGGGGTGGTACTGGAGATTGAATTCAGGGGCACTCAACTACTGAGCCACATCCCCAACCCTGTTTTGTATTTTTTTTAGAGACAGGGTCTTCCTGAGTTGCTTAGGGCCTCACTTTTGCTGAGGCTGGTTTTGAACTCTCGATCCTCCTGCCTCAGTCTCCTGAGTCCCTGGGAGTTTCCCTTCTTCGTAACATCTAATATTAGGATGGTACATTTGTCACAATTAATGAACCAAAATGTATATATTATAATTATTGTCATTTTCCTTAGCTTTTACTGATGTCCTTAATCTGTTCCAGGATCCTTCCAGAATAGCACATTCCAAGTAGTCATCACATCTCCTTAAGCTCATGACTATGGCAGTTTCTCACACTTGCCTTGTTTTTGATGACCTTGACAGTTTTGAAGAGTACTGGTCAGGTATTTTATAGACTGACCGTCCCTCAATTGGAATTTGTCTGATGTTTTTCTCTCAAATGGACTGGAGTTATATGTTTTCAGGAAGAAACCCACAGAAGTAATGTGCCATTCTTATCCCATCATATCAAGAGTACACACTATCAATATCAATACGATAATATCATATCAGTATGACTTGACACTGTTGACATTGACCTTGATCAGCAGGTGGAGGGAATGTTTGTCAAGTTTCTCCAATGTAAAGTTACTCTTTATTTTTTTCCCTTTCCATATGCCACTCTGGAAGGAAGTCACTATGCACAGCCCACACTTAAGGAATGCTTGTGGGAGGAGGATCTACATAAATTATTTTCAATTCTTCTACTTGGGAGATTTGCCTCTTCTCCTTCATTTATTTATTTATTCAATCATTTATTTATATCACCATAGACTCATGGCCATTTGTTTTCTACTTTGGGTTATTATCCAATGCTACATTATTTATTTTGTTGCTCAAATTGTTCCAGTTTGGCCACTGGGAGTTCTTTCAGCTGGCTTCTATTTTCCTTCAATGCACCCCCATCACTGTGGGTTTTATTTTTTTTAGCACTTCCTTCCTTTCTGGCACTATACAATGTTCTAGGCTCATCTTGTATATTTCCTGTTTGAACCTTGGGATCAAACACTTCTGCAAGGGGCCTGGTTCCTTTTATTTGAGAATGGTATTAGAAACCATGATCTGGACACTTGATGTGCTCATTGCTACTGGCCCTCTTGGCTATCAGACTAAAAAGACATACATGGATATACTAACTGGCATATATATGCATATCTGTAAATATTTCTGTGTAACCATCTGTACCTATATTAAGCTAAAAATGAGTCCGTGTCAGTGCCCCTACTCTAATCCATTGCTACATGGATCATTGCAGCCACCCACTGGCTTATCTGTACACTCCCGCTCCAGCGTGAGCAACCTGGCTCCTGCCATCCACCATCCAACTCCATGCTCTTTTCATAACCCTTGTTCCCTCGCTCCGGCAAGTTCCTAAGGCTAACATAGCAGCTGCCCCAGAGAGTAGCTGTGTTCATCTTTCCTGGGCTCTAGGTGGCCCTCAGCGGCTGGCTGTGATATGCAATGTGGAAAACCCTCCTTAGTTTGGTTTCCACAAACGAATAGGCAGAGGGCTGCCTATTGGTGACTGAGCCTCCGCAGGCACTCCTTGCTAGAGTGGAAGCAGCCCCTCCTCCACCGCCTCGTGTGTCAGACTTACTGCTGCCTTCCCTTAACCAGCCATGGGGTCCTTTGCTCAGCCCTGCTTGGCCTAGCAGTCCCCGGCTTGTGAGCTTGCCTGAGGTAGGGTGGAGGATAAAGAGAAAATGAGAATTCTTGGCAAGGACAATCCACAGCCTGAGGGCTAGGGCTCCTTTGGTCAGAGTGCAAATTAGTTTGTCTTGGTGGCTTCCACCTTCTGTGGCCCTATGCAAGCAGGACCCCTGCCCCAACTCCATGCCTAAGGCAGCTCTGTGCTCTGGAGGTCGAACTTTCCAATGTCTCCTCTGATGCCTAGTACCTGCTGGAGTCAGTGGCACACTCCAGGTGGCATATTTGGGGCCAAAATATGGATGCATGTGGACCCCAGGCTCTATTTCTTCTCTTTGGGACCCTCTCTGACCTTCATTCCTGGGGTCACCCAGATCACTTGAGAGACTTAAGGACTCACATCTACAGTGTATTCCTGGGGCTTTGGGGTTAGGCTCTGTTCCAAGAAGATGATCTGGCAGGCAGATCACTCCTGATGGCTGGCACATTCCCTTTTTTTGTAGGATCATGGGAGAGATAAAGTTGCCAGAATGATGCTAACATGCTGACTTGGGGTAGGGGGGTTAGAATTTCATCTATAGAAAGGGGCCCATGGCTCACATACTGCAAGGGCAGTCATTCTTTGGATCTTAAAGAATAAAAGAATATGGTGTCCAAGTTGCATGAGTTTTGTAGACGTAATTGGCTCAAGGCAATCCTGATGCACGTTTGTTATCTCCACCCTCATCCCCACCCCACCCCCACACCAGAATCTACTCTAGGTCTGGCCTAAGCTTGGAGCTTCTGGGGATGGAAAGAGGTGTACGTCTTGGTCTCTGCCCTCCAGGACCTCACAATCTAATGAGGACATGCACAAAGAAGCTGTCACTTAAAATAGTATATTAAAGCCAGGCACAGTGGCACACAACTGTAATCCCAGCAACTCAGGAGGTTGAGGAAGGAGAATCACAAGTTTAAGGCCAGTGTGGGTAACTTAGTGAGATCTTGTCTTGAAATCAGAAATAAAAAGGGTTGGGGATATAGCTCAGTGGTAAAATTCCCATGGGTTCAATCCCTAGTACCAACAACAACAACAAAAAAAGTAAGAAAATATACATTAAAAATGGCAGTAATAATAATGGCAGACAGCACTTCCTGAACTCTATGTCCCAGACCTTGTGCTAAGCTCTTTGCACCTCATCTTATTATTCGCTCTCAATGGGCTCCCAAGTGAGTGCTACTATTAGTCTCATAGAGGAGGCAACTCTGACTCAAAAAAGTGAAATGGCCTTAAGTGTGAGAGCCAAGAGTGTACCTCAGATCTGTCCAGCTCCACAGTCTGAGTTCTGTCATACTCTCAGGCCTTAAGCCTGAAGCCACAGAGGCCAAGTGGGGTAAGGCGACTTGCCCAAAAAGAAAGGAGTTGAATCCAGTGACCTCTGCCCTCAACTCTGCAGGGAAGCCACAGTGCCTTGCCAGGAAGACGGTGGCATGTGTCCATGCTCCTGGCTCTTTTCTTCTGCCATGGTCTCATCTCCTGGCACCATCCCAGCCCCAGCCTGAGTCGGGCAGGCCATGTGGCCAGCACATCTCCCTTTCAGCACTGCCAGGCCCGCAGCTGGCCCACCCCTCACGTGCCCCTCCGGTGCCCAGCTCCCTCTCCTCGGCCAACCACACAGCCCTCCTTCCGTTCAACATTCCTGCCAGCTGGTGTGTGAGCCCTGTGCGAGGAGGCGAGGTTGCCATGGCAGCCGTGGAGGGCCGGTGTGAAGGGGGGCACCCTGGGAAGGGAGACTGTGGCCCCGGGCCTGGTGAGTACTTCAGCAGGTCACCTCAGAAGGCCTGCCCCCACCCCGCCTCAGTCCTCTGCCCACACCGGGGTTGCTTTAAGAGCTCTCACCAAGCAGAGAAAGGGATGAGCTAGGGAGGAAAAATGCCCAGGCCCTTCAGAGCTCAGGCCCAATATAGCAGAACTAATTTGAAATGTCACTTAGGGCAGTCTCGCTCCCAGCCAGTGAAAAGCTGGTTTATTTACATAGTCAGCTGTGGCAGGAGGCCAAGAACCCCACCATGCCAAGGCGTAGGGGATGGGTGGCTAGGAGCCCTGGTTGTGGCCCCTTGGCCTGGAATCTTGATCAAAATCACCATCTGTAAACCCCTGTGGGAAGACGGGCCCCCCATGCATGCCTTCCTCCACTCCAGCCAGCACTCCCCCGCACCCCCATCCCAGCGCCCCAGGGCAAGCTAGGAACTACTAGTGACTGCTTTGATGCCAGTTCTGTGCCAGGCGCTAGGCTGCATGCTTGACACGAGTTTCTCATTGAGCCCTTGCCAAGCTTGGAGAGGAAGGGTCATTACCCCCATGTCACAAGTGAGGAAACCGAGGCTGGGAAGAATGTAACTCTCTTGGGACAATATGGCAAGTAAGAAAGTGATGCTAAGGTTTCAAATTCAGGTCAATTTGACTCCTAAACCCATGTTTTGTCCCTTATATTTATACTCTTGTACCTTGGCTTCCACCAACCCAGTCATGAAGAAGGCTGTGGCCTGTGTAAGCCACTGGACCTATCGACTGATGGGCTTTTGTTTTGTTTTGTTTTGTTTTGGTTTTGCAGTGCTAGGGATCGAAGGCCTTGTGCATGCTAGGAAGGAACTCTATCACTGAGCTATACCCGCAGCCCCTGATTGGCCTTTCAAAACAGAGTCCCTGTGGGCCCGATTGAATTGCCCAGGGAACCACTGGCCTATGGCTGACAGGACCCCAGCAAGAGAATGGAGGCTCTTCCTGGTCCCCCCATGTGTGCTTCAGCCATGGGAACTCCCCCCTAACTGAGGTGGAGCACATGGAGTTGACAGTTTTATCTGCCTACCTAAATGTACTTCATTCTGTTATGTACCTAACATGTACTGAGCATCTACTATATGTTTGGAACTCTGCCTGGTGTTAGGAATATGAAGGTGTAAAAAGACACAGTTTCTGGCCACACAATCCTGAGTCACTGTCCATATGGTCTATGCTAGGCCCTGTCTTAAACAGCTCATGTGGATTAATTTCTGTAATCCCTTTAGCAGGCTATGAGATAGGTACTACTCTAATTCACAGACAAGGAAACAGAGACATGGAGAGATAAAGCATTTTATCCAGGGTTATGCAGCTAGCAAGGGACAACAGTGGAGTTTGAACCCAGACAGACTGCCTTCAGAACCTATACTCCCAATCCAGCATTATCTAGAATAAAAGGAAGACAGTTGAACATGGGAAGCAAGAAGCCTCAAGATTAGACCTAGAGTAAGCTGGCCAAGGTCACTACGGTGGTCATGCACGGGAGGAATTAGCCCGTTGGAAACCCTTCCTTGGGTGCTTCTCCAGAGTGTTACCCCAAGGAAGGGCATCAGGGGTCACCCAAGCTACCCTCAGAGAAGTCTGGCCAGATTTTGTCTTGAATTTTCTTAATATTTCCTATTTGGGTTGCTTTGTGGAGCCCAGGGACTTGGCCAGCCAGGGGTTAATGCTCTGAGGGGCCTTCTGGGGAAGGGCCTGCTCTCTGTGCCAGGGCCCTGGGGAGAGGATGTGGCTGGGATCAGCTGGGAATCATTAAGGATGTTGGCGGTGCAGACCGAGGTGGGGAGGGTTATGGAGAAGGCCCAGAACCCAGGGCCAGGGTGTGGCATGTGGCCAAGCAGCAGGCTCTGAGCTGAGGGGACAATCACAGGGTCAGGTGAAGAATAGGAGGCACTTGCCCCAAAGTGGAAACCCTGTTCACTAAGTGGTCCTCCCTGAGGCTCAAGAACAAGGAAGCAAACATCTGAAGAGACGGTTCAGGGCAGAAATCGTGACTCTGCCTGGTGAGTGGGGAAGGGGTTTGGAAGTCATTTAGGACCCAGGCCATTTAGAGGGTCAGGAGACCCTGGTCCACACTCCACTTTGCTGTGTGCCTTTAAGAGGCTCATTTAGCCTTTCTGGGCCTTTCCAAAACAGCTAAGAGAGAAGAAGACAGAGAGAACTCAGTGGTGCTAAGTGCTAAAGTGCCCCCTTGCCCCAGCTCCACCCCTGGTGCCCAGCAGCCATACATTTCCTGACTTTGCAAGTGTCATAAGCTCTGGAGAATTTTATCCGATAAGTGTTTCTTGACCTAGAAACCCGAGGAAGAGCAGGCAGGAGAGCGGCTGCTGCATGGGTAGGAGGCCCAGCCAAGTTCCTCAGGCAGTTGGCTCAGAACTGGTGCCAAGGTTGCCTTGAGGAAAGAGAGCAGCATTAGATGGCATGTTGGTGGCAAATCTGCTGACTTCAGGGGCCCACTTTGGGGAGGGGGAAACTCAGTTCCCATCTGAGCCCAGGCAGAGCTGCAGTGAATTCCACTGAGCAGGGGAAACATGGACATGTCATCTGAGGTCACTGAGAACTGGGAGCAGCTTCATGGAAAACTGGCCCTCTTCTCCAGGTTCCTCTATCAAACCTCTGGCTCATTCAGGATCCCAATGACCTGTAAGCATCCATGGGACCAGCACTCTTCAGTCTATGCTGCAGGCCCGCTAGCACTTCAGCTAACCCTAAATCAACAGGTGATCAACAGAAGGGGTAAGGCATCTTGGATATCCAGGGCCCTGGTGAGACAGGAGAGATCTAGAAGAATGCAGCTAGAGTGACCTTCAAGGTTTTCAGAAACGTTTCTCCATTGCCTCCAAGCCTTTGGGATGAATTTTTGGGCCCTTGTCTCCATCAAATCAACTCTGCTAAGCCTACCAAAGGCCATCACTCCTCATACTCTGCCAGGTAGTCTCCAGTCTCCCCAAGGCTCTCCACTTTCCCCTTGTCCCCTGCTACCTCCCATGTACTGTCTTCCAGTCCAGCATGCAGAAGAGCTACAGTGAAGTACGTGTTGCCTTCCCTTGCCTCCTGCTCTGTCACCTGCAGAATAGGCAGCCAGGAGCCAACTGGGTCCCTGTGAACCCTGTGTGTACAGGGCAGATACACTCCAGTGGGGTTGCTCTGCCTTAACAGAGGGATGCCAACCTGAGCTCCAGGAGGAGAGACAAGGGGCAGGAAAGGAGGGGGATGAATGGGACAGAAGGAGCAGCTTAGCTGTACCCCAACTCCCATGTGCCTTAGCAACAAGGGCTCTCAGGCTCACTGAGGCAAGCCTGAAAAGTCTGGCAGGCAACTGGCAGGTTGGCTTGGGCCTCACCTTCCCCATAGAGTCCTATCCCCAGCTTCCCAGGGGAGAATGCTCACTGGCCTGGATCCTGGGTTCCAGGTAAGTTGTGTGTTCTGGGGTAGTTGCCAGAAACATCCGGGTTTCTGCATCTTTGTGCCTGGCCCTCATACTCCCCAGTAGCTCCCTGAGAGTCATACTGTACTCTTGGGTCTCCTGCCACAATCTCACCAATCCCTGAATCACCAAGCCCTGCATATTTCAAAGCCTTACCCACTCTTCTGTCTCTTCCTGTTTGGTGTCTTTCGCTGTAACTACCTTGATCATCAAAATGGCAATGACAGACACTACTTATCCTTTACTCAGTGCTTCAGTGCTTTAGACAGACCAAGTTCTGTGCTAAACATGTACATGGATTTGCCTCACTGAATCCTACCATCAACAACCCTCTGAAAGAGGGGCACTTTACCACTGAGCTACATCCCTAAGCCTTTTTATTTTTTATTCTGAGACATGGTCTGCTAAGTTGGTGAGCATCTTGCTAAGTTACTGAGTCTGGACTCAAATTTTATGATCCTCCTGCCTCAGCCTCCCAAGTTGCTGGGATTATAGGCATGCACCACCATGTCAAGCAAGAAATATACTAGTTTATTGGCTCCATTTTACAGATAAGGCCAACTGAGGCCCAGAGCAGTGAAGTTCCCTGCCTAATAGTCATCTTCTTTCATAGCCATACATGGAATCACAGAGCTCTGCTGGCCCTCCCCCAGGATACTGTGGTATTGGTCTCCCTGCCTTTCCATGTCTCCCTCACCAGCTGCCAGGGGGGTTTCTCCAAAGCCTGACTCTGACCATGTCTATTCCACTCCTGGTTCAGTGCCCCATTTTGCCTTTCTTTAAAGCATCTGCCCATCCCCTCATTACCACTGCCCTAGACCTAGTTGCTAGTATCTCTTGCCTTTCAACTTCTCCGTTCGACTATCAGCTGCTTGAAGGCAGGGGCTGCCCCTGTTTAGTTCATCAGCAAAGTGCTCATTACACAGCTGATTAAAAACTTACCACATCAATGGACGGAAGAACAGATGCCCCATTGTTTCCACATCTAATACCTGTTCTACACTACTGCATCAGTGACCTTTCCAGCACAGCTCTGAGCATGTCACTCCTTGGCTGGAAACCCACCACTGACAAACACGACCCACAGATTCTGCTTGTAGGAATTTATCCTACAGCTCTTCATGCTCACATGTGGGATGACATATGCTCAGATTATTTATCACTCCATTGTAAAAGCAAATGATTGGAAATAACCTAAATATCCCTTGGCTAGAGCTTAGCTGACTCTAAAACAATAGGGTACTGTGTGCCATGAAAAAGGAATGAGGAAACACTTTCTGTACTGACATGGAACATTCTCTAGATATAATATTTGGTGAAAAAGCAAAGTACAGAGTGGCTGCTCTAATATGACACCATTAAAGTAAAATAAAGGATACAACTGCGTTCACTGTGTATGTGAACCTACTTGATTGCCTACTTTAAAATTTTTTAACTATGTGAATATATGAACTAGTGAAATTATAAATATCTGTATTAAAATCTAATGATATGGGCTGGGGGCACGGCTCAGTGGTAGAGTGTTTGCCTAACATACCCAACGTTCTGGTTTCCACCTCCAGTACCAGAAAAAACAACAAATAATAATGTAAACCACAATTTTACCAAAGTAAACAACTAACATGGGCCTTCCCATTAATTGAATACCTATTTTGGTCCTTGCTGCTTCCTTAACCCAAATTGCCCTTCTTCTACCTGAATGTCTCCATCTGCCTTGGACCCTTCCAGCAGTCACTAGCTGCACAAGTCAAAATTTGAGATGTGGTGTTAGTGTAAAACACATACCAGCATTTGAAGATTAAGTATGATAAAAGAATGTCAAATATCTTCATAATCTCCCTATGTTGATTCCATGTGGAAATGATATTTTAGATATATTTGGTTCACAAAAAAATATCATCAACATCACCCAGCTTCCTTTTTACTTTTTTTATGTGGCTACCAGAAAATTCCAAACTCTGTATGTGGCTTGTATATTTCTGTTAGACAGCACTGGTCTAAATTCTTGGGACCTTCCAGTGTATGATGAAGGTCACCTCCTCTGGGAAGCTCTCCTGGAATCCTTGCTTGGGACCCCTTTGCTGCCATCTGCTTCATAGAGTTGATCACAGGCGAGCTTGGTGACTGTGCTGTCTCACCCAGTAAGCAGCCTGTGTGTAAGGCCCTGGAGGGAGAGATCCCATCTTCCTCTCTCCATCCTTCAGTCATTGCCTGCTAGGCACAGAAACATTGAGCTTGTGCTTCCTAGGTAAGCTGAATGAGTACTGTGGTGGGTATTGGGGAGTTTGCAGGATAGACTCAGGACCAAATGCCCAGCAAGTCACAGAGGCCACTTGCTAAGGTCATCTCCTCCACTCCTCTGCCTCAAGACCCAATGGTCATGCCAGCTGTATTTTGGAGAATCAGGAAGTGCAGGGACTATGTCAAAAATGGCTGTGGGGCCAGGCAAGGTGTTGCACGCCTGTAATCCCAGCAGCTCGGGAGGCCAAGGCAGGAGGATCTTGGGTTCAAGCCAACCTCAGCAACTTAGCAAAGCCCTAAGCAACTCAGTGAAACCCTGTCTCTAAATAAAATACAGAATAAGACTGGGGATGTGGTTCAGTGGTTAAGCGCCTCTGGGTTCAAAATCCAGTACCAAAAAAAAAAAAAAAGGCTATGGGTATAGAGGCAAACAAAGGCCCTAAGGAAAGGGAGTCCAATTGCACAGATCATAAGCATTATTCTGTATAGCACAGAGGTTAAGGGGCAGAGTGGGGTGGGATCTACAGTCAGAGAACTGAGATCAAAATCTAGCTCTCTTCTGTGAACAGACAGGTTGAATATCCTTAAACCTCAAATCCAAAATTCAAAATGCTCCAAACCCTGAAACTTTTTGCACCAACATGATGCACAAGTGGAAAATTCCACACCTGACCTCATGTGACCGATATGGTTAAAACACAGGTGCATAAAAATATTGCACACTGGGTTCCATCCCCAGCACTGCAAAGAACAAACAAATGAAAATATTACACAAAATTACCTTGGGGCTATGCATATGAGGTGTACTTTCATATAAATTCATTAAATTAATTTTATATTTAGACTGTGGTCCCATCCCCAAGATTCAAATCTTTTTTTTTTTAAATCCCAGATCTGAAAAACTTCTGATCTCAAGCATTTTGGATAAGGTAAGCTCAACCTGTATTAAAGACATTGAGTTATATACTTTAAATGGGTGAGTAAATGTAACATGTGAATTATATCTCATTAAAGCTGTTATATAAAAACAGAGCTAGCTCTGACATTTACAGACTATGCAGCCAGGAGCAAATAGCTTTCCTTCTCTGTGCCTTAGGTTTCACATGGGTGAAAGGGAGATGATGATAACAATAGTACCTATCATCTCATAGGGTTGCTGTGAGAATTAAATGAGCCAGTGCACACAAAGCATTCATGTTTTGCCCAAAGTAAGGGCACACACTAAGCACTAGCTGTTGTTATTCTCTGTCCCCCTTCCCACCCTGTGCTGGGGATTGAGCACAGGGGGCTCTGTCACTGAGCTGTCCCAACTTTTTATTTTATTCTGAGACATGTCTCACTAAGTTGCCCAGGCTGGCCTTGAACTTGCCATCCTCCTGCCTCAGCCTTCTCCTGAGCTGCCAAGATTTTAGGCGTGCCCAGTGTGCCTGGCCTAGCTGTTGTAATTCTCATAGGCCAAGCACTGTGGTAGGTATATTACATGGGTGTTTTGTTTTCTTCTCACAATGCCCATGTCACGGTGTGTGAATGTTACCATCCCCACATAAAGGATGCAGAAAGTCAGTCCAGAGAGGCCCTTCAGGATGTCGGTGTCTATTGGCAGAGCTAGGATTGGATCCTGGAGTTCCTGCTTCTTCCCCCTTCGGCAAGCCCCTCCACTCACTGGACTTTTGGCCTCCTGCAAGGGAAATGTCTCAGGTATGGTCTCCCCTCAGTACCCATGAAGTTTGAGAAGATGTGACAAGCCTCATCTATGCTTTTGTTCCAGGGGCCGCCCTGGCAGAGAGCCTCCAGCCAGTGCACAGGAAGACTGGATCCAGGGCTCAGAGACAACCCCAGATCAGGGTCCTTAGAGCATTGGGCCAGGCTGGCTGAGAGAACCCATGTTCCCAAAGTTGCCTCTCAGTTTAGACAGCTGAGAATTCACTGGGGGTTTCTTGAGCATTTGCGGGATCCCAGGGGCCACTCTTGGTGCTGTTAGGTGACATGTCTTACTGAATCTTCCCCAATTTTCAGGGAACCTGGGGCTCAGAGAAATGAGTCACCCATGCCAGAGCCTGGAGTCAAACTGAGGCCCCATTCACTCACCAACTCCATTCATTCATATTTCTGATTCATTCACTCTTTGCCTATTAGGTGCTGAGGATACAAATATGAATTGATTTCTCTTATGGAAAAAATGCTGAGGGAGAACTGAGGAGGGAGAAAACCAATGACAGCTGGGGAGGGTGTGTGTGTGAAGCGCGTGCGTGGGGGGCACTGGCAGGCAGTGAATGTCTCCCAGACAAAGCGTTTCTTTAAGAATAAATATAATTTCGCTGAGAGCAGGGAAGGGGGAAGGGAAGGATGGTTTAGGGGAGGAAACGGCTTGGGCAGGCCTGGCAGAATGTAGGGTTTTTGGTGGGCGGTGAGAGACGAGATGGCATGCAGTGGGCCCCACAGAGAATGTGGGGGACGGGGTGGGAGGTGGACCTACATCCTGTGCCTTACAGGCCTTGTGTCCCAGCCTAAGGGGTCTGGACTGGACTTGGTAGGCCTGGGGAGCCACTGAGGGTTTTGTTGTTTTGGGGGGTGAGTACTAGGGATTGAACTCAGGGGCACTCCACCACTGAGCCACATCCCCACCCCTATTTTGTATCTTATTTAGAGACAGGGTCTCACTGAGTTGCTTAGAGCCTCACTTTTGCTGAGGCTGGTTTGAACTTGTGATCCTCCTGCCTCAGCCTCTTGAGCTCCTGGGATTACAGGCGAGTGCCACTGTGCCCAGCCTGCTGAGAGTTTTTATAGAGAGACCACTATGAAGCCAGGCATAGGGGTGCTGGGGAGGCTGAGGCAGAAGGATTGCAGGTTTGAAGCCAGCCCAGGTAAATTAGTGAGACCCTGTCTTGATTTTTTTTAAAAAGGCACCAAGGATGTAGTTCAGTGGTAGAGTATGTCTAGAGGGGTTTAATCCCTAGTATGTGGGAGAAAAGAGACCACTATGACAACTAGGTGAGGGCAGATTTGAATGACTGACCTAGAGGTAAAAACCCAGAAAGAACACCTCGGGAATAGGTTAGGGAAAGGCAGCAAACTCTAGGGGTGACCCTGGGAATAGAGCAGAGGAGACAATGTCCCAAAATTTGTAGAGGATAGACATGAGGTTGAAATGCAGGAAATAGGTAGAAGGTCAAGGCCCATTCCTAGGCTCTTGCTTGGGAAACGGTGTGGATGAAGTCTCTAGGCCCTGAGGCAGGAGCACAGAGGAGAGCAACCCAGGGTGCAGAGTGAGTTTCAGGACACCCAGGTCGCGAACAGCTGCATTTGGAGCCCAGCAGTGAGGTCTAGGCTGGAGGGAAGATCTGCCAGCCCTCAGTGGCTTTCTTGATTTTCAGTCTCATGTTCCTCCTTCTTTTCTGTCCAACCGACCTCAAATATCTTTTGCAAACAGACGGTCCAAGTGACGCAGTAGATCCAATCCCCACTGGATTTGGGGTCTAATTGCAGTCCAGTCAGAAGGCAGTGAGGTTTCTGTAGGGTTTGTGAAAATGCAGTAAGACTCAAGAGGTCAACTCGTCCTGTCCAGTTCCTGGCAGTATTCTCCTGACACCCTGCTTTCCATGTGGGTCCTCCTCCTCCCCCATCACACCCAGCCAGGGAAAGTGCTGCAAGAACTATGGGTAGTGCTTGAGAAGACCAACCGGAGTGTGATTTGCATATGATTTGCATAAGACAATCTGTTCTCTGGTAATTTTCAAGTGAAAATGTTATCATCCCTCCCCAGAGGGTCACTGCGTGATTTTTCTTTCCTTTGTTCTTCCTTACCCACAGACTGCCCCAGGTCTGCCCTCTAAGAGGGCCTAATGGAGAGGAGGGACCAAAGAAGGGCTGGGAAAGAGGGTTGGCAGTGTCCTGGCCACTGCTCAGTCACTGGGGCTCCCTCCCCAGGGCTCAATGCAGAACCAACCTTCTGTCGATCCACCACCCCCCACCGCCTGCTGCCACTTAGGGCCCTTCAGAGCCTCCCCACCAGGCCTAGGCTGATGCCTGCCTCCCCTGACCCCTGGACTCTGCCCTCCTCTGGGGCCTCCCATGGGCCCAAGCTGCTAAGTCAGGCCTAGCCAGCTCAAGGCACAGGCCTGGCTCAGGGGACATTTTCTAATAGGTGGATAATTGCCTCTGTTAATTGCAATTTGATTTTAGCAATTTTTCTCTAAGAGCCTAGAGGCCTCAGGCCCAGATAAGGAAAAGGGGATGCAGGGGAGGAGCCTCTAAGCTAGGGTACAACCGCTCACATTTTACCACCCTAGGCTCGGCCCCTGCCAAGCAGGGATTGGGCCCCGAGCTGCATTTCGCCCCACAGCCTCAGTTCCTCGACAAGGACACACTGCAGATGGCTCCGAGCAACACTAGCCTCCAGGGAGTGGTTTGGCAAGGCTTCTGGAAGGGGTTAGCTGGCAGACACCCCAGGGTCAGTGCGGGAGCCCCATCAGAAGGACTGGAGGGCTTCCAGCTGGAGCTGGAAGCTGCTGGAGTTTTCTTCAAGGCTATCCCTGTCCACACACCCTATCCTGAGGCTGCCACCCTCTCCTCCTCCCTCCTCCATCAGCCCTGTCCTCCAGGGCCCCTCAGAGCATGGTGTTTGGAACCAGGCTGCCTCATTGTCCTATAGAGGTTTCCTGTGCTTTTGCTCCTTGGCCTTAAAGTGGAAAATGCTAGTATCTCCATGCTGGAATAAAGGTGGGGATCAAAACAGTTCATTGAAAAGGGCGTGGTGATGTATGTCTGTAATCCCAGTTACTGGGGAGGCTGAGGCAGGAGGATCACAAGTTCAAGGCCAGCCTCAGCAACTTAGCAAGGCCCTAAGCAACTTGGTGAGACACTGTCTCTAAATAAGAAAATAAAAAGGGCTGGAATGTGGCTCAGTGACAGAGCACCCCCCCCCCCCCCCGGGTTCAATCCCTAGGAGAGAAAGAGAGAGAGAGAGAGAGAGAGAGAGAGACAGACAGACAGACTTGGAAACAGATGGGCCTGGATTTCAATTCCTTTTTCCACTTGTTCACTATGTGCCTTGGGCCTCTGACTCTTACCTCTACCAGCCTCAGTTTATTCCTCTGTGCCCAGGGAGTCATTCTGTCTCCCACATGGGGTGACTGTGGGGATTAGCTAGAAAAACACGGGGCAGCATGTAAGTAGGTGCTTCGTAAATAGCCATTTCCGTCCCTGCCTCTCCCCTTCCTTCACATGTAAGGGGAGCAATTATCTCCCCGTGTTTATGCATGTACTGCCTGCCTCTCCCCACCCAAATCCTCAGCATGGAGGTGTCGGCCACTGCCTTCCTTCCCACCGCACACAGGCCTTCTCTGTTGCTGGCAAAGAACAGGAGGGGGAGGTGGAGGCAGGCAGTGGTTTGGGGCCCAGGGAGAGCGTCTGGGCGTCTGCCCACCACCTCTGGCCAGAGGCTCCAGGCAGCATGCTCATTAAGCCAGGAGGACCCGCAGAACAGAATCACAGGCCCCCTGCCTCAGCCCAGCCCCCAGTGGCCTAGTAGGGAAATGGCTACACAGACAGGCCCCTTTGCTTGGGGATTGGGGGGCGGGTAGAGCAGGGCTGGGCAGTGGCCCAGAGAGGAAACAGAGAAGGGATTGGCAGGGGTCTGGGGGAGCCTGGCCTGTTAGGCAGGGCAGGAACTGGGAGATGTGAAGAGAAGGCCACAATTTCTGCTTGGTCCTGGGCTATGCGGGGCCTGGTGTGGCCGGGCCCTGCCTGTAAAGGAGGTGTTGACAGAATGATGGGGTGGGAGGTCCCCAGATGGGGGCACTGCAGGGCCAGCATGCTGGGAGGCAACAGCCTGGTACTTTGTCCAGGGACTTCTGGACTCTACTACCTACTATGAACTTATTTTGTGTGATTTGGGGAAAGTCCCTTCACTTCTCTGACCTTCAGTTTCCTCCTCTTCAAAGTGGGGCTGATAATAAATATGTAGTAAAAGCATGCATGGAAATGGGGCACAGGAGATTTAGGAGCCAGGGTTCCTTTGTGGAGCGTGGGAGGAAGGAAATGGGATAGCAGAGGAGTACGGAAGGACCCTTATCTCCCTCTGGATTGTTTTACTCCTAAAACAAATGGGAAGCAATTATAGAATATTGTGAAAATGTGACAATGCTGTGATGGGAACACAGGTGTTTGTTATGTATGTTTTTATTTGCATCTTGTCTGTGTGTCTGAAATATTTCATAATAAAGTGACTGTCCAGTGACAGCATCACATGTCGGATTCAAAATATGGTGAACCTCAGGTATCTCCTTCAGGTGTGCCCCTGATGGTCCTGAGAAAAACCACCAGTAGCTGGGCATTGTGGTGCACGCCTGTAATCCCATGACATGGGAGGCTGAGGCAGGAGGATTGCAAGTTGGAGGCCAGCCTGAACAACTTAGCAAGCCCCTAAGCAACTTAGTGAAAACCTTTCTCTAAATTTTAAAAAAGGGGGTGGGTGGGAATTCTGGGAATGTGGCCTAATGGTTAAACATCCCTGGGTTCAATCTCCTGTACCCCAAAAAAGAAAGAAAGATGGAAAGACCACTAGTGTTGATGGAGACCTTGGGTTGAATAGCAAAAAACAGTTTTGAACTTCATATAATCTTTCTGTGACATATGCTTTCCAATAGGCAGATATGTGTAAGGAAGGGGTCAGTTAAGTGTTGTAGGTAGAGGCTGGGCATAATGGTGCTGGAGAGAAATCCAAGCAACTTGGGAGGCTGAGGCAGGAAGATCACAAGTTCCAGGCCAGCCTGGGCAACTTAGCAAGACTCTGTCTAAAAATACAATAAAAAGGGCTGGGGGTGTAGTTCAGAGTTAGAGCACTTGCCTAGCATGTACAAGGCCCTGGTTTCCATCCCTGCAAAAAGTAAAAAGCATTGTAAATAGAGTCAATGAGTGGGCATGGAAACTGTGGCCACACAGGCTACCCCTGTCTCCCCAGCTGCCAAGTACTAGAGCATTGGGACAAACCTACTGCAGTGACCCCCTCGATGACTAGCTTTCAGCTGTGGCTGCATGTTAGAATCACCTGAGGAATTTTAAAGCATATGAGTGGGCTGGGGTGTAACTGAGTGGTGGGGCACTTGCCTAACACATGCAAGGCCCAGGGATGTCTGGGGTTCTATCTCCTATACTCCACAAAACAAAACAAAAAAAAAAAAAGGAAAAGAAAAGCAAAAAGAAACCATTGGTCCATTGGCTACTTTCCCATCTGGGCCTCTGACCCTGGCAGATGCAGCAAGCTCCTTCCTGAAATTCCTCCCTTGAATTCCCTGAAGGCTGGTCATTCTCCTTATCTCATGACCTCTCTGGCAATGCCCTCTACCAACACACACACACACACACACACACACACACACACACACACACACTGACTTTTCTGTTTCCTCCTCTTCTGTTCACCCACCTCTCACACCTCTGTACACCAGGTTCTGGCTTTGGCATAATATTCCCATCTTAGGAAACACTCTACTGCTCCCTCACCTACGCTGCTGCCCTCTTTAAAGACACTTTTCATGTCTTTCTCCAGCCCTGCCCCATTTGTCAAGCTCCAATTTCACATCCCCAACTATGGGATGACCATTTTTACCTGGAATTATCTCTAGCACCTCCAATGTCACAAGGACTAACCAGATTCATCATGTCTTCTATGCGCCCTCCACCAGCCATCTTGTCCAATTTCTGCCCACTGTTCTCTTAGTCCACCAAGCTTCAGTCACGCCGAATCCTTTTTGACCTCACTTTCTCCTACACACTCCAGCTGATGGCCACTGTCTGCAGATGTTGGGTCTCCTTTGGGAGTTCTGCAACCCATGATTTCCTCCACTTCCATCCTCCCACTCTGTCTTCAGTAAGACAATTTGTTGTTGAGGGGAGGCATGTGCCCCTGGGGAGGCTTGTGCCCAGATCACAACAAAGCTGCCCCCCAAGGAGCACATGCCTCCCCTCAACAGTCTTCACTGTCACCTGTTGGTGAAGTCCCAAACCATCATCATCATCTCCTTCTTCTCTTTCTTTTTTTTTTCTTTTAAGTACTGGAATTGAACACAGGGGTGCTCTAACCCTGAGCTACATAGGCAGTCCCCCCTTTTTTGTTCTGAGACAGGATCTCAATAAATTGCCCAGGCTGGCCTTGAACTTGCCCTCCTCCTGCCTCAGCCTTCCAAGTAGTTGGGATTATAGGTGTGTGCCACTGCACATGGTTCCTACTCCCTTTCTAACCCCTCGCATGGTTCCCACATGACATCTGCCTCCCTTGGCAGGCTGGTACCATTTGATATTCCTTAAGCACCTGGGGCTCCTCACTGTCCCCCAAAAGTCTGGGTCTCTATGGAAGTCATAAAGTCACTTGCTCACAGGGGTGGGGTAGGAAAGGGAAGTAAGGGAAGTGAGCTGAGTTCAGGGTATAATCAAAAGTGGGTATAGGGCTGGGGGTGTGGCTCAGTGGTAGAGCAGTCACCAAGCATGTGTTGGGTTCTGTCCCCAACACAAAAGAGAAAAAAATAGAATGGGAGTGGCACACCCTCCTTGGCAGGTGACTAACTCCCACCCCTGCACCCATGCAAGAATCAAGGTCTGTCTTAGATTGTTCTGTAGAATAATACCATGGACCAGATGGCTTATAAACAACAGGAATTTCTGGAGGCTGGTAAGGTGTTGGCAATTTCAGAGTTCAATTTATAGATGGCTGTCTTCTCTATGTGTCCTCCTGTAGCAGAGGGTCTCTCTGGGGTCTCTTTTACAAGGGCACTAATCCCATTCAGTAGGGCTCCATTCCCAGGATCTAATCAGTTCTCAAAGGCCCCACCTCTGAATACTATCACCTTGGGGGTTAGGATTTTAACATACAAATTTGTTGGCTGAATTTAGTGGCCTGGTAGTGGGGCACAGGCATTCAGATTATAGCAGGGCCCAACGTTGCCAGATCCTGCAATTTATTCAGAGAGGCCAAAAGTCTAAAAATTAAAGACAAAAATCTCTAGGTTTTTATTTTTAATGTTGGCCAATTATTCAGATTTTTGTTAAATTTTGTGCTGGGCCAGGCAAAACACATCTGTGACTGGGTGCTGCTCACTGGCTTCAGTCTTGCAATATTCAAGCTGCCCCCATACCCATTCTCTGCTTGGAGTGCCCTTCTCTGTCCTCCCCTTCTGTTCCAAGCTTCCCCAGTCTTCAAGGTCCAACTAAGGTCCCGCTGAGCTGGCCAAGCCCTACCTGGCCACCTTGTCCACTTCAAGTTCCTATGACCTTTAACCTTCAACCCCATGTACCTGGTATCCAGCTAGGATGCTTAGGGAAGCTGTTGAGCCCTGACTGAGAGGTTAGAAGTGTGAAATTGCAGCTAAACTGCCTGCATTTGACTACCTGCTTAGCAATTCATTAGCTGTGTGACCTTAGGCAACTTTTTACCTTCTCTGTGACCCAATACTTTCTCATCTCATTGTTACAAGGGCTAAACAATAACCTATAGAAAGCACTTGGAAAAGCACATGGTTTATAACCAACTCTCAATAAATGGTACCTGTTATTGTTATCGAGCAAGGGCTCACTGCCTGATTCAGAGAGAAGCCAATACTATGGCGCCAGGTTTTTTTTAAAAGAAAAATCTTTATTGCACAGCCAATTGACAAGGAGGCCAGAAGCTATAAGCTCAAATCTGCCTCCCAGATCGGATCAGTTGGTAGCAGGGGAATTTATAAGAAGGGAGAGGGGAGAAGTTGCTCGTTGACTGAATGGTATGTATGCCTCTTCAAAGGTCACATGTTTCTTTTTGGGAGAAGTTCTGTGCAGGGGATTTTGAACTTGTGGTATCATTGACCAGATGACCTGGCTTCTTCTGCTCATGTCCAGTCTTGAAAAATGGGTTCTATACTTTAAGAATCTGTAGTGAAATGCCTGGAGGTTTTTCCTGGAAGACAACTTAAGGAATTTATGTCTGGGTGTGTCCAGGTCTTAGACAGATTTCATTAGTATGATCACTGCTAGAGACTATTCACTCGCCGTGTCTATGTTCAGACTTTGCCTGTTCAATTATAAGCCCAGAGCGGCCAGGAATCATGCCTTATACCATGAATACCTGCTTAGCTACTTATTAACTACAGGACAACCATACATTAGAGCTTCTGTAGCCACCCTCTTCTGCACCTTCCACTGCCAAAACCCTCAAAAAGTCTATACACCCAGGAACACAGTCGATGCATTGGGAAAATGCTGGTCGCAACAGATTGAACTCAATCAACAAACATATACTGCATTACCAACTCAGTGCCAGGCAGGGTGCTAGGTGCCAAGAAGCAAAGTACAGAGGAACCGACACCGGCATTGGAATCAGGCAGCCTGGCTGCTGCTTCCTAGCTGTGTGGGTGCCGGCTGACTGCTTCACATCTCTCACCTTGATTTCAGTATCTCCAAGGTGGCAGGAACTCCCACCAGCTGGGGTTGGCAGGGGCACTAGGGGAGAGGTAGTGCTCGATTTAGATAGCTTTTCTAAAATTCAAATGAACGTACTCAAGTGTCAGTTGGTGGGCAGGAAGAATGAAAGCACCCCTCCTGATTGGAACCTGGCAGATAGGCTGCTTCTCTGTCTTCTCTGGCTCTGAGCCTGTGGCCCTGAGAGGTTCTTCTATGGATTGCCTCACTGCCTCCCACGTGCTGTCTCCAGGCTCCCTCTCACAGAACACTCTTGCCAGTGTGTGTGTGTGTGTGTGTGTGTGCGCGCGCGCGCGCACACAGGCGCGCGCACAGCCAACTTGACTGCAGGCTGAATAAGAACCATGGGCAACTTCAAACTTAAGTTTTAGATGGGGTTTTTAAAATGTTCCTGAAGCCAGGTGCAGTGGCACAGGCCTGTAATCCCAGAGACTCAGAAGGCTGAGGATTACAAGTTGAAGGCCAGCCTGGGCAACTAAGTGAGACCCTTTCTCAAATAAATAAATAAGGGCTGGGGGTGGAGCTCAGTGGCAGACCACTGGCCCGGCATGTGCAATGCCCTGGGTTCCGTTCCCAGTACTGCACACACACAAAAACCTCCTGAGTGATTTTCATCATCTAGATAAACACTGGCCTGCTTGGCCCACTCTCCACCCCCTTCCCTTTTGCTACCCTCTGGCAGCTATATATCTGTATCATGTATCTATCTCTATCTTTCTTTCCACTTCATTATGCTGAGAAAATTCTCCAGCCCCTGTACCAGCACAGCCCCAAGAATGCTTTGTCTCTCCCCAAACTCATTAATGTGCTCTAGTCAGCCACTTCTTTTTTTCCTCATCCTGTCCCTTTGCACTAGAGGGGAAGGTGGCAGTATAGAGCTTTATCCCCAACCCTCCCTCACCCACGTGAATGTTGCCTCAAACCCTTGGATGCCAGAGTAACTATAATCACCTGGGTTCAAAGTATTTGTTTCTTGCATTATGTGCATACATGTGTGCACATGCGCACATGGTTGGAGCTTCTAGCCAAGAGCTTGGTCCATGAGAGGGATCACATATGTGGTGGTTACCCTAGCTCCCAAATCACTCTCTGGGTTCTTAGACCACCAGGGGAAAAAGACACAATCCCTGCCTTCCACGCCACACAAACACTCACAGTCCAAGAGCCAGACACCCAAGTTTGTGCTGTAAAAGGAGATTGGCATAAAGTGCCACCTACAGAAATACAGAAGAGGGGGGGTGCCATCTAACGGGGGTTAGTAGGAAATAGTTGACTAGAAAGTGCCATTTGAGCTGTAGCTCTAAGAATGAATGGGGAGGAAAGGGACGTGTGGGGGTAGAATCAGAAAAGCGAGGGGCATCAGGTGATCCACGAAGGCACAGGAGGGCGTGGGTGTGGGTGTGGCGGTGGCGGTGATGGTGACGGGGTTGCGGGGCGGGGATGAGCTAGACCAGAGGCTAGACTGTGACCCGCCTTGAAAGTCAGGCGAAAGAATTTGGACTTAATCCTGTAGGCAATAATGAGCCATCAGAGGTTTTGTAAGTAGGGGAGTAACATGATCAGTGCTGTGTTTAAGGAAGATTAATTAAAAAGAATGTATGGTGTGTTTAATTCATGGCTAGCCCTGGGCTTTGAAGGAGACAGGAGATGAAGAAAACAAGGCCCCAGTGAACAGGCAATTCGCAAAATAATGGCCAATAAACACATGAAAAGATGTTCAACCCCACTAAAACGCAAAGAAATGCAAATTAAAGTGACAATGAGATACCATATTTGGCCTATCAAATTAGCGGGGATTAAAAATGATAACAGTTGGTGCTGCGGAGGGTTTTGTGAAGCGGGCCCTTGCGCACTGCGGGGTGGGGTGCTGGGGGCAGCGGCAAATCACTTCGGCCTTTGGAAGGGCAGTTTGACAAGAGATATGAAAAGCATTTTAAAAGGGCACATTGTGTGACCCAGAAATCCCACTTCTAGGTATTTGTCCCAAAGAAATCATTGTGGATGTGTGTAAAAATGTATGCCCCAAATGTCCGCCATCCCGGGTGTTATTTCTAAAAGCAAATAACTGCATCGAATGGGGGAAGTGTTGAAACTATGGGACCGCGACCTCCAACACTGGACCTTAACATTTCTGAATCCTCAAAGGCTGGAGGCTGGAGACAAAACCCCTATTTCTTTTTGAAACTGTGGTGGTATGTTGCCCGGATCTCTAAGTGGCCCAGCTAAAATTTGTCCTCTGAGGCAGACGGTGCTTTTGTTCGTGTAGGGACACGCAGGGCAGGCCTCTTGGTCATGCAGATGTACCTCAAGTACCTATTCATTGTCTTGGGGAGGCCCTGACTCCATATGCAGATGCTGTAAGCTGCAATGTTAAGCATTCTGTTTAATAATGTAAAAGGCCGGTCCTCATTGTGGGCTGCACCCGCATCACCGCAGAATCTCTTGTGATGTTAAATGATTTTCAGCTTGCTTTGGCCAGGCTTTGAAGCAGCATGGGGGCAGGTGGGGTGGGGGTCGATGACAGCCCTGGCATGGGAATAGAACGGACAGAAGAAAAGAGCCTTGGGTTTGAGGAGCATAGGTTCCCAGCAAAGAGGCTGCAGTCTGGATTAAAGACCATGACCGCCAGCAGTGAGCCCTGGGAAAGGGCAGAGACTCTCAGAGCAAAGGAGGCTGCTATCTATTCTAATTCCCTATATCAGTGTTAGCCCAGAGGATGTTTTGTACGGGAGAGAATTTTAGGTGGTCCCTGGAGAAAAATGCAATTGCAGATTACTTAGGATGAAGCTCAGGTTAAAAAGGGATTGGGGGGCGGTATGGATCCAAAGACCAGTATGAGAGTACGAACTGGGAAAGGTGGAATGTGGAACTGGCAAGTGGGGAGGCTGTTGGAAATGGGTTTGGGAGACACTACTTACTGTGTGCTATCAAGGAGCCATCGGGAAAGTCGGGAAATTAGGACAAGACAGGCTCAGCTGTGTGTTTGGGAATTAAGACTCAGGTTGTTGTCTACACACGAACCGGGTGTCACAGAAACGGCTACATGAACACGGAGGGAGGAGGAATGAAGGCCCCAAACGGGAACCTGGAAGAGCCCAGAGCCCTAGTCCAGGCTGCAGGTAACAAAGGACAAGCAGAAGGATGGCATCTCTGGGGACCAGAGTACTGTAAGCTCAGGGAGGGCCCCAGGCTATCTCTGGGCACTGAAGTGAACTCTCAGACGTGGGCCATTTGGATGTTGGGACTGATTTTGGAAGGCCAGAGAACTTGGAAAGAAATGCTCAGGTCCTAAATGCACAGGACATCCAGCCAGATGGTTCGGCAGCCATTCCAAATTCTGGTTTCAAAGCATTTCTGATGACATGGAGGGATGCCAATGAGATACTGTGAAGTGAAAAGGGAGAACACGAAACTATGGTACAGTGTGACCTTAATTATCTTTTTTTCTCAGTACTAGGGATAAAACTCAGGGTCTCTCACATGCCCAGCAGTGCTGTACCCCTGAGGTACATCCCCATCCCTTAATTATCTTTTAAAAAATAAATAAAAGACCGGAGCTGGGGTTGTGGCTCAGTGGTAAAGCACTTGCCTAGCATGTGTGAGGCATTGGGTTCAATTCTCAGCACCACATAAAATAAATAAAGGTATTGTGTCCACCTGCAACTGAAAAAATACATAAATAAAGACTGGAAGAAAATACACCGACACATCAGGGAGTGTCACCCAGGAGGTGGAAGAGCCATTGTCTGTCTGTTAAAGAAGGAGTCTAAGAGGCAGCCATGTTTGAACTGGGGATTGTTGTGGGCTGAATGATTATGTCCCCTCAAAATTCATACATGAAAACCCTGATCACAACAATATGGAGGGGCCTTTGTGTGGTAATTAGGTCAGGCAGGGTGCAGTGGCTCACAGCTGGAATTTCAGCTACTAGGGAGGCTGAGGCAGGAGGATTGAAAGTTCAAGGCCAGCCTGGGCAACTTAGAAAGATTTTGTCTCAAAATAAATAAAGAAAGAACTGGGGATGTAGCTCAGCAGTAAAGCACCTCTGGATTCAATCCCCAGTGCCACAAAAGGAAAGAAAGAAAAAGACACCCTAAAGAACTGTCTAACCTTCTTTCCACCATATGAGGATTCAACCCAAAGTCAAAATTGGCAGTGTGCAACTCTGAAGAGGACCCTTACCAGAATTCAACTCTAATAGTGTCCAGATCTTGGACTTGCAGCTTCCAGGACTGTGAGAAAGAATTTCTCTGGTTTAAAAGCTCCCTACTCTGTGGTGCTTTGCTGAGATAGGGATCTGACTTAAGATAGGGATCATAAAAGTAGAAGTTTGCAAGGCCACTTTATTCACAGCCTTTCCATGAACAGAAAAGTATGGCAAAAGCTGAGGATGTGAAGAGTCAAACCTGCTGGGTCACAGGTGTCAGTCATGATCAGATCCCTGTGACTTATCAGAGCCATCTGGTCACTGAGCAGAGGATGTATTATAGGGAATTAAAAGAACAGAGAGACCAGTCAGAAGTTGATTACAGTCATCTAAGAGAGAGGTGATGAGGGTCTGCACTCCTGCTGAGGCAGTGGGCAAAGAAAAGAGGAGAGGATTCAAGAAATGTTGAGGCGGTAGAATCTAAGAGACTTGGTGACAAATTGGATGTGGGTGGGGAAGGTGGCCCTAAGGGGAACTTCCAGGTATCTGGAAGGTTTGGACCTGTGGGTGGAGCAGGTGGCCTGGAGAATGAGGAGACCTGGCTCCAGGCACAGTTGTCACAGGGCCATGCCAAGGGAAGGGCGAAAGTAGTGCACATATTCTTACAGCTTGGTAGCAGCCAGGAAGCAGAGCTCATCCCAATACCACCCACTAGGACAGTCTCATGGAAGGGCTCTGATTAGCGGGCTTCCCAGGGCACAGTGGCGCAAGCCTGTAATCCCAGCAACTCAGGAGCCTGGAGCAGGAGGATCCCAAGTTCGAGGGCGGCCTCAGCGACTTAGAGACCTGTCTGAAAATAAAAGATAAAGAAAGGGCTGGGGATATAGCTCAGCGACAGAGCACCCCTGGGTTCAATCCCTAGTACTGCATAGATAGATAGATAGATAGATAGATAGATAGATAGATAGATAGATAAATAGATGAATAGAGAGCTCTCCCAGTATGAGGTGCCCATGCAATGTGTATTTCCCAAGACCCAGCTTATGTGCAGGTACTGTGCTGTATTCTGGGGGCCTAATGAAGGTCCAGAGTCCCTAACCTCTGCCAAGGACATTATTTTTCATTTATATTACTATTATTATTATTGTTATTGTTGTTATTAGTTACTGGTGATTGATCCCAGTGAGTTCTACCACTGAGCTACATCCCCAGACCCCCATTTTTATTTTTGATTTTGAGGCAAGGTGTTGCTAAGTTGCCAAGGCTGGCCTCAAATTTACCATCCTCCTACCTCAGCCTCTCGAATTACTGGGGTTACAGGTGTGCCCCACTGCTCCTATATTCAGTCCTCCAGGGTGTGCTTTCCACATCTGTTACCTCATGTAAACCACAGCACAGGCCTGGAGAATGGATGGGAGTGCCTCCATCTGATGGACAGGGCGGCTGAGATTCTAAGGGGCACAGCTGGCAAAGCGCAGGGCTGGGGGGCCATGTGGGGGTTCTGCTGTCAAGGCAATGGGAAGAGTCTGACTAAAAGCTAGTGGCACCCAATTCCAGTTTCTGCTTTTGCACCAGGACTCACTATATGCTTTTTGGATACATCCCTGGCCTCTCTGGACCTCAGTTTCAACTCTACCAGGAAGGACTTGGGCTAGAAGGTCCTGAAGATCCTTCCAGCTGCAGCACTCCATCAGTGGCCATCTGGTTCAACCCTGCCCACCCGCTCCCCCTACCTCCCATTGCCTGGCACCTGGGATCCACCCCTAAGAGAACAAATGACACTGGGGAGCAGGGGCAGAGAGAGGTGACAGTGCTGGCTAGGCCCCAGTGGAGGCTGAATAGTTAGAGGATTCATTAGATGTTAATGAACTGCAATTGAGCTTATTGATTACCTCTCAAATCATTTCCTCCTAATTCAGTCCTCCAGGGTCAACAGGCCCCTGTCTTCCCTGGGCTTTCTGCCCACCCTCTAACTAAACAGTCCAAGGCTTCATGCCAGGCCCAAGGGGAATGGGGCAGGAGGACAGGAAATGCTGAGGTGTGAGCCTCCATTGCTGTCTTCTGCCCCTTCAGCTTTCATTTCTCAGATAATCAGGGCTGGCTCCAGGGGCACACTACCAATGCAGTCCAGGGGACTCCACACTTGGTTTAATGCCCAGTTTTGCCTACTTTGAAATTTTTAACATTTTTTTTTGTCAAGAAGCCCCACATTTTTATTTTGCACTGGGCCTTGCAAATTATGTAGTATAGTCACAGGCTAGGCTGTGTCTATGTAAATGGTGCCCAGTGGAGCATGCAGATGACGGCCCACTCTGGCAGGGCCTCTCAAGCCCATGGAATTCAGTCCCTTGGATTGATGCCCAGAGATAGGAATACACTTGCATAAAGTCACACAAACCAGCCAGTCAGTGGCAATGTGAGGACTAGAACCCAGGCTACCTTTCATTTTTCTCCTCTGTAGACTTTCCCCAGATATTAACCCCACCCTGTTTCTCTAATACCAGGCCTTGGAATAGATCACTCCTGTCTTTTTTTGGAACCAGGGGTTGAACTCAGGGACACTCGGCCACTGAGCCACCTCCCCAGCCCTATTTTGTATTTTATTTAGAGACAGGGTCTCACTGAGTTGCTTAGGGCCTCACTAAGTTGCTGAGGCTGGCTTTGAACTCGCGATCCTCCTGACTCAGCCTCCCAAGTCACTTGGATTACAGGCGTGCGCCACCAAGCCCGGCTCGCTCCTGTCTTTATTTGGCAATTGATCTTACAAGGGTTGGAGAACTTTGAGAAGGCACAACTTCCACTGGATGAAATAGGCTCTTTCTAGTTTCCCTCCCAGTTGATTGATCACATCTATTGTCAGAGACCTCACATGGCAGACCACATTGTGAAGTCATATCTTTTAGAAAAGCTCTTTAAGAAAATTGCGTGATGGGGTTCACGGTGGCACACACCTGTGATTCCAGCAGCTTGGGAGGTCGAGGCAGGAGGATCGTAAGTTAGATGCCAGCCTCAGCAACTTAGTGAGGCCCTAAGCAACTCAGTGAGACCCTGTCTCTAAATAAAATACAAAAAAGGTCTGGGGATGTGGCTCAGTGGTCAAGTGCCCCTGAGTTCAATCCCTAGTAACACCCTCCCCCCAAAAAATCAACAACAAAAAAATCACATGAGAAGTTATGTCTTATAATATTCACCCTCTGGCCCTGGTTATTCATTTAAAGAACACCTAGCACCTAGAATTAAGTCAGCACCATCTCCTCTCAACACCCCCACACTGTAGGCCAGCAGAGGTTTCTGGTGGTGGGAGAACAGTGCAGGTGATCTGTCCACTTTTAGTCCCATTTGCCCCAGGAATCAGGGTGTCCAATAGGGAGGCCCCAAAAGGGGCATCACAATTGAGAGTGCTTAGCCTTCCCAGGCTGGGAAGCACCTAAGGGTGTGGGCAGCTCCTAACTGGAAGTCAGTACCCTTCTGGCATGAGAACCAAGGTGAGCTCTAGAAATATGAAGCAAGCCAGCTCCACTGCCTCTCTGCTAGGTCTGCCAGGGCTTGTTACAAAAAGAGAGTCCCCAGGAGGAATTGGGGCTGTGGCCCACACATGAAAACCCTGTGGGCCTCCAAATGGTTCTCAGGGAAAGGTGTGTTTGCTTCCTCTCCCTCCTGACTGAGGAAGGGCCTATGTGAGCTGGAATTGTGAAACTGAAGGTTAGACACCTGGAAGGACTACCTGAGTCTGAAGTTTGGAATGCATCTAAATGGATGTGCATAGAAGCTTCTCTGGTCCTGGGTGCTTGACCTTGGCTGCATGTTAGAATCATCTAGGAAGCCATTTAAAAATACCTGTGCTCACTCAGGTCCTCTCCCCAAAGACCTGGATTTTATCTGTTTGGGATATAGCATTGGCATCAGCATTTTAAACAGCTCCCCAGGAGCTGATTGTAACATGCAGCTGGGACTGAAAGCCATTAATCTAGAGCAGAGCTTCTCAAACATTAATGTGAAGACAAATCACCACAGGGATCTTGTTCCAATGAGGATTCCAATTCAGTGGGTCTGTGGTAGGGCCTGAGATTCTGCATTCCTAACAAGCTCCCAGGGGACGTCCATGTCACCAACCTGGAGGATGCCCTGAGTTTTAAGGCAACAAATCCCCTTGAAGAATGCTTCTTATTATTATTATTTTTAACAAAGTAGCTTTATTTTTTCAGTTGTCGATGGACCCTTATTTATTTATTTATTTATTTATTTATTTTTATGTGATGCTGGGGGTCGAACTCAGTGCCTCACACATGCTAGGCAAGTGCTTCACCACTGGGCCACAACCCCAGCCCTTATTAGTTTTTAAATTTATGATGCTGGGGGATTGAACCCAGGGCTTTGCACACCCAGGCAAGCACTTTACCACTGAACTACATCCGCATTCCTCTTGACTTTTAAATTTTAGTTCAAGACAATGGCTCACTAAGTTACTGAGCCTGGCCTGGAAATGGTGATCTTCCTGCCTCAGTCTCCCTGGCAGCTGGAATTACAGGTGTGTGCCACTGCACCCAGCTTGGAGAATACCTTTTAAGTCTAAGGCTAGGTACACTGGATAGGGCCTGAAAGCTGCAAGATGGACTACAAGGCCTCTCAGGACACTGCAGTACTGGTCAGTTAAGGGGGTTCCCATGGCCAGTGTAGTAAGCTCTGTGGGCCAGTCCTTTGGAGCTGAGATTGCATCTAGAAGCCCAATGCCACAGCTCTCAGCATCCTTATCCACTACACCCAAGAGCCTAGGCGCATGGTGGCCCACCCTCCTTCTCGGGGTTAAGAGCAGTGGAAGCTCCAACCTTCCACTACCCAGGGGAGTGGGGTGGGGAGGCGCCTTCATTCTCCCTAGATCCCCCAATCTGACTGCCAAGTCAGGGTTGGTGTGGTGATGGGTGGCAGAGGGCCCAGATATCCCCTGCTTTGCTCCCTTGGGCTGTCACTGTTCCCCCGGGGCCCAATTAAGCCAGGGCTTTGTCCCTGGGCAGTGGAGGCGGGTGTCCCTGGCACTCTTCCCCTCCACACTCCATCTCTTCATCAGCTGTCGCCAGACAGCCCACATAATGTGGGGATTTCATGCTTAATATTCTTGATGAAAGTGGAACATCAAAACCTCAGCGGGGTAGACACATGGAGACTAAGTGTGGCTCTCTCTGAAGGAGCTATCTCCTCAACACGAGAAGCCAACAAAGCTCCTTTGCCAAGGCCGTCTTGTATTATTATTGTCATTATTGCTGTTGTTGTTATTTACTTCTCTTGCCTCTAAGTAGGCATAATAAGTTTTGTGTTGCTTTTATATATATGTGTGTACGCGTGTGTGTTCTCTCTTGCCGATGGCAATCTGTGCCTCTTGTTAGACTAAATATTGATTGGCACTGTTGGAAGATGCTGGGACTTTAATCTTCTGGCTGCCTGCTCCCTGGAGCACCGCCGTGGGCGTGAGGGAGGGACGTGGCATTGTCCGCTCACACACCTGTTTTGCCACTTGCCTCTTTCCTGCAGCATACTTGGGCTATTAATGCCACAGGGAATTGGCTTTCTTGTAAAGTCACTTTCTCTCTTCACTTTTCTTCTGGATCCAAGGAAAAGTATTTTTCTGATCTGCCATCCCTGGGTGGTAACCACCCACATGGCACCCCCAGGACCCAGGCTAAGAGAAGGGGCATGAAGTCAGTCATTTATTGATTTTTCATTCATTCAGTCATCTGTCATTGAACATTTTTGTTTGTTTGTTTTTTGGTACTGGGGATCGAACCCAGGGGCACTTAACTACCGAGCCATAGCCCTAACCCTTTTTATTTATTATTTCGAGACAGGGTCTAGCTAAGTTTCTTAGGGCCCCACTAGATTGCTGAGGCTGGCCTCCAACTTGTGATCCCATCACAGGTGCACCACCACACCCGATTGTCATTGAACATTGGTAAAGCATAGCACCACAGGAGACACTCCCCTGATCCCCTCTCCTAAGCTCTGAGTCAGCGGGGAAATGATCCCATGACAGTGTGATCAGCATGATGGCAGAAAGACAGGGCTGGCAGGGCACACCAGCACATGCCTGAAATCCCAGTAACTCTGGAGGCTGAGGCAGAAGGATCACAAGCTTGGAGGCCAGCCTCAGCAACTTAGTGAGGCCTTGAACAACTTAGCAAGACTCTGTCTCAAAATAAAAAATAAAAAAGGGCTGGGGATGTGTCTCCATGGTTAAGCACCTCTGGATTCAATCCCCAGTTCCAAAAAAAGAAGAAAAAAAAAGAAAAGAAAAGGAATCCAGATCTGACAGTACTGAGTTCTTGTCAGGAGTGAAAGGAGAAAAAAATGAGCTTTTATTGTGTCAGGCAAAATGGGAGGTGCTTTCACATACATAATGGCACGGAATGCCTGGCAGGAGCCTGGGGAGAGGGTCTCATAATCCTGGCTCAGGGAGCCTGGGGTGCAACAGGTTTGTCCAGAGACTCTGTAGTGCAGTGGTTCAGAGAGGGGGCTCTGGCTCAGACCTCTGGGTTTGAAGCTCAGGAGCTGGGGGACCTAAAACAAGTCAGTTAACCCCCAGTTTTCTCAACCATAATATAGAGATAATAGTAGTACTGAAAAGGCACGGAGGAAGAAATGAAATAATATATGGAAGCAACTTGGCCAGTGCATAGCAAGGGCCCCCGGGTCATTGCTACTAATGGCTAAGATCACAGAGTCACTGTATATCAGGGCTCCAATTGGAACTCGAGGCTGACTTGAAAGGCTGACTCTTTGAGTGGCTCTGTGCCCTCTTGCTTGCTGCTTGCTCACTGCCACTGCCACTCAAGCCTCTATCTCAGCTGGGCTGAGCCAAGTGGCTGCTGGGAGACTCCTTCCTGCCTGGTAGACCTACTGAAGCGAGACACTAGATTTCAGAGCAGAGCCATAAACGCTGTAACGGAGGAGGGAACACAGTGCTATAGGAGCTCCGCCAATGGCCAGCATTTCCACGAGAAGGAAAGCAATTAGAGAGACTGCTGTGGTAGTACCTCCCAATATCCATTTTCCCCTCGTCCTCAAATAATAAATCCCCATGTCCCAGCCCCAGCCCTTTTTATTTTGAGACAAAGTCTCAATAAGTTGCCCAGGCTGACCTCCAATTGGTGATCCTCCTGCCTGAGTCTCCTGAGTAGCTGGGATTATAGGTATGCATCACTGTGCTTGGCAGCAAATCTCCAGGTTTTCTACACAGTGACAAGGTCTAGCTAAAAGAATACATTTACCAACCTCTCTTACAACTGGATGTGACTACGTGACTGAATTTTGACCAATAAAATGCAAAAGGAAATGTCATATGGGACTTCTGGAGCAGGTGCTTAAAGGAAATCTGACTCAGTGAATGTTTACCCTTTCTCTTTTGTGTTGTATAGAATGGTGATGTGATGACTGGACCTCCAGCAGCCATCTTGAACTCTAGTGGAACTTTGAAAATGAAGCTGGGATTAGGATGTTAGAGTAGAAAGATGCAAGGAACTGAGGCTTTGATGACATCAAAGTGCCACTGCGGACCCTGAACTGCCTTTCTCCAGGTTTCTTGTATGTGAGACTATAAACTCTGGTGTGTTTAAGGTAGACTATTGGCGATTCAGTTCCTTACACTGAATTCAATTCCTATCTGACTCAGAAAATTTCATAGGGAAGAAATAATTTGCATGGGCTCTTGGGATAAGTAATTCTGGGTCGGGGAAACAGCCAGCACAAGGCGTGGAGGTTTGAAATGCATGATACATGATAGCTTTGGCAGGAATAACCAAAGAGGCAGGACATACAATAGATGCCCTGGGTCTAGCCACACAGGACTTCTGGCCAAATACACCATGCATCTCACTCCAAAGTTCCACAGTGTGATCACCTAGCCTCTTATTCAATAACTCCAGGGACCAGCAGCTTCTGTTTTAATTGTACACAAACCCTTTTTTCCCTTTTACTGGATCAAAGTTAATGTTATTTTTCTGCTTGCCAAGTACTATGATCTCCTTTTTGCAGATGAGGAAACCAAGGATTAGGAAGTCATACAGCTGGTGATAGCCAAGCTGGGATTTGAATCCAGGTTGGCCTGAGTCCATTGCCCTCTTTCTACTACTGGTTCTCAAACTCTACCATGCAACAGAATGAACAGGAGAGTTCCTTGCATAACAGCTTGCTGGGTTTTATCCCAGAGTTTCTGATTCAGCAGGGTCTGGGGTGGAGCCAGGAGCTTGCGTTTCTAATAAAGTGTGCTCAGGGGAGGGGCGGGGAGCTGGTGTCTTGGTACCGTGCTGCTGCTGGTCTGTAGATCAACTTGGAAAACCTCTGGTTTGCAGCATTAGCTGGGAACAGAGCTCTCCCTTGTAGCAGGTTTGACAGTGTGAAGGTACTGTCTTAGCACTGGAGACCTTCTAGGGTTCTTGAGTTTTTGTGCCCTCTTATTCTACTGTCTACCAGGCTAGGAGGGGTGGCACCTTAGCCAAGCCCAGGCTCAGTAAGAATGTTGGGAATTCCAAACTAGCAAGCTCCTGCCAGGTTCCAGCGAAAATGCAAACAGACACCACCCTTAGTCCCTGGGCTGGATTTCTTTGGTTCCTTGGCTCTCTGCCTCTAGAAGGGCTAATGCTGGCCCACTGGGAAGGAGAGACAGGATGAAGAACATTTTTGTAGGCCAGGAACGGATCTGCATCTCCCTGCAAAGCTCCAACCAGATGTGAGAGATTCCATAAGCCCCCAAGAGGTTGCTTGAGCTGAAGACTAGAGTGTAAATACTTTCCTACACATTCATGGGAAGTTTTTTTTCCCCCTTAAATTTGTGTCTTAACAGTTGTGCCCACTTGGTGTGTCAGTTTCAGGCTATAAATTCCTAGAGGGCAGGGAATAGATTTGCGGGGATGGGGAATTGAAAATAGCGATGATGACAGCGATGATGATTATGGTGTTGGATTTGATGCTGGTGGTCACAGTAGGAGGAGATAGGAAAAGGAGGAGGAGGAGAGGAGAAAGAACTGATGTTGGAAGGTGTAAACAAAGGTGAGGGTGGCAGAGCTGGAGGGAGGTGAGGTTATTGCAGATGGAAACTGAGAGAGGGTATTGAAGGTAGTGATCCGGGTGGTCCATATTTCTCAGAAGGTGCTTTTCCCTCTTCCCTCTGTATGGGGAAAGAGACCATACAACTTTGGGGTTGGGCCTGTGCCTTGCTCGTCTTTGTGTCCTATAACTTTGTGTAGCCAGTATCAACAAGTGCTTGCTGATGTGAGTGGAGGAGTGGGCCAGGAGGCTCAAGGATGGCCACGAGGATGGGCAGGAGGCAGCCATGTTGGAGGACTCCTGGGTGGGGCAGAAGCTCCGCAGAAAATATCTACTCTTGAAGCTCAGAGCCAGAAATGTCTTGGAGAATCACAACAGTGGTGCTCCAGGCCAGTGGAAGGTGTGGAATCAGTACTGGAGGCCCCTACAGGCTGGTGTGTCTAGCCCATCTGGGCTCAGTGAGGCCCTAGGAGACAGTAGCCGCTGTAGCAAAACTGAGTATTTGTTGGTTTGGTTTGCTGGGCCTGCCTGCTGGGTACAGGCCCATTTTCCATAATCATCTTTTGTCTGGCTGAACAATGGAGGTGAGGGGGCAGCCAGGCAGGTGGGCTAGAGTTTGACAGGACCTTAAAAGGGGACGGATGTTGCCATTGCTTCTAGCCAGCTGCCTCACTCCAGGCCCCCCTTCTAGGCTCAGGCCTTCCTCTGAAGCCTCAAAGGTGGCCGGGCGGCTGCTGAGAATCTCTGGGGCCTGAGACTGAGCCCAGCCCGGGGCCACCCCCACCAGGCTGGTCCTGGGACCTCCCCACACACCTCGCTCCCTCAGAAGCTGTGAGGCTTTTGATAAATGCTGCCCGCCCGGTTCCACGGCTGAGGAAGGCTGGCTGCTCCTGGGAGGAGCCTGTCGACATTCGACACTGGGAGAAGGATGGCCCTGTAAGGGAGCAAGGTGGGGGTGGGGGCTGCAGCCCAATTCCCCACAGAACAAAAAGAGATTTCTCTTTTCCTTGCACCAGCTGCTCAGTCCCCAGCCCTGGCTCGATCATTTTTCAAATTGCAATAAATTAACATTTTCTGGAGCAGGAAAACCACACGGAGAGGCCTAATTACCAAATTTGGGGATGGCCTCCAGCCCCTCTGGGCCTGCCTCCCCTCCCGCTCCATCCTTGCTGGGGACAGCTTCTTCCATTTCACTCACACCTTTCCCGGCACTGACTGGGGTCCCCCTTCCCCGCTCCTGCTCTGCCTGTCACCTCCTCTTTGCTGACATTCCCTCCCTCATCTCTCCCACCCCACAGAATGCAGAGCAGGCCTGTTTATTCCCGTTTGGCAAAAGGAGAGTCAAAGGACCAGGACAGCATGGGGAACACGGTCCGGTGAGAGTGGGGCTGGGGTGGGGGCGGTGAGACAGCACTGATGTTGGGCCCGGGAAGCAAAAGTGAAAAGTCCTCGCACCCCCAACTCCTCGAGTCTAAAATCAAGTTCTTTTCCCTGAGCTGTGGCATGTACAGTTTGGAACAGGATAAGAAAACCCACAGGCTCTCTGGAGCACGCCGGTGTCTCAGACAGGGCGGGGACAACACTATCCGAAGCTTCCAAGGGAAGATATTCCAGGAATTAACTGTGCTATCTGGACGTGTTCCCTTCTCTCTAAGCCCGGTCCGTCCTCGGGCTCTAATTGGGACTCTAAGGGCTTCCCACCGTGATCTCTCTGAAGCCTCACAGAGTGCTCCAGGCAGGTGTGGCAGGTGTGGCAGGTGTGGAAACGAGGCTCCAGGAAGGAAAGGGACTTTCCCACGATTCCACGGCAGCATTCCTAGCCAGTGGATGCCAAAGCAGTGCTCTCTTTTCCCCTCCACCTGCCCCTGTGAAAGGGGCCAGCTGCCCATCACCACCTTCCCTTGTCTCCCTTTCTCCTCAGGCTTAGGAGTGTCCACATGCTGGAACCAGCTCCAGGAGCCTGTTACCAAGCAGAGCCTCAACTCTAGCACTGGGGATGTGGGATCTTGGCCTCAGGATGGAATGGGGGGCTGGCCTCAGCTGGAAGCAGCTGGAAAGCAGGTTTTGTGGAAGGAAGCACAACTGCGCATGTACTTACACAAACACACGCAGGGTGGGGTGAGTGCTCAGGGGAACCATTCTCTTGGCCTTTTCTGCACGGCAGAAGGCCAGAGAGAAGAGTCGGACTGTGGCCTGAGCCCTGAGCCCACTGGCTCTCTCAGCACTGCTTATGAATTCTCTCACAATCTGGCTCTCATCTACCTTCTGGAATTTACTTCCTAATCCTTGTCATTATACCGTCTGTGGTTTAAATAAACTCAATATTCCTCCTCCTTGCCCTCACTCATGTCATCCCTGCTGCCTGGAAGGACCCCCCTTCTCACTTTCATGTAAGCCAATTCTCTCCACAGCACAGGCTCAATTGCTCCCTCCTATGGGAAGCCTTCCTGGTCCTCCTTTGCCTCTTCCCTTCAAGGTGAAAAAAAGTCTCCTCTCCTTAGCACTCCCATGGGGTTTTTTCCAATCCTCTCTTCAGGAAGGCACAAACGTTCTCCCTGGAGTTTGAATCATCTAGAAACACCTCTTACATCCTAGAAAGATCAAGTCCTCTCCTGAGGGAGGAGCAAGATGGGATTCACCTCTGTATTTTCTAGCACCTTGGTTAAGATTTTTTCAGAAATGTATATTTCACAGCCCACATGGAAGGTTAGCAGAGTGTAGCGGGAGGAACTCGATTTTGCAGTCAGAGACACCTGAGGTTAAATTCCTGTTCTGGCTCTTTCCAGCTGGTACCCTTGAGTGAGTTACCTTCCCATTCTGAGACTTGATTTTCCTCAGCTTTTTAAAGACAAAAACAATAAATGGCACCACCCAGCATTGCGGTCAATATTAAATGCATGACTAAAAGGCAATGCTCCTCTTAAAATATATCGCACCTTTTTGATGTCTGATAAATGTTGGCATGTCACTCCTACCTTTGACAGGTCTGATGACTGGATGCATAAATGAGATGCATGAATGTCTCACCATACAGATGGCAGTGGCCTGAGCTGCTGGGCCACCTAGAGCCCTGCTGTTCTCTTCCCAGGCACACCCTCCCACCAGCTTACACCCCTCTTTCTGTTCCTGGCCACCCCAGGCCCAGAGTTTACATGCTGAAATTCCCAGAAGCTGAGACTTCCAAACAAACCCTGCAAGTTTGGATTGATCAGCCATGCTATTAAAACAGTCATTTTCAGCTGCCCTAATGTTTCCAGCTTCTGCTCTAATCCAGCGGGTAAATATTTACGGAGCCTGACACCACTCCTAGGCCACTTGCTCTGCTGCCAAGCATTCATTTCCCTTGCAGCTCCACTGCTTTGATATTTTTAGGAGCAGAGGAAGATGAGGGGCTTGTGTGGGTCTGTGTGTGTGTGTGTGTGTGTGTGTGTGTGTGATGCATACACACACGCCTGCTGAGAGTGTACCAGGGTGAGAGAGAGGCTCAGTCTTCCTCATATAGTAGGCCTTGCTACTTCCTTCTGCCCCACTGAGGCACAGGAAGGTACCCAGACTCTCAGGTACCTCCCTCCTCTGCCTCCCCAACCTTTCCAGCGCTCGCGCGTGTGCGCGCACACACACACACACACACAGAGCTAACCCAAGGGAAATGGCAAACAAATTGCTCATAGAGACAGCAGAGAAGCATCAAGGAGCACACTGGAGGCTAAGAACAGGCATGGAGGCCTGTCTGGAATTGGTCATTGGAAAAACAGGTGGCCCTGAGGTGTCCTTCTCCACTCTGTTTCCTCATTTGTGAAATGTGGGTAAGAATTCCCACCCCCATGGCTCCTGGGAGCTTCCCTGTGAACAGAGACTTCCTCCCTGCCTCTTCTCTCTTTAGAATGGAGACATGAGACCTCCACACTCACTCACACCTATGGGGCTCCAGCCATGTATGGGCCACATGTGGACTACAAGCCATGAACACAGGGCAAGTGTTCTCTCATGGCCCCACAAGGATCGATTTCTCTCTCTCTCTCTCTCTCTCTCTCTCTCTCTCTCTCTCTACCTCAGATTGAACCTAGAGTTGCTTAACCACTGAGCCACATCCCCAGCCTCCCCCCTTTTTTTTTAGAGACAGGGTCTCTCTGAGCTGCTTAGGGCCTGGCTAAGATGCTGAGGCTGGCTTTGAACTCACGATCCTCCTGCCTCAGCCTCACAAGCTGCTGAGTTTCAGGCATGCACCACCATGGCCTGCCTCATTGAACATTCTTAGTGAATGAAGACTTAGTTATATTCATCTCTATGTCCTCAGCATCTAGCACTAAATTAAGCAAGATGCTTAAAGAATTTTCATTGCATGTGTGCATATCTGTCTAATATTTACAAATTGGTTGAAAGAGGGGAAGGAATAAAGGATGATTTTTAGCTTGAGCTATCCAAGACACTTCAGAAGAGGGAAAGGAACCAGCATTTACAGAATGTTCTACGTAGACAGAGACCTTATCAGTTTTATTCCCACTGTACCCCCAGCATTCACAATGATGTCATGACATTTAAATGAACTGTTACTCTGTGCCAGGCACTAAATGCTTCATATGGAGTAACTCATTTATTCCTCACACCAGCCTTAAGAGGTAGATGTCCTATCTTAGACATGGAATCACTGAAACACAGAAAGGTTAAGTCACTTGACCAGGGTCACACAGGCAATAAAAGGCAGAACTGAGTTTAGAACCCAGGCAGTCTGGCTCTAAAGCCTACACAATTTTGTGTCACCAGGTGCTTTACCCCTGAGCTACATCCCCAGCCCTTTGTATTTTTAAGTCACTAAGTTGCCCAGGCAAATCTCAAATTTGCAATCCTCCTATCTCAGCCTCCTAAATGCCTCAGGTTAGAGGTTTGTGCCACTTTGTGCGCAGTGAGTCTATATATTTTTACTGCACTATCCTGTCTCCCTTAAGGAATATTTGCTGAATGAATGAACAAATGTCTACCATGCGCATGTCTCTACAGGGCACAATTATATACATTATTTTATTGACTCCTCAAAGTAGTCTTTCGTTGAAGGGTAGCTGTGATCATCGCCAATTATACACATCAAGAAACAGGCTCAGAGCCAGGTTCAGTGGTGCACACCTGTATTTCCAGCAACTCTGGGGGCTGAGGCAGGAGGATCACAAGTTCAAAACCACCTTCAACAACTTAGTGAGGCCCTAAGTCACTTAATGAGACCCCTTCTTAAAATAAAAATAAAAAGGGCTGGAGCTCAGTGGTAAAGGGCCCTCAAGTTAAATCCCCAGTACTAAAAATAAATAAATAAAAAGAAGAAAAACAAAGAAAAAAGAAACAGGCTCAGAAATGTTAAATAACCTGCCCCTGGTCACACAGCTAGGAAGCAGCAACCCATGAATTGCTTTCCATCCCCTCAGCTTGTTTCTGGTCATCCTGCCTGACTGGAAACTCCAGAAAGGGACCCAAAACGTGCATTATCCTCAGCCCCTGGTTCATTAGAGGGGAGCAGGCCTTCTGAACTAAGAGATTCTAGCTCTGCAAGATTTCAGGTTGGAAATGACCATGGATAGCCTCCACCTCACCCCTTTAGATAGAATGTGGGAAGCTGGGCCCAGAGAGATGAGCCACTTGCCCACTTGCCATACTGCAACTAAGGCTTCAAACTTGCACCCCCCATGCAGTGCCCCTGCACCCTTGCCATGTCTCTCAGGGGCCTTGGTCCAGCTGCTCTGGCCATGAACACATTTCCCCCAGGGATGGACTTCTAGAAGCTGGAAAGAGAGAGGGGTGTAATGAGGAGGAAAGACTCCAGCAGGGAGAAAATGGGTTGCTTCTGGGGAAGTATTCTAAACAGATTGAGCTACAATGGAACCCCTGTTATTAGTAATTGTAGTATCATGAGGATTCCCAGTATGATGGTGGTGGTGATGGCGGTGATGATAATGTTCAGGGAAGGGGAGAAGAAGGAGGACGAGAACTGGGCACCAAAGTCTACCAGGTTCCTCACTCCCCCTCCCAGACCAGGATTTGTTAGCCCACCTTAAAATACAGGGACAGTCCAGGCAGAGCCACAGTGGATGGCTGGCAGGCTAAGCCCTGCTCTAGGGTACCTGGCACAAGTGATGAGTGGGTGTTAACATTCAGCTCTGCTCCTTGGACCAAGTCATGTGCCTTGTCCCCCAGCTGGGTCATTCCCACAGGAATCGGTACCTTTTTCTAATTGCACAAAGAATCCATATATGTTAGTGGTGGCCTTGAACTGAAGCACACAGGGACACAAGTTGGGTGTTGAGGAGGGACTGGATACCTCCTCTTCCCCCTCCTCCCTCTCCTCTTCCCCCTCCTTCTCCTCCTCCCACTCTTCCTCCTCCTCCTCCCCCTCTTCCTTCGCCTCCTCCCACTCTTCCTCCTCTCCCTCCTTCTTCTTTTTTGAAGTACTAGCAATGGAATCCAGGGTCTTGTACATACTAGGCAAACATTGTTTAATTCTGTCCTGACTGGGCACATCCAGGAGCCAAAGAATTGAGAACTGGAATCTGGCCTGCATTACTTACTTTCTTGTCATTTGACAGTAGACCAATCACTTTATCTCTCTGGGCCTCAGTTTCCTTGTCTGGAGAATGGGGCAGTGATGGGAGTGTTAAATGAGATAGATAACATGATTGAAAGCATCTGGCACAGAGCAGGGGATGAATTCTCTCCCTCATCCCTCTCCTCATTCCCCCTAGGTACTGAACTTTTGTTTCTCTTTTCTTTGGGGTCCAAGCCTCTCCCAGGCCCCACCCACACCGGCCCAGGCATCAGGGATTGGAAAAGGAAAGGAGATTCAAAGTACCCTTGGACGAACCCTTGGGCACTTTCTGCTCTCTCTGAGACCTGACCGACAATCTGGGCCAGGAATGCCCTGCCTGGCTGTCTGGGAAATTCCCTTTGGGAGTTAAGGAGGCCTTGAGATCTTTGGGCCTTCCCTTTCTCAGTCTGCTCCCCCTCCCCAAGGCTGCTGAGAGGCCAGGGTGATGGATGGGGCCCTGCCTTCCCCTCACCACTTCTTTGATGAGAAGAAAGAAAAGTCCACCTGAGTCTCAAATCAAAAACAGGTGAATTGCCTGTAAGTCAGGCTGAGCCCTCATCGGGGTCTGTAGGAAGGTTGGGGGTTGAGGAGAGAAAGGGAGAATGTGATAAATCACACTGTCAGGTAGGGGTGCTACCCTCCAGCTGTGGTGGGGACCACGGCAGCCCTAGATCTGCCTCCCTCATAGGATGAATGTGTGCCCATAACAAGATGGGGGCCCACAACTCTCTCACTCCCCACCCTAGCTGTGCCCCCTCTATTTCACCAGCCCCACGATGCCCCTTCAAGGTGGGGCACCCCTCACCTACCTACTTGTAGCCCCAGCATGATGGCAGGGAGGTGAGTCCTCCGCATGCCACCAGCCTGCTGTGTGTGCCTGGGCAAGTCTTTGGCCCTCTCTGGACCTCAGCTTCTGTATTTGTACCACGAAGTAGTTAGCCAAAAGGAGGAAGGCTGCCAATGACCTTGCATTTGTACCCCAGGGGCAGAGCTGGAGGGTAAATGGGGACTTCGAGGATCCTCCACCCACCCTGTACATTTGCGTTTGACTAATCTCTAAAGTGAATGTCTTCTAGCACTGACTTTCTACAAGGATATGTATCAAGAGAGTTGCCCAGGCCCCCTAGAGTCAGTGAGCAATTATACTAGAAAATTCATCAAATCCAAACCTGGTCTCTCTCCCTGTGAAACAGACACAGGAGGCCACTCTAGGTCACACCAATGGTTCCTAGCTTTGTGTGTGCATGTGTGCACATGGTACTGGGGATTGAACCTGGGGTCTGTACCACTGAGCCACATCCCAAGCCCTTTGTATTTTTATTTTGAGACAGGGACTCACTAAGTTGCTGAGGCTGGCCTCGAACTTGTGATCCTCCTGCCTCAGCCTCCCCAATACTTGGATGACAGGTGTGTGCCACCCTGTCCAACTTGCTCCCTAACATTTTAAAGGTGGGCAGTGAAAACAGACAGCAAATCTGGGAAAAGCAGTGCCCAGGTCTCCTGGGATTGACGGTGACCACTGAAAGTTTGAAAAAAAAAAA
>JAJEJO010048746.1:276542-359674 GCA_020662805.1 Glaucomys volans | reverse complement strand
CTTTCTTTCTTTCTTTCTTTCTTTCTTTCTTTCTTTCTTTCTTTCTTCTTTCTTTCTTGTACTGGGGATTGAAACCAAGGTCTTATGCATTCTAGATAAGACCCGTACCTCCACAATACATCCCCAGCCCAGTAGATATGGCTATTATCATCCTCACTTGGAGGATGGGGACACTAAGGTTCTGAGGATGGAAATGACTTTATGTCCCATAACTAGAAAGCAGCAGAAGCAGGATTCAAACTCAGGCAGCATGACTCCAAAGCTTTTGCCAGCTATGCCAAGATGGGGATTTATAGACAATGGATGCCAAAGTTCTTTGTCAACTCGAGACTTCTGTGCAGTATGAGGGGTGGGTTTTGTTTTTATCTATGAGTCATGTTAGCAGCTAGGCCCCAGAGACCCCCTGAGCATTAGGCTGCTGAGTAAGACCCTGTGAGTTCTGAGGGTCTGGGCCATCTCTTCCAGGCTTCCTGCTTCCTGGGTTTTTTGATCATCCGTGTTCCTCTGGGCTTCGGGCTTTGTGTGTGAAGCTTCTGGATTGGCACCCCATCCCCACCAAGCTTGGGACCCAAGTTTGTGGAGGGTGGCTCCGCACCCCTGCAGCTGCCAGAAGGGGACTTCAAAGGGGCATCACGTGGGGGAAGTGGCTCCCTGCCTTGTTTTTAGAGCTTGCGGGTTTTGTGGTGCACATGCAAGCATCTAAAAGAGACAGAGACTGGCAAGCAGGCAGGCCAGGAGCTGGTGGGCTGGGAGAGGTTTGGGAGGAGCCGTGGGGAAGGAGAAAAGTGACAGGAAAATGTGGCAAAAGCCCTGAGGGAAGGAGGGAGGGAGGAAAGAGGTGGCTTTGGTGTGGGCAGCTAGGAGAGCTTGCTCCTTGTGTTACGCTGCTGGGCTTCTGGAGCAAGGCCCTGGCGGGACTGGGTGCTTACCATTAGTCTGCCAGAAGGTTCTGGACCACCATTGTTTGATATTTCTTTAATTCATTCATACATTCACCCAACAGCCACTCATTGAACCAATAAGTATGAAGTATGGAATGGTGCTTTCAAAAAAGAGTTCTGGGGGCTGGGATTGTGGCTCAGTGGTAGAGCGCTTGCCTAGCACATGTGAGGCACAGGTTTGATCCTCAGCACCACCTAAAATAAATTGATCAAATAAAGGTATAAAAAATACAATACCATGATTTTAAAAAAGAGTTCTGACACATGCCTGTAAATCCCAACTGCTTGGAAGGCTGAGGTAGGAGGATTACAAGTTCAAGACCAACCTCTGTAACTTAGTGAGTTCCTGTCTCTGAATAAAATGTTTTAAAAGGCTGAAAATGTAGCTCAGTGGTAGAGTGTCCCTGCATTCAATCTCCAGGGCAGCAGAAAAATAATAATAATAAAAATAAATAAATAAAAAGTGAACTCAGGAGTAAGACTGCTTGCATTGAATCTTGGTTATACTTTTTATTGGCTGTGTGACCTGGGTTGAGCTGCTCCCCCTCTGATTCCTGTCTACATCTATAAAATGGGTATAAAATAATAGTGTTTATCTCAGAGGATGGTTGTGAGAATGCAGTGAGTTCTTCCACATTAAGTTCTTAGACTGATGCCTGGAAAGATGTGAATTATCAATAAACGTTGGGGGTGTGACTCAGTGGTAGGGGGCTTGCCCAGTATGCTTGGAGATTCTGGGTTCCACTACCTGCAGTGCACACAGAAGAAAAAAATGACATTGGTTCCCTCTGTTCATATGTTCATATGAGTGTGTGTGCGTGTGTGCGCACACACGCACACACACACACACACACACACACACACACACACAACTTGCCAGACCTTGTTTTAGGCATTAGGAACACAGGAGTACCAGGTCAAATGGTCCCTGCTTTCATGGAGCTGACATTTGGCCTTGACCTGAACCTTTGATAGAGACCTTGCTGTTCTTTCTAGAATCTTTCTAAACAGCCAGAGGAGAATGAGTATTCGAACTGGCAATGCTGGGCCCAGAACACAGCCTCTGCTCCTCAATGGGCACAGACCAAGCCTGTTAGCTACACCTTTCTTCACCATCCTGAGAGGAACTAGGCCATAAGCTCAGACAGATGGTGTGAACAGAGTAGACTTCATCACTAGCTGACTTCTAGAATATTTCCAGGTGGAATGGCAGGAGACATTAGAGTTATTCAAGGAAGTACACTGGGAAAGAATACCAATCAATCTCTCTCTCTCTCTCTCTCTCTCTTTCTCCAATTTTGACGTTCATCTCCTCTCTAAGGCCTCCCTTCAGATCCCCTTGGTGCCATAGGCCTAATGCTGAGATGGGTCAGCTGAAGTACCAGCAAATGGGCTCACTCCAGTGCCCAGAGGCCTGTGCTGTTCCACATGAAGGGGTTTTTGTTCATTACCACCCTAACTCATTAGAGCAGTGCCAGGCCCAGGAGGACGAAGGGTGAGAGCTGTGCAAATTAATGAGCGACCAAATTAAGCATGTTCCCTCAGCCAGCAAACTGTTCCAGTTGATCAGCTAAGGACTTGGGATTTGAAAGTGGGAAGTCCCTGCCGATGGGCCAGAGCCCTTGAGGCACCCACCTTCTCCTGTTCCTTAAGGCAACCTGGCAGAAGTCAGGTTCAAATCTAGCAAATAAATATGCAGGACATCCACTTAAAACCTGTATTTCGGAAAAACAATATTTTTAGTACAAGTATAGCCCATGCAATATTTGGGACATACTTATACTAAAAATTGTTCATTGCTTATGTCAAATTCAGATTTAACTGGGCATCTGGTATTGTATCTGGAAGTCCTAGTTTTGAGGGCCCTGAGATGCCAGGAGCAGGAGAAAAGACCCCAGTGGGAAACAGGGATAACAACTCAAGTTCAAGGACTAAGAAAATGACTCTTCCCATGAAAAAGGCTTAATAATTCTCTTTTATCCCTGAGGAATCTTGTGCCCTTGAGGAATTTTAGTGGGCTATCAAAAGGGTCCTGCCTTGCCAGGCCCAGTGGTGCACATTTTCAATCCCAGCAACTCAGGCAGGGGGATGGAAAGTTTGAGGTCCTGTCTCAAAATACAAAATAAAAAGGACTGGGAATGTAGCTCAGTGGTTGAGTGCCCCACGTTCAATCCCCAGTGCCAAAACAAAACAAAACAGCACCACAAACCCCAACAAAACAAGCAAAAGGACCCTGGCTTTACCGGGAGGCAGGAAGTACAAGGGCATACCCCACTACCGCTCTCGTCTCCCTGGATGATCCTCACACCCTGCAGAGCCAGGCGAGAAGGTCCTACCAGTGCTGGTTCTGCCAGTCTCTGTCAGAAAAGACTTTGTGTGGCAGGAGGGAGCATAGAGGGACTATGTGCACTGCTGCTCCATTCCCCCACCAAGGAGCAGGCTCAGTGACAGGAATGCTGGGAGTAGCAAGGTGCATTGCATCTACTGCAGGGGGTGGCATTTGTGTCTGCTGCTCACCTTTCCCTGTGGAGCGCCTGAATCATCATATCACCCTGAATGGCAGGGATCGAGTTGTGCCCACTTCATAGATGGGGAAAATGAAGTCCTAAGAAGTTCCCAGATGAGTCAAAGCAGGCTTTGGGCTTCCTCAAGAACCACATCTCTCCTTCCTTGCTCCGGGTGGATCCAGATGGGGACGGCAGCCCTGCCCCACGTGGGCGCCTCTATTGTCAGTGATGTCACCAGAAAGGCAGCTTGGAAGGAGCAACCAGCTGCTCCCCAGTCCCTCCCCCTCATCGGTGGGCAGAGAGCTTAGGGTTAGACATATTGTCAGGCCAGATGTGGATTTGGGTTCTAATTCACTTCTCTTTTTTCTCCCTGAGGTCTAAATCCTTTAAGTCTTTCTTTTTGCTTCCTGAGGAAGGGAAACACATGGGCCCCGAAAGTGGATGGGGCTTCTCTGTTTTTGCTTCCAGCTGCCATTGCCAGGCTCCCCAGGCCCAGCCCCAATCCCAGATCCACCTCCCTTCATATCCAGTCTCTAGCAGTGCCGCCCTGCCTACCCCACCCCCCATATCCCCACAGGGCACAAGGGCACATTCAGGGAAGGGCCCTGTAACAAGGACAAGGGCTCACAATCTTCTAACAGGCAGGGCTCTCCTTTCTGTTTTTCATGGAACACACTCCTTCCCCATCAGAGCACCCACACAAGCAAGTCCCTGCTGGTGACTGACTCACTGGCCACAGTGGAAAACACAAATAATGATCATGGCTTGTTTCTGCATGTTAGGGCTGAGTGACACCAGATAGATCATTGAGTCCAACTCTCTATGACAAATGGAGAAACTGAGGCCTAGGGAGATAAGGGCCTTCCAAAACTCACACATTCAACACCAGTCAAGTGCCACTGTAAACTCAATAAGCGAGGCCTGGTGAGCCTTGTTTTACAGATGAGGAAACCGAGGGCTACTGAGCATAACTGACTTGCTAAGGCCTCACAGCAGGGAAGGGTCTAAATCAAGATCGAGTTTGGGGCTCTCTTCCTCAAAAGCATGTGTTCTTGTTGCCACTGGATGCTGTCTCTGCTTTTAGCAAGGTGTGCTGAGGAGGATTCCAAATGGATGATGCTTTCTCCGGCCTGCAGTACTGTGTACCCCTGATAGCCAGCTGGAGGCTACTGGAGAACATTTCTTCACTTTACCCTCATAAAATCTCCTCACCAGCTCTACCCGTCCTAAGCCAGGAGGTCCCTCCTGAAGTCTGACCCCATTCGCCAGCACTATAGCCTAGTGTCCTTGCCCTGTGGAAAGAATGTGACAATCTATGTATGTATGTATTTATTTATTTATTTGCAGTGCTGGGGATGAAGCCCATGACCTCAAGCATGCTAGGCAAGCACTCATCCACTGAACTCTATCCTCAGCCCATCCCCATTACTTGTAAAGCACTATCATTTAGCTGAAATTATTTTGGCCCTACTCTGGGTGACTGGCAGCAACCCCAGTTTACACTGGAAGAAACCTGAGGTCCAGTGCTATTACTCAGGTGGGGCCTTGGACCAAGGTCATTTGATTGATTCCATTCCCTGGGTGTCCTTTTCTTCTCCTCTCAGACACCATAACTCCAGTTCCCATAGGAATTCCAGGCATGAAAATAACCCACGGCTTTTGTCCAAAGGTCACTTCCTGATGCCAGTCCTCCACTCTGTGCTCCTCAGTGTTCCTGTGGATCTGTCACTGCCATAGCCCTACACTGTCTCTTGGTTAGGAGCTAGAGCACTGTCCTGTGCCACAGGTGATCCAACCTGGCACACCCTTGTGATCCTGGGAAGATGGCTGACAGCCTAGGGCTTGGCCAATCCTCTTATCTAACATTGTGCTTCTCAGTTTCCAAACGTCATATAGGCTGGCACAGGAGCTCAAGTGGGAATTTCCACCTCTCAGATCTCCACCCCTACTCCCATTAGCAGTGGGTCAAGAAGAGAGGAGGCAGGCAGAGATGTGGACAGGGAGGGGCAGAGACAGAGGAGAGGGGAGAGAGGAGGGGAAGGGGAGGAGAAGGAAGGATAGGAAAGAGAAGCAGACACACAAGAAAGGCAACAGAGAAGTAAGAGAAGGGTAGACGTAGCACCTGTCGCTGCATTGTCCTCAAGGCCAACTTGGCTGATCTGACAAGCAGGTAAGGCCCCTAGAGGAGGAAGGCCTCCTTGTTGCATCATGAGCACCCACCAAGGTGTCTGGCATACAGTAGGCACTCAACATGCTTGCTCATTTGAAGGAATAAATGGAAGCCCGTCTGGCCTCACCACCTGTGCCCATCCCAACCTGGTGTCCTCTGAGCTCCAGTTCTATTCTGAGGAGCCAGGTGCACCCTCTTCTTGTGTGTGGCATGGTCCACCCCCCAGCATCAGCTCTCTTCCCATGTACTTATGTCATAGATTCCTCGACTGCCAGAGCTGACAAAGCCCTCACACAACCCAGGTCCACTCCTCAAGATGCAGCTGGGGCCGCTGAGACCACAGCCAGGAAGGGGCTTGCATGGTGTCATTCCGTCGAGCTGGAAGGAGAAGGCTGGAATCTGGCACATACCCAGGTTCAGTGAACTGTTTCCATGTCTCTGGACCTCTCCATTGAGCCCATATGCAGCTGTGCTGTGGGTAATGTCTGAAAGCTTTGTTCTGTAGGAGAAGAGATGACAACTCCCTGTCCTCACAGTCTGGTGGGCAGCTCTAGCCAGCTGGGTGCTCAGATTCCAAGGGATGACTGCAGGGAGGATGGTAGCTAGGCACTCCTCCACGATGGCTATAGATGGGGACTCAGGAACAAAGGAAGTGGCCATCAGGATCCAGACCCTGTTCAATCACCCCACGTATTCACCCCACCTCCCTTTTCTGGTCACCAGTTCCCTCTAGAGTTGAAGCTCTGAATTTGGACTCTGATAGATCTGGATCTTGCACTTCCTAGTTCCAAGTCCCTTCCCCTCTCTCAGACTCAGTTTCCTTGTCAGTTAACATTAGGACCAACTACAATTCCTACCTCCTAGGACTGTGTGTCAGCTAAAGGGGACAATGCACATCCTGAGAATCTCATGGCACAGGCCTGGCACTCAGTGAACAGTCAGTGGATTTGTGTAATTATAGTGCCCTCCTTCAACATCCTGCTGACCCCACCTCCTCTCATGTCACTGACTTCTTGCATGATCCTGGAGCACCCTAAAGTGCCTTCAAGCCACTGAGAGGTAGGTTCGGGTCCCAGATCCTCCAGGTCCCCTTGCATTCTTAGTGTGACCTTGGGCAACCCACTTGGTCTCACTTCCCTTATCCTTCCAAAGCTTTCGTGATGTCTTCAGATATGTCAAGAGATCCCTGTCTCCTTCCAGGATTAATATTGCACTTCTAGAAACTATCTTCTTGTGTTGGGCCAGGTCAGTCTAGAATGTGGCCTAGATCCTCATGTGTGTGGCGGGGGAGGGGGTTGGGTAGGAGGAACATACTCCTGGGAGAAGGCTATGCAGTTCCAAACCTCCCCTTTCTTGCCCACAGGACAAGGAGCCTGTAGTCAGTTGTGATCCAATATCGATGGTGCAGTCCGACTGTGGCCTGCCCACCCAAAGCACGATAGGTCTTGTTCTCTGGACTCTAAAAGGCCCAACTTTTGTCCTCCTCAAGCAGTGCCATCCATTTGGCGATCTCATCCCAGCCCTTCAGACCTTACTCCTATCTCTTCTGCCTCTACCTTTGGGCCTCTTCCTGAACCCCGAAGTCCCATCACACATACATGCCCCCTACAGCCAGTTCACCTTTTGTCCTTCACCTTCTTGTCTTCTTTCCCATGGCAAATCCCTGATTACTCATTCCTCCTCCTGAATGTCTTGGTTCCTTGGGTGTTGCTGCATAATCCTGAACAGCACACCTCTCTCTCTTCTCTCTTCTCCACCCCCCATTTCTGGACCCATTTGTAAAACGAGGGTAATCCACCAGGTGTCATGGTGCACACCTGTAAACACAGTGGCTTGAGAGGCTGAGGAACTTAGTGAGGCCCTAAGCAACCTAGTGAGACCCTATCTCAAAATAAAATACAAAAAGGACTGCGGGTGTGGCTCAGTGGTTAAGCACCCCTGGATTGAATCCCTGGTATCAAAAAAAAAAAAAAATGAGGGTAATCATACCTCCTACTTGCGGAAGTCATTGCCACCTCCATCACAGTCCACACAAAGGAGGAGAAATGGGTTATACCATCCCATGCCACTGGGGCTGACCCTGGCTGGCAGAGCTGTGAGATTGCAGAGTCCTGGCAGAGACCTAGATTCAACAAAAGCAATCCACCCTTGGGCCCCAGAGTCCCCTCCATGGGATCCCCACTGAAGTCTTTCCCCAGGATGACTGAAGGCTCCCTCTGCCCTTCTGAGCTATCAGAGAGCTTTTCAGAGATAAAAGAGATATCCCATGTGGGTTCCCCATCCCTGGTCTTCTCCCCAACTGTATATTTGCAAATAAAGTCCTTTCTGAGGAAGACCCTGGGGCCCAGGGCTGGGGTGGGGCCAGGGCCTGTGGCCAGCCAGGTGGCTTCCATTAGGTATGGGCCAGCCCAGGACAGCAGAGCCGCTAATCCTAGGGTTTATGGGGCAGCCCCACTCGCCAAGGCTCAAGAGTGCAAAAAGCAAAATGGAATTTCCAAATCCTGCAGTTTTTCCTTGCTTTTCCTACTGCACCCCATTCCCCAGGCTTTCTTTTTCATTCCTTGTTTCTGTCTCTCTCACCCTCTGAATCTTACAGTGTCTAACTCTTGGAACTCTGCTCTCAGCTGGGCCTCTGGGCCCTCAGATTGCCCCCCGCCCCCCGCCACTTCCTCTCCAACGTTCTCCATCTCAGTCTTTCTCTCCCTTTCCTCAGTCTTCACAGAGACCTTTTTAGTATGAAGCTTGGGATGCTACCACTTGGAACGCCATTCTTGTTCTTGGGCTCTTCCTCTGGTCCCCTTCTGCCCCATTTAGGGTCATTCATTGTCCTTTTCTCCTTCCTTTCCTTGCTCTCCTGCCTGGGTTGCTTGCTGCTTCCTCCTGGGCGGCAGTAGGGGCTCTGATGGGCAATATGGGGAGCAGATGTGGGATGCCCTGCATGCCCCCCTTCTTCCCCCACAGATGAGGCTCATAGCAGCCTGGAGCTGGCGGCTGGGCGGGGGTTCAGGGTGAGCCCTCCCAGGCTGGGCCTGCCAAACACGCGCACACTTAGCCTATCCTGCTGCATGGGCTTCAGCACGGGGTTTTGATTGACAACAGGAAAGAAAGTAAAACACATAAAAGAGAAAAAATGCAGCCACCCAGCTATTGAATGCAGGCAGAGCAGGGAGCAAGTGGCCTGTGGCTGCCTGGGCTTGGAGGGCGCGGGATGGACAGAGGCACACATGGAAAAAAGGGAAGGTCTTGGGAATCCTGCTTCACACTCTGTTTCTGAAGCGGACAGTACTAGGTGCCAGACTGAATGTTCTCTTGCCCCAGACTCAGATGAGGAGACGGAGTCCCAGAGAGACCAAGTGACTTCCTCAAGGCATCTCTCCCAAAGCATCCAGCACTCTTCCTTCTAAAGGACTCTCCTGTCACTGCCCTGCTCCCGGAGTTTCAGGCCCCTCTCTCTCCATCCCTGTGCTCTGTGTGCTGCCCCATGGGCATGGCAAACTGCCTAGATAAGGACAGTTACCAGGACAGCCTATGTCTTTTTTCCCTCACTTTTTCTAAATCAGTGCATTATAGTTGTACATAATGGTGGGATTTGTTGTTACATATTCGTACATACTCACAATAGAACAATATAATTTGGCCGATATCATTTCCCCTTTCCCTTACCCCCTTCCTCCCCCAGTCCCTTTCCTCTATTCTACTGATCTCCCTTCAATTTTTATGAGATTCCCCACCTCTCTTTTCCTTTTTCCTCTCTAGCCTCCACATATGAGGAAAAAATATACAATCTCTGACCTTCTGAGTTTGTCTTAATTTGCTTATCATAATGTTGTTAAGGTGCATTCATTTTCCTGCACATGACATACTTTCATTTTTCTTTTTGGCTGAATAAATCTTGATTGTGTATATATGCCACATTTTCTTTATTCATTCCTCCATTCGTAGACACCTAAGCTGGTTCCATAGTTTGGCTATGGTGAATTGTGCTGCTATAAACATGGGTATGTATGTACAACTGTAGTGTGCTGATTTTAATTCCTTAGAATAAATATTGTGGAGTGATATAGCTGGGTTAGGATGGTTTTATTCCTAGACTTTTGAGGAACTTCCATACTGATCTCCATAGTGGTTGAACTAATTTACAATCCCAGGAACAGTGTATAAGTGTTCCTTCTTTTTTGGCGGGGGGCATACTGGGGATTAAACCCAGGGGTACTTTACCACTGAGCTACATCCCCAGCCCTTTTTATTTTTTTATTTTGAAACAGGGTTCACTAAGTTACTTAGGGCCTAACTAAGTTGCTGAAGCTGGCCTTGACCTTGTGATCCTCCTGCCTCAGTCTCTCAAGTCTCTGGGATTACAGGGATTACAGGCATGTGCCACTGTGCCCAGTTATCATTTGTATTCTTGATGAGTGCCATTCTAACTAGTATGAGATGAAATTTCAGTGTAGTTTGATTTTCATTTTCCTTATTGCTAATGATGTTGAATTTTTTTTTCACATATTTCTTGACCATCTGTATTTCTCCTTTCCAGAAGTGTCCATTTAATTCATTTGCCCACTTTTTCACTGGGATATTTTTTGATGTGAAGTTTTTTGAGTTCTTTATATATTCTAGATATTAATCCTGTCAGAGGAGTAGCTAGCAAAGATTTTCTCACATTCTGTGGTTCCTCTCTTCGTATTCTTAATCATTTCTTTGACTGCACAGAAGCTTTTTAATTTGATGCCATCCCATATATTAATTAACTCTTGGCATTGTTTCCTGAGCTTAGGGGTCCTGTTGAGAAAGTCGTTGCCTGTGCCTGTATGCTGGAATGTTGATCATACATTTGACTTGCAGAGTTTCTGGTCTAATTCCTAGGTCTTTGATCCAGTCTGAGTTGAGTTTCATGCACAGTGAGAGATAAGGGCTAGCCTCATTCTTCTACATATGGATATATATAGAAGTTTTCCCAGCACCATTTGTTTAAAAAGGCAGGATGGTCTATGTTTTGACCATTGCTCAACTGTTGGTTTGCTTCCAGGGCTCCCCTGTTGTTCTTCTATCAGCTGGTCCCACATCAGGCCACATCCCTTGGGCCTCTGCTCTAGTCCCAGGGGAAAGGTGCACACCCTCTTGGCTCTGTTTGCTTCTTCATCCATAAGCTAGCTCCCTCATGGACTGGATTTGAGGCCCAGAATTTAGCATCTGCTCAATTTTCTGAACCTACCTCAGTGGTGTCGGTGGCGTTCCTATAGGTCACTCAACACACCTACACTGAATCAGCCTCTTCTCTGCAACTGTACCCTGCAACTCAGCCCCCCAGCAGCCCTCCCCCCAGCTCTCCACCTGGATTCTGCACCCAGCCTGTCTCATACCTGGCTTCTTCTCCTTGTCCCTTTGATCCATTTTCCTGGTCAGACTTCACTGTCAGGCAACTTCTCCCTGATTTCCAGATGAAGAAACCTGGAGAAAGGAAGGCAGTGGACCCAGGCCTAAGTACTTCCAGATTCAGGTTGCAGCCATCACAGGAGATTGAAATTGTATCCCAAAGCTCCATGGATCAAGCTTCACCCCAAGGCCATCTGAGCCCAAGAGGGGACCATGATAGTCAGCCTTGTTATGCAGATAACAGACTTTGACCCCCAAAGTGACTAGTACCGGATACTGACACAAAATTTCTTTCCCTGTGGCAACACAGCAGGCATCTGTCACTGGGGCCCCAGAATGCTAGAACACAGGCCCTTCCTCTTGCCATCTCTTCCCTCCCTGCCATGTCCCTACACAGCACCTTTGCCCCTCAGTACCTGTAGACTATCATTTCCCTTTATTATTATGCCAGTCTTACACAGAAGGAAAAGGTGAGGACCAGGAAGGGAGAGTAATTTGATGAAGGACACACAGCCCCCTACCACTCCCACACTGAGCTTCATTGAGACAGTTCCTTGGGTGTCAGACCCTTTGAAAGGAGGAAACAAGGAGAAAAATCCAGCAATATCCCCGAGGAAGGAAATACAGTGCAGAGCCCTGGAAATAAACAGTTCCTTGAGGGGCTCCATCATCTGGTTCTCCAGCTCCCATCCATCCCTCTATCACCATGCATGCATCTCCTTGCTCCCCACTCCTCTCCACTGGCCTAAGCCCATCCAGGCTCAGAAAAATGGACAACACCATGGCCTGCCTATCATCTCACATTCCCTTAACAGTGGAGAAAAGGGGACTACAGTTTTCTGATGGCAAAGAATTTAGGGATTGGGGGAGATTTGACAGAATAAAAGGAGTTAGTTCTGAGCCCTGATAAATCAGGAAGGAGAACAAGATGGGTATTTGAAGGGAAAAAGCCACCCATTTGCCTCGGGCCTTGCACCCTTAAGCCATTCACAACCATTTTCCCCTTCCAGCTAATTCCATTTCACAGATGAAAAAACTGAGTTGCTGGGAAAAGTGAAGTGAATTGGCCCAATTTGCCCCGGGTCACACTGGCTGAACCTGGCTGCTAGCACAGGCCTGTGGGACTCTTTTCACGCCTGGAGCTGCTTTGGAACCATCAATTATAGAATTGAAGCAATTGAGGGCCCGGTGAGGGTTAGAACCCCTCCTCTCCTGCCGGCTGAGGCCTTTAGTCATTTACACTTTGAAGGCGGCCTATTCTCACCCAGCGCTTCCCTGCCCGCACATTTGCATTTGGAGCCTTTCATCTGATCTCTCGGAATTAAAGGCTTTGTCTCCGATTAAAAGAATTCCAGACCCGAGGAGCCCAGAGGGGGGGGGCGGGAGCCCCCCCCCCCCCCCCACAGAGCCTGGCCTTCCCACCGCGCCCCAGGGAGGCGGGGAGGCCGGAGGCCGGGGTTGGATGCCGAAAGGCAGGACCCGCGCGGGCTCAGGTTCTGCACTTTAACCCTGCGGCTTTACCTGGCCACACTGGGCCTGGGCCTCCCTGGAACAGTCAGTGGCAGGGGGCTACAGAAGTAGCCCAGGCGGCCTTCAAATTCTGGCACTGATGCTCATTAACTGTGTGCTCTAAGGCAGCTGGGTTTTCCCTTCTGAGCCTCAGTTTCCTCATCTCCAACCCGGGATCGAGGGTATCTCTAAAGGAAGGGGCCTCTACCTGGCCAAGGGAGAGGAAAGAGTTTGCATTGAGTCCAGGAAAGAATCAAATTCCAGATGTGTCCCTCTGTCCCCTTGGGCAAGAGCTTTCTCCTTTGTGGGCCTCAGGCTCCCCCCTTGTAAAACGCATTGTTGGGTTTCGAGGGCTCTTCTCCAACTCTGGGATATTATGGGATGCTGAGCCTCCAGAGCTCTTTCAGCCTGCCCCCTCCCCCTTGCCCTGACCCCAGCCTGGACTTGGTCCTCTGCCCCATCCTCACAATACTTCTGTCCCTGTTCCCTAGGCCACCCTGGCTGCACATTAGACTCACTTAAGGAGATTTACAAAAATATCAATGTCAAGCCTCAGAGATTTTGGCTGAATTGTTTGGGGGTGTGGCCCAGGCCAAGTTTTTTAAAGCTCCCCAGGTGATTTTAATGTGCAGCCTGGGCTGGAACAATTGCCATAGGCTGTCCTGTACCTCACATTCAGGCAAGTCAAGGGTAGAGGCTGGGAACCTGGCACAGCCAGGAGCCAGCTCTTCTCAGTGGTGACTGTGGACAACTTACTTACCTTCTTTGTGTAGTAATTATTTTGTGTTTAAAAGATGAAAGGATTAAATGAGATAATGTGTGTAAAGTGCTCAGTTTGTTTGTTTGTTTTGGAACTGGAGATGGAACCCAGGGACATTCTACCACTGAGCTACACCCCCAGTTCTTTTATTTTATTTTGAGACAGGGTCTTGCTATGTGGCCCCAAAATTGTAATCCTCCTGCTTCAGCCTCTGGAATCCCTGGAATTTTAGGCATGGGCCACCACACCTGGCCTGTGTTCAACTCTTTAGAGCAGCTTGGGTCAGGGATGCAACCCTCACCCACTGCTGTCTCTGTGGCCACATTTTCTATTGGGGGTCAACAATGAATATTCTCTGCACTGGGAACTACATTCCTTAGCACAGCCCTGTGAGAGAAGAAGGCTAATAAAGCAGATGTCACACATGGGGAGACTGAAGCCCAGCGAGGGGAAGTGAGTGGCCTAAGGTCATGCATATAGAAAGATCCTTAAAGATTGTTCTAACAGCCAGGCACAGTGGTGCACAAGGGTAATCCCAATGACTTGGGAGGTTGAGGCAGGAGGATAGCAAGTTCAAGGCCAGTTTGGGCAACTTAGCAAGATCCTGTCTCAAAATAAAAAAGGAAAAAGGTCTGCAATGTAACTCAGTGGTAGAGCATCTCTGGGTTCAGCCCTCAGTACTGGGAGGAAAAAAAAGGATTGTTTTAATAGAGTGGGAGGTGATCCACTCTTTGAGTGTACAGACTCTGGAGCTAGCCTCCTTTAGTTCAGATTCTGGGTCCATCACTTATCAGCTGTGTGAAGTGAACTCCCTTTTCTGTTCTTCTGTTTCCTCGTCTTTATTTTTATTTATTTCTTTGTTTGTTTTGGTTGCTGAGGCTGGCTTTGAACTCATGATCCTCCTGCCTCAGCCTCCCGAGCTGCTGGAATTGTAGGCATGTGCCACTGAGCCCGGCTAGTTTCCTCATCTTTAAAATGGGGACAATGATATTGCTTGCCTTGTGGGTACTGATTAAGCCAGTTACCCTTCCCCAGCCCCAGGCACCTCATGTACCTGCTGTATGTATAGGTCTGTATGACAGAAAGCTGAAGCCCAGAGAGGGGAAGTCACACCCACAATCACACAAAGCAGAAGCAGAGCTTGGCCTAAGCTCTGCTCTCCCAGGTGCTCCCCCAAAGTCCGACACTCACACTTGTTCCTGTAGCTCAGAGAGTACGCTGTACTCACAAAGAACCTTCAAACTGGTGTGGCCAGGTCATGGGCGATTTTCTGTCTCCTCGTGTTCATGGGGGAAAGCAGAAAAGGAATGTTCATCTTCTCTCAGGCTCTCTGATTTCCTTTATTTTTTTTCCTCTCCACTTTCAAGCTGGCTCTCACTTGCTCTGTCGCCTCCTTTCCCCTTCCATTTTCTCTCTCTTCAATTCCCTCTGGTAACTCAAAACCATCTGAATGGATTTAAATAAACCTCTCCTCAAATAGTCTCCTCCAAGGGGGAGAAGGCGGGAGGTTGAGCTTGAAGGAGGATTTTTTCGATGGTTATGGTGAGCACAGCACTGCTAGCAGAGGCAGAGGGGCTGCTGGCTGAGGGGAGGGGAGGCACTGGCCACAAAGGAACAGGAGGACCTGTGAATGGGGCCTCAGAGGAGCCAATGCCTGGGGAGGCATCTAATGGCCAAGTTTGAGAGGTCGGGAAGATCCACCAAGTCCATTGCAACTCCTGTGTCTCCCCGAACACACACACACACACACACACACACACACACACACACGATGAGAACTGGACTTTCCAAAGGGGGTCAGGAAACATCAAATAGTGAAGGACCCTATTAAAGGACCAAAGTGTCACCTGGAACAGGAATATTTTAATTCATTGGCTCCAGTTAGTAGCATCACATTTATGAATTTGTCACTTACCCTCCAAATTGGGCATCACATAGCTACAGTCCTAGGGACAGTGATAGGACAAATAAGGGGAAATTATAATGATACTAGGAGCCAACTGTTTCCAAGTGCTTTTCATGTGCCAAGCACTGTTGTAGGTGTTTAAAATGCATAGATTCATTTGATTTCTCAACAACCCAATGAAATTGGTATAATTAAAAGACCTGCTTTGGCCAGGCAGTGTAGTACATGCCTACAGTCCTAGCTACTTGGGAGGCCGAGGTAGGAGGATTGCAAGTTTGAAGCCAGCTTCAGCAACTTTAGGGAGACCCCGTTTCAATACAAAAATAAAAAGGGCCAGGGACTTAATGGTAAAGCACCCCTGGGTTCAATTACTAGTACCACAAAAAGTGCCCCATTTTATGGATGAGGAAAATGAAGTCCAGAGAGGTTAAGTAACTTACCTAAGATCATACAGCAAGTAGGTTACAAAGATGAGTTCCTACTTGGGAGAGCAGCTTCAAAACCCAGTCCATGATCTTAGTCACTCACTCAAAATGGGCCCTTCTGCAGAATGTGCTGGTACATGCATGTAACCCCATCAACTCAGGAGAGTGAAGCAGGAGGATCACAAGTTTGAGGCCAGCCTGAGCAACTTTGTGAGACCCTGTCTCAAAATAAAAAAGAAAAAAAAATTCTGGGGATGTAGATCAGTGTTAAAATGTGCCTGGGTTCAATCCTCAGTATGCAGGTGGGATGAGAGGGAGCCAGGGGTAGGGGGAGGTCCTTCCCCCAGAGAACTGACAGACTACAAGGGTTTGCCTTTCTGCTATCAAAAAGCAACCTTTCACTGAGTGCAGTGGCACTTGCCTGTAATCCTAGCAGCTGGAGGAGAGGCTAGGCAGAAGGATCACAAATTTGAGGCCAGTCTCAGCAACATAGCAGAAGGCCCTAAGCAACTTAGTGATACCCTGTCTCAAAAATAAAAAATAAAATAATAAAATAGAACTGAGGATGTGGCTCAGTGACAAAGCACCCCTGCGTTCAATCCCCAATAACAAAAAACAAAAACAAAAGCAAAACAAAGTAAATGACCTTTCAGCTGGGCACTGTGACACACATCCCAATATCTCAAGAGGCTGAGGCAAGAGGATTACAAATTCAAGGCCAGCCTCTGCAATTTAGCAAGACCCTATCTCAAAATTAAAATAATAACAATAATAGTACCAAAAAGGACTGTGGATCGACTTCAGTGGTAAAGCACCCCGGGTTCAATCCCCAGTATCAAAACAATCTTTTGGGGTACCAAATTATGTCTGATAAATAATCCTGGGGTTCAGAAAACTTTACTCCAATTCTGAGCTGAGTGACCTTGGGCAAGTTCCATGAACTCCCATGCAGTAAACCAGAACCTTTCCACACAGTGCTGTTGGGGTGGCCCACTGGGTGTGAAGGTGTTTGGTCACTCCATGCAGAGTTGGGGGGAGGAATTATTATTAGCAGTTTTGGGGGGCACTGGGGATTGAACTGGGGTACTTTACCACTAAGCTACATCCCTAACCCTTCTTATTATTCATTTTGAAACAGGGTCTCCCTGAGTTGCCGAGAGTCTTGCTAAGTTGCTGAGGTTAGCCTTGGATTTGTGATCTGCTTGTCTCAACCTCCAGAGTCACTGGAATTACAGGTGTGTGCCACTGCGCCGCACCTAGCAGTGTTTCATATCCCCCTTTCCACGACCTACCACATTTAGTTCCCCACCCTCCAATACACACATATGCATTTGCCCCCACTTTGAACCTCTGTCTCCCAAGCCAATAGTACTTGACTCCCAGGAACACCCACAAGCATTCCTACATGCATGCATGCAAGCAGACACACTGCACCTCTTCCTGCACACACACTCTTGTACACATGCCCACTCTAGCCTTGCACACGTGTCTATCCCTTAGGTCCACAAACCCCTGAAATTCTGATATGTGATTCCTGTGCAACCCAGCTAATTGTTCCATTGCATGGGGGCTGCAGGCAGCGGGTATCCATGGGGACTTCAGTGGTAAAGCACCCCAGTGGTGTGGAGTGCAAAGTGGTGTGGAAGAGACTGGTCAGGAAGGCAGCAGAGACCTGGTCAGGCCTGGGTTTCAAGCAATCTGTTTAGCCCTGCAGCTAAGGAGCCCATTAGCAGCAGCTTCTCATTTCAGATTTCCCAGCATGCCATGGCCCGCAGACTGCACACTGTTTATTTGGAGAAGCCGAGAAAAATTGTTTGTATAATTAGAGCAGGGACAAGGGCTGCTCTTGAAGGGGTTCTCCACAGGAGACCTGGGCTTGCAGCAGACGCCAGCTCCGAGGCCCCACCACCCGCCTGAGGAGCACCCGGCCAGGGCCCAAGAACAACAGAGGCTGGCGGGATGGCTGGGCCACAGGGCCTCCACAGTGGCCTCTCTTGCCCCCTGTCTTCACCTCATACTAAGTGATTGGACAGACCACCATTGTTCTACTGGGGCCGGCCCAACATTAGGCAAAGAGGGGAGAGGGCCAAGATACCATGAAGTCACTGCGGGATGCAGAGTCTAGGCTTTGGATTTAGGTTTTTGCTTCACTGGGCCTCAGTTTCCTCATCAGGAAAACAGAGAGGGTAATACACTTATCAGAGCATGGTGGCTGGGAGGAGAAAGCAGCACTATGTGAGCATCCAGCAGGCTGGCACAGTGTCCCACTGACACCTTCTTTCCCCACCCCTGGGGTAGGACCTGGGGTGCACTTTGATTTCTTGCTTCTTTTATATCCTAAGAATTGCCGTCTAAATTATTAATTTGATTCTGCCCACTTCAGACTTTTCAACAAACTCTGACATAGCGTCACTGAGTTCCAGAATAGGAGAATTCAAATAATTTGTTCCCTTCTCCCTCTAGGCAGTCTGTCCTTTCTCTTATGGCCTTTGATTGTCAGAAATTCTGATTGAATATGAATTTGTCTTCATGAAACCCCTCCCCTGCTCCTGCCTTTCCCCACCCCCATACCTAGGTCTGAGACTACTCTGGGCCAACCACTGGACATTAAGTCCTTAGAGCTCTTGTGTCAGAGGCTCCTGATAGGGGCAGATCACCATCCTAGCAGAGGCTCAGACCAGGGTCTGACCTTTTGGGCCAAGCTGAAGCCCCAGTTCTATGGTCCAACCTGGGCACCACATGCCTCACCCTTCCCCAGAGTTGCAGTGTTAAGTCCTGATCATCATCTGACCTGCCTCCTTTGCTGGCCCTGTCTGGTTGGTGGTAGGATAAGGAGCAGTTTTCCTACCTCCTGGGGCAGGGGCTGAGGTTTTCATTGGGGCCTCACTTTTGCCATCTATGAAATGGGAAGTGGGCTGAGATCAACTCTGAGACATGCCATCACTTCCAAGAATGCTCACAAAAGCTTGGTGAGGTGGGTGGGGCAGGGAGGGACTAGATTTTCAGCTTACAAGGCAGTGAGTCAGAAACAGTGTTGATTTGGGGGAAAGGATACTGAGTATTGAACCCAGGGGTGCTCTACCACTGAGCTACATCCACTGCTCTTCTATTTTTTTTTTTTTTTTTTGAGACAGGGTCTTGGTAAATTGCCTAAGCTAGCATTGAACTTGCAATCCTTCTGCCTCAGCATGTCAAGTCTCTCGGATTGTGGTATGTGTCACCATCCCTTGTTCAGAGCCAGGGTTCCATTCTAGGCTAGACTGATTCCAAAGCTCACATGGGTTCTGGAGACCCATAGAAGATGGCTGAGGGGAAGCAGCCTTCATTCATCTATCCATTTCTTCTTGCCATTTTTTCGCAGTATTGGAGGTGGAACTCAGGGCCTCACACATGCTAGTCAGTGTTCTACCTCTGAGCTGCGTTCCCAGCACCATTTGTTTGTTTTTAGGGTGAAATATTTCATATATGCTCAAGGATATCAAGAAACCCCCTTTTACCATCATTCAGTTAGAGCAATAGAACATCACAGCTGCAGTTTGAGTCCTCTGTGTTTCCTCTTTGATCATTCCCCTCCTTCCCCTCCCCAGGGTAGCCACTCCCCCGACTTTGATGTGTTGACAGCTTTGTATTAAAGGCATTTGGGGTACACTTTGCAACTTGCTTTATCACTCTACAATAGGTCCAAGACATGTCCATTTAACAGCTGGAGTTCATTCCTTTTCACTGCTCTATGGTATTCTATTGTTTAAGTATATCATCATTGTTCTGTTCTACTGCTCATGAGCATTGAGTTGGTTTTGCACATTTTATGAACTGGAGGAGTGCTGCTGTGAATACCCTTGCACTTGTCCCTTGGTGGATTGTGTGATTAGTTCTCTAGAATCTTGGTGGATCCTTACTGTATGTGGTCATTACTGTCCTGTTGCCAAGTGGCCTTATTCATTCCTCTCTTCATAGGGCAAATGTTTACTGAGCACTTACTAGATGCCAGGCCCTTTTGTCACCACGGAACTAGAGGTGCCATCTCCTTTCAAGTGTGAAGCAGAGGAAAAGGGTTAGGCTCATTTAGGAAGAACTTGGGAAGGGTTTGCTTTTTGTTTTTTGCAATTACCAAGAATTGGTGGAGAACTCCATAGAACAGATTTCTGATGGCTTATGGCATCTTACCTTGGGACAGATGATGGGTGGGGGAAGAGCTCTGGGTCCTAGCCAGCTGCCTGTGGAATGCCATTGTGAAAGCTGGGGGCTGGCAGTCCTCAGGCTCTGGTGTTGGTCCTGGATCTGCCTCAAATTCATTGTGTGACTTTGGCCCACGGTCTTCCCCTCTCTGGCCTCAGTTTTCCCTCAATGTGGGGCAGGAAGGCAAGATGAAGCTCTCCTCTTAATTGTCTACATCCAAAAGATGTGGGTTTAAAAACTCCACATATCACATGACCCTCCAGAGCCTTCATTCTCTCCTCTTTAACATGGGCTAGCTGGCTAATTCTTGCTGACTCTACCTCCCCAGGCTTCCAGAAATACTCTGGAAGGATCCATTGCTGTCCTTCAGAGTGTTATTGTCCTTTAGGTGCAGCCCTTTCTGGAGACTGCAGGATGGCTGAGACAATCCCTGAATTCCCTCCTGGCTTCTAGATTACTCCTCTCATTTCTTCTGGGCCTCTTCCCCAAACCATGCTCTCAGTCAGCCATCTCCAAACACAAGGTATAAATACAAAAAATAAATAAACCCAGAGTGAGCCCCAGAACTGAAGCAAATTGCTGGCAAGCACTGGCCGCTGATTAGCATGCATAGTGGACGTGCAACTGGGCATATCGGAGAGAACGACATTTTCCTGCAGGAGAGAGCTATCAGCATGGGCTGGGCCAGGAGAAAAGTAGAGCGGGGAGCCACAGAGATGGCATTCCAGCTGCACCAGGAAGTCTTCAGCCACGCAGGCTCTGGGCCTGCTCTCTTGGGCTCCACTGTTTCTGATCCATGCTCCCCGAAGCTGAGCAGGGGTGTCCTTTCAGCAAGCTAGAACCCAGGGCTCACAGAAGGAAGATGCAAATGGAGGGGAAGAAGAGCCAGGGGCGTTGGTGCAGCTAGGCCCGGGCTCAGCTGAGTGCCTTTGGGTAAATGCATTAATTATCCTAGCCTCCACTTCTTCATCCAGAAAAGGGGAAGAGTAATAGTAATTATCTTACAAGGGTCCCAAGGCTAAGCAAGTTATGAGGACTGTCTAGCAGCGATAAGCACATAGTAGGAATATAAAGATGTCAGCCTTCTTTCTCCCCACATGGCCATGGGACCCCTCCCCCACCACCAGTGCATGGCCTGGGGGCACCGACCAGGAAAAGTAAGGAGCAGAAGGACCATCTGGGAGGAATTCACAGAGGAAAAGGAAGTAAAAGAGTCAAAATGACACTGGGGGTGTAGTTCAGTGGTAAAGTCCTGGCCTAGCAGGGTCCTGGATTCCCTCCCCAGCACTGCAAAAACAACAAACAAACAAACAAAAAATGAAAACAAAAAAGTGAGAACGGTTCATGTTTATTGGATGCTGTATGTATTTGGGCTATGCAAAGTATTTTGCAGTATATCACTTCATTTTATTTATTTTTGGCTACCAGGGATTGAACTTGGGCACTTGGCTGCTGACCCACAACCCCAGCCCTCTTTGTATTTTATTTAGAGACAGGGTCTCACTGAGTTGCTTAGGGCCTCGCTGAGTTGCTGAGGCTGGCTTTGAACTCGCGATCCTCCTGCCTCAGCCTCTGGAGTCGCTGGGATTACAGGCGTGCACCACCACGCCCAGCTATCACTTCATTTTGACCTCTCAGCAGCTCTTTGCAGATGAGCATACTGAGGCACTAGGAGGTTATAACTTCCCAAGGTCACACGACCAGGTGGTAGTGAAACTGGTGTTTAGTGTAAGCCCAGGTGATTTGTCTTTAGTTGGAGTTGCCAGATAAAATACAGGACACCTGAGTTCAATTTGAATTTCACATAAACAACAAATGCTTTCATAGTGCATAGTTATGAAGTTGGCCTTCCATATCCACGGGGTCCATACCCATAGATCTGACCAACTGTGGATCAAAAATATTTGAAAAATAATGGAGTGCACACTGAGCATGTACAGATGTTTTTTCTTATCATTATTCCCTACATCATGCTGTATAACAGCTATTTACATAACATTTCCATGGTATTAGGTACTGCACGTCATCTAGAGATGATTTAATGTATACAGGAGGATGTGTGTAGGTTATAGGCAACTACTATGCCATTTTATTATAAAGGACCCACGGGACAACTATACTAAAAAGGACATACTATATGCTTACAAATATTTATTGTTTGTCTGAAATTCAAACTTAACTGGGCATGCTGTCATTTTATTGGCTCAATCTGGCCACCCTAACTCCAGTGGCTGCACTAACAGTACCTTAAAACACTTCCTTAGGCTGGGGGTGTGACTCAGAGGTGGAACAGTTGCCCAGTGGGTGGGAGGCCCTGGGTTCCATCATAGAGCCTGCAACAAACAAACAAACAAACAAAACCCAACAACAATAACAAATACACCTCCTTACACTCAAAGGCCGATGGGAAGCCAAGAATCCTCCCCTGCCTGGCTCTCCTCTTTCCCATCTACCTCTGGTTCCACACCTGGTAATTACACTTGGAAAAGCTTATAATCAGCACCCCCCAGAAGTTTGTTTTAATAAAGGGGGGATTGGATCTCAGGCCTCAGTGGAGCCCTGAACAGTTTGGGAGTCACTGAAAAGGGAGTGGCAGAGGAGCAACTTGTTCCTCAGGGGCACTGGGGCCCAAGTCTCAAGTGCAAGCTATGACACAGTGGAAAGGGTGTACTTGCTCTGGAGTGAGCAAACTGAGATCTGAATCCTAGAACTGTCATTTATTTGCTGTGTGCTCCGAGGCAAGTTACTTCACCTCTCTGAGCCTCACTTTCCTCATCTATAAAACAACAATGGTTGTATCTTAACTCACAGGATTATCTTGAGGAGTAGATTAGATAAGCACTCAGTGACTGTGACATTCTGCTACCTAATCACCTTGGGGCCACTCCCTCCCCACATCTACCCTTACACAGTGTGTTCTTTCCCTTGCACTGCTATCTTGAGATTGCTTTGGGGTAGAAAAAGGGAGACCAGGCAGTTGATGAGGGTTGGGCCTCTGGGGTCATTTCCTCTGCAGCTGTCATCCTTGGCATGTGGGAACACCTGCTCCAACCCCTCCCAGCCCCAACTCCTGAATAATTCACAAAAATACCAATACTTTGGCCATCCTTTTTGAATGGGGGCTCTGGACGAGTGGTTTCTCATGGAAGCTGGTCCAGCCATGTGCGTAATCAGCTGGGGAAGGGGGGATGGGGTAAGGCAGGCAGGGCCAAGGGCCAAAGGAAGGATGTAGGGGAATGGGTATACAGCTCCTCCTTTCTCAGGGTCCCCTGTCCCTCCAATTGCTAGTCTCCACCTTGGGAAATAGGCCAACTTGGGAAAAGCTAGGGACCTGTGTCTCTGGACACTTATTTTCTGAGCCTGTTTCCCCATATACGAGATGCCCATAAAATCCCCACGTTGTAGGAGGAGGATGAGCAGAAAAGCCAGAGGGTTGATAAGAAATCACTCTTTCAAACTCTCTAACACTGGTCTGGAGATAAAGCATTATTACCATATCTGGGCCTTTCTTTTGCCATCTGTAAAATGGAAACCACTCCGGGCTGTTTTGAGGATTAAGCAAGATGTCCTCTGGGCTTCTCATGCTGTTCCCTCTGCACAGAGCCTCCTTCCCACCCTTGTTTCCCCTGGCCTGGATAACCCTCCCCCAGCCCCTTCAGTTCTGCTCAGATGGTTCTCTCTTCTGAGAAGCTTCTCCACCTCTCCCACCTCGGTTGCCCTCCTTGACTGGCTTAGGCATGGGTCTCCTGACTTGATCCACTTCTCTCTGGACTTGGACCCTCAAGTGCCTTCATGGCCCATTTCCTTTTCTGTCCCCTCACTGGCAGCCAGTTAGCCAGGCTCTGGTCACATCTTGTTCTTCATTTTTCCCTCTGCCAAGCACAGAGCCTGGCACAAAGTCTGTGCCCAGTAAATGTTTGTGAAATGAACGACAGTCCCTCGTTAATATGGATGTGGTGTCCAGACATGGGGAGTTCTCCGTGGGTCATCCCTTTGAAGCCCAAGGTTCTTCCTCCTGTCATGGACTCCCATTTTTCACAAGCAGACTTCACTCTTCTTTAGCCTTTGCCCCAGGGATGGGGGCAGTGCAGCCTAGGATGACACTGGGGGCTGACGCGGGGCGGGTGGGGCACCTGGTAGATTCCAGGGCCAGCTGGGGCAGTCTGTGTCTCCTCCAGCCCGTCTCCCGGGCCTCTGGCCTGCTGCTCTGCCCCGACGAGCCCACTGCGTTCAGTCGCAGACACCTCATTATCGCAGCGATGTAGCCAAGCTGGAGGCAGTTCAGAGAAGAGCAGTGAGAGCGATGTGGGGTGGTGGGGGCCTGGAGCTGGCGCTGGTGGCGGGGGGGGGGGGGGGGGGGGGGGGGGGGGGGGGGGGAGCAGCCCCAGGGCCAAGGCTGAAGCTGGGCCCAGCAGGGAACTTGAGAAGCGAGGCATCTGTGCGCCAGCGTCTGGAGATCAGCCTCCCCAGTGAGAGGAGAAATGAGCTAGCCAGGAAGACAGACAGAGGGGCATTTGGAGGGAATAGGCTCCTCTTCATCAAGGGCCAGGGGGACCCAGGCAAAAGCAAGCACAGGGCCCAGTTAACATCCTTTCCAACCTTCCATGCAATTCCACCTCTTGCCCCCTCTCCCTTTAGGGCTGTGACTGAGGAGAGGCCAAAGTCCCTGGAGTGGGAAGCGATCAGAAGCTGCCATCATGGGGGGTGGCGGTGGGGACTTGCTGTGGTTACTGGGAGTTGCAGTCTCTGAGACATGTTTCCAGGTAAATGAGGCTTCCCCCTTCTAAGGGGAAAGGGAACTCTGGACATGGCCAAGGCCCACCTTGCTCATCTGACTGACACAGATGCTAGGCTAGGAAGGAAAAGAACTTGGTCAAGATTCCCAATACATCAATGACACAACCCAAATGGGAACCTAGGGTCCCTGGACTCCACATATTGTCCTCTTTTCATCATAATTTTTTCTCACTGGGAACGGAGGGCTGCTGCCCAGAATGTGCCCTGCCAGCTGCTCAGGGATGCACTGCAGTAACCCCACCCATACACACCCACACACCACAGATGCATAAACACACTTTTTCCAGGTGTCATGTTACTTTGGCTTTCCAAGACACCTTCCAAAAGGGAATGGCCATGAGATACAGATCAAACCCAAAACCTGTCACTCATGATCTGTGTTCTTGCTTTTAAGCCTTTGTCCTTGCTCTGCTTTGGACATTGGACTGGGTGACTTCATGTTATTACCATTGTAATCACCAATGTGCCAATGTCACTCTTCTCAAAGCCTTACCTGACCACAGGTCACTCCCTGAATTGTCACACTATTTTATGTCCTTCATAGTATTGAGCATTGAGCACTCTTTTAAATCAGTTCACTTGTTTATTGTCTTCCCCACCCCTAAATGGAAGCTCTTTAAGGACAGGGACCATGTCTAGCTTGTTTTCCTCTCAAATCCCAGTGCCTGGCATGGACACACACACAGGTGTACACACGCAGCATGTTAAATGAATGGATCAATGAGCAACCAAACCTAGAGCAAAATTTTCCTTCCAGAAAAAATGTCCAGCGTGGGCAGAGAGAATTCCAGCTGAGGCTTGAACTGGAGGAGTTCCAGTTGACTGGAGGGCCATCTCATTCAATAAGTGTTTATTACCAGGCACTCTTCTAGGCACCAGAGAAAGAACAGTGAGCAAAACAAGGATCCCTTGCCTTCATGGCACTCACATTCCAAGAGGAGATGATAATAAGTAAGGGGAACAAGTAAATTGTAGGGTGCATTAGGTGATTAGGGCTCTGGAGAAAAAGAAAGCAGTACAGGGGTCAGAATGTTGAGGGTGGAGTCTAGCTCCCCTTATTCCTTGCAGTACGAGAGCTATGTGTGAAAATTTAAAACATGGCTGCCATTTCTGCAGAAACTTAAAGGCACTGAGGGAACCAGCCTGAGGCTCTCAGAGGAAAAGAGCTTCAAGCAAAAGAAATATGAGCAAGCACAAAAGCCCTGAGTTGGGAGTGTACCTGGCCTAACTGAGGAGTTCTGCGTGGCTGGAATAGAGATTGAAAGGGAGAATAATGGCAAAAGGGTATGCTATCAGAAGCCCGTCACTCCCCACTGTCAGTTTCCCAGGCTTGCTGAACCAAGAATCAAGGACTACAGAACACAGAGACATGTCTTCCAAGAAGTCTCAAACCCCTACCTCTTCCTGCTTACCTGAGTCTAGGGTTTTAGTCCAGCACCACTTCCCTCAGGTGTCTCATTTGCCCTGGCTGTGTGCAGACGCAGGAGTCTTCCATGAACCTGGCTGAGTATGAAGAGGGCAACTGACAATAAATCTTACATTTGGGTAGCATTTTGTTGCTTTCACTGTGTCCCTTGATCCTGCCATGTCCCCTCCCCTACCTTCTCAAGAGCAGAGCAGGCAAGATTAACTCCATTTGACAGATGGAACAAATGAGGCATAGATAATAGGCTGGTAGTCCATTACAAAGCATTGGATTCTCAAAAAATCCTCACAAGGATGTTGGAGTTCCAGTCCCTTTTTACAGATGAGAAAAGGGAGACTCAGAGAGGTTAAGTGTGATTTTCATTTTTTTTTTCTGGTACCAGGAATTGCACCCCCCAGCCTTTTTTATGTTTTATTTAGAGACAGGATCTCACTAAGTTGCTTAGAGCCTCACTAAGCTGCTGAGGCTGACTTTGAACTCATGACCCTCCCTGCTCAGCCTCCTGAGCTGCTGGGATTACAGGTGTGCACCACCAGTCCCTGGCTGGTTAAGTGCAATTTTCTGAGGTCACACAGCCTGATCATGAGAGTTGGAACTGCACTTCAGATCTTTCTATCTTTCTGTATCATGCTTTCCATGATACCATCCAGCCTCTGGGGAAGGAGTGGGAAGTTGGGAGGTGAAGCCGGGAGGTAGCGCAGTTAGGTCATGTACACTGAGGAAGTACTAAGTAAGTCAATGGCTTCAATGGAAAGAATGTGGCCTTTAGTATCAGACAGATGGATTAAAATCCCAGAGTTACTGTGTCACCTCGGGCAAGTTGTTACCCTTCTGAAAAATCTCCACTTTGTGCAATCTTTGGATGGAGATGCCTTCTGGAAATACGCAGTTGGCAATGCCCTTCTTTTGCCCGCCCAACTCTTAACTGAGAACTCAGCAAAAGGTGGGGGTGCTGGACATGTAGGGTAAGGATGGGCGGCCAGGCCCCTCTCCCTGTGGCTCTCTCTCTTCATGCTTTCACTCTCCAGGCCTGCAGAGAAAGCAGTCCCCCTCCCCGGGGCTCCCCCTCCAGCCACCTGAAGGTCCCCCTGGGAGGACTCTGGGCTGTTTAATGGGGTGGAGCTGTCTTTAATCTGCTCCATAAATGTTTTCTGGATCCTCATTAGAAACCATAATGTCCTATTAATATGCTGATGAGATTTCATTTGGGGCTAGGGAAAGAAGACTAGCTGGGAGGAAGTGGGATGGGGGTGGGATGACAGGATTCCCCATGGGGATCCAGGGGAGAGCAGTGGAGCTGAGCTCAAGGTATCTCCCTGAGTCCTTGGGAAACTTGGGAAGACTCAGTCCCAGCCAGGCCCCATCACACCCTCTGTGCAGGCACTAGGGGTCTGAGTCAGCTGCCATGGGGACTGGCGAGTAGGTGCACATGTACCCCTTGGAACCCCACCTCTGAATTCCACTTGGGGCCCCACCCTGGTGGCCAAGGTTATTTAGCAAAGCCTACACTCATCCCTCATTGGTTCCTGCCACTGGTGTCTACACTGAATATACCGGAGCCTAGCACCCAGAGAGCCCCAGGCAGCCACACTTGAGTAAAAAACATTGGGGTAGACAAAGGGGAATGAAGGGAAGGGAGAGGGTGGGGATGGGAAAGACAGTGGAATAAATCTGACATAATTTCCTTATGTTCACGTACGAAAACACAACCAGTACAACTCCATGTCATGAACAACCACAAGAATGAGATCCTAATTAGAATAAGTTCTACTCCATGTATGTATAATATGTCAAATACACTCTACTGCCATGTATAACTAAAAAGAATAAATAAATAAATAAATAAATAAATAAATAAATAAATAAATCATGACACTTTGGGGCACTGGAAAGAATCGAGTTACGCATCATGACCAGCACCTAGTCAGCCCTTCATCATCACAGCCATGAAGCTAGCTTCTTGCTCTGTGTGGCTCCTAGTCTGATGTGCAAGGGAGGCAGATGTGTGTGTATGCAATGAAAATCCAGCGCTGAGCTGATGGAGGAGTTGGGCCTAGCAAAGGAGGGGGACAATTCGTGTTCCTACAGCTGGCTATGTGGCTACAATTGAATAGCTATGTACACACACAGGCAGCCTCGGTGCCAGGCCTCAATGTGTGCTGTGCCCTTAGCTACAAAAGCCACCCTACATCATGCCACCATTCAAAGCCAGCTCCTTCATTGTTGTGGCTGACCCTAACCTCTGTCTGCCTCTGCAGTTTCCCCCAAGGGTCTACATTTGGAAGGCTGGCAACTGGGATTTGTTTTCCTGAACAAGGCTGTGAACTCCAGCTGGTGGCAGGCATCTGCACACTCACTCGTGCCTTCTCTCTATCCTGCATGGCCCCCTGGGATCCCCGATCCCCTTTCTACTAAGAACCCTATTCCCTCTCCTCCTTCAAAATACCTTGGCTGCAGCTGGCTCCTGGTTTCTGTCTCAGACCTTCTCTTCTTGGCTTCTCAGTGTCATTCAGATTGGGACCCCCAATTCAGTCAGCCCTGAATGTCTAGACTGACAACTGGTCCCTTTTTTTTTTTTTTTTTTTGGTACCAGGGATTGAACCCAGGGGCACTTAACCACTGATCCACATCCCCAGCCCTTTTTTATATTTTATTTAGAGACAGGGTCTCACTGAGTTGTTTAGGGCCTCACTAAGTTGCTGAGGCTGGCTTTGAACTTGCCATCCTCCTGCCTCAGCCTTCCAAGTGCTGGGATTACAAGAGTGCACCACCCCGCCTGGCAGCTGGTCTCATTTTGCAGGACTGTGTTTAATGCTTCTCCCAAAGCCACCAGTGGGAACAGCGTGGTTTGAGTCCCCTGCCCCTGCCCCTGTTCCCACCTCCCCTTCTCAGCAAAACTCAATTTGCTGGCTCTTTGGCCTCTGAGCTGAAGGACATGTGTGTAACACTTCACAGTTTGGAACTTGTTCTCACAACCCAAAATTCTGTAAGCCATTTTAGCTCTGAACTCTTCAGGACCAGCCACCCACTCATGCTCACAAGTGGAAAGCACAAGTAGAATAGGTAGTGTACAGATTCTGGCCTCACCACTTATTTGCTGGTGACCTTGAACAAGTCACTTAAGCTCTCTATGCCTCAGTTTCTGTAGAATTAGAATAATATTATTTATGCCTCACAGTTTTTGCATGAATTCAGGAGGACGATACATATAAAGCACTTAGCACAGTGCTGAGTAAACAGTAAATGCTCAGCACATGCCACTTATTATTCCCCAGTCTCTCCAGGGGTTCATATGGGTTCTCTCCAAGACCACAGTTGCTGCCCAGCCTCTAGACTTTTCCTTGGCCTCCAGTTCATCTTATTCCTATTGCACAGATTCTGTCTTTGGAATCAGGCAGACTGGGGTTCACTTCTAGGTCTACTCTTAACTCTATTTCTCTGAGCCTCAGTCTCTTCCTCTGTAAATTTGATTGAATGAAATTGCTGCTATGAAAATACCTAGCACATATCCCAGTGGCTTGGGAGAATGAAGCAAGAAGATTGCAAGTTCAAAGCCAGCCTCAGCAACTTAGGGAGGCCCTAAGCAGTTAACTTAGTGAGATCCCATCTCTAAATAAAACATAAAAAGGGCTGGGTATGTGGCTCAGAGGTTCAGTGCCCCTGGTTCAATCCCCAGTACCAAGAGAAAAGAAAAGAAAAGAAAAGAAAATGCTTATCATCATGCTCATCTCATACAAAAGCTCATGGAGCTCAAGGTATGGGAGCAGTTTCGCTTGGGCCCAGGGGTGCAGTGGGCACAAAGGGAGAGAAATGACTGGGAAAACTGACATGGATGTCAGAAAGTTACTGGTAAGGGTAGTCAAATTCACCAAGGCAGTGCCTGAAGGGCACATCAAGGTTAGGCATGATGCAGTCAGTGGGCAGTGACAGAGGTGCTGATCTGACTTCTAAGTCTGGCAGGAGCAATAATACTAAGTCCTGTACACTGCAGACCCCAGATGGTGGTACCCTCATCCCTGGGGATGGGAGTGGGAACAATACAAAGAGAGGCCAGGGAAATGAGGCATGGTGGTCAGGCACAGGAGGAAAGGTCCAAGGAGGAGGGCCAGTGCTTCCAAGATATAAGGAGGAGAGAACCCAGCAAGCAGAGGATCAGGTAGCAGAGACTAGGAGGAGAGCCAGTGCCCCAGCATTTAACATGGTATCCCGCCTTCCTGCTTCATTCTCAGCTGCACTGAATTGCTGGCTGGTGGGATTTGGGTTTTGGAGACCAGGCTCCTTGGGTTTGGTTTCCACTTCCTGGCTGTGTGACCTTGAGCATGTTACTCAGCCTCTCTGTGTCTCAGTCTCCTCATGTGTAAAATAGCAATCATATTTTCTACCTCATAGGGTCATGTCAAGGATGAAATTCCTTACTGTATCTAAAGTACTTAGAACAGGGCTTGGCATACTATTAGTGCTGTTTTTTAAAATTATTATTATTATTATTATTATTATTATTATTATTGGGATTGAACCTAGGGACACTCTATCACTGAGCTACATTCCCAGAATTTTTTATTTATATTTTTAATTTTGAGACACCATCTCACTAATTTGCCCAGGTTGACACTGCACCTGTCATTTTCCTGCCTCAGTCTTCCAAATTGCTGGAATTTCAGTGGTGTGCCACCATGCCCTGCCATTATTGTTGTTGTTGTTGTTGTTGTTGTTGTTATTATTATTATTATTATTATTATTATTGTTTTAGGGATTATTGGTATGAATCTGCCTGCTCCTCTGAGGTCTGTCTTGGGCCCTGATCCCAAAGAGAGGTCTTTCAGGGCAGCCAGTTGGACTGAGGATTCTTCTGTTGAGCTGATAATGGATAAGAACTGACATCTAGGTATCCATTCCCTATCTTCCCATCAGCACCTGTACCTCCATGCTAGTCTCTAAGGATGCCCTGAGCTCTGACAGCCTGTGATATCTGATCAACAGGCCTTCAGTAAGTGCCTACAGTCCTGTGTTGAGTTCTGACTAGGCATAGCCTGCAGACAAAAATCAGACTCTTGGGTAGAGACAGAAAGACAAAGAATCATATAGATCCTTGCAGATAACACATCAAATGTTCTAGAACCATCCTGATTTCACGCATTCTGCTCCACTGTTTCTGATGAGCAGCCCAAATTATTTAAAAATTCCAGACAACCTGGTTCAAATGCCAACTCCAATACTTATTAGTTGTTTGTCTTTAGACAAGTGATCTGACTTCCGTGAGCCTCAGTTTTCTCATCTGTAAGAGAGGGAACAGCAATCTCTCCCCATAGAGTGGATGTCAGGGTACAGAGTAGTTTGGAAATGGACCAAGGGCCATTATGAAAATATGATTATGAAAATAGAATCTCTAAATAAAGCCAGGTCAGGGAAACAGGTGATTGGGTCCCAAGTGCATCCAGGGATGGTGCCCAAAGGACTCCAGCCTTCAAGGAGAAGCACCATGGAGAGAGACTGGCTGAGAAGGGATTGCTTCTGGTGCCTTATGGGGAGAGAAGTTGAAAATTCTAACAGCACTCTCCATTTCCAAGAAACAAGTGAGTTTGTAATCTGGGAACCAAGGGCAAAAGAGATTTCCAAATCTAGTCCCTCCCTGAGACCAAGGTCTGACTGAACAATCTTCTGGTGTCTGATGCCTCCCTTCATGGACCTGAGTGGACCCTTTCTGAATGCAACTCAGGACATGCATGCCACAGTCTGATACTGGAGTTGGGGGAAACAGGGCCTCAAAGTCTGTTTAATGGAAAATTCCTGTATGCTTCAGCCTTTTAGATGCCAGAACAAGGAAAGACAAGAGGGGCCAGGAGGTGACCGAGACAGGGCCCTGAGTAGAGACCTGGGCAGAAGACGCTATTGGGAGAACTCTGGGAGCACATACTTGGCCTCCTGACAAAGGTCTGAAGCCCGTGGTCAGTCTACCAGAAATCCATTATCAGGGTTTTCCAAATCTCAACTTGTCTCTAAGGAGATGCTCAGTTAAGATCACTAGTCTAAAACACTTATTAGGTATTTACTGAGCACCAGACATGGGGGCTAGTAAAATAGAGGTTAGTGCCGTAGGCCTTGCCTTCTTGTGAGTTTGAGCCTCTAAGTTGAGGTCGAGGGCATAGGCAGGTGCTATGTTGGGGTGGGTGTGGAGCTTTATCTGAGTTCTGTCGATTATTAGCTTAATTCAGCCTCCTCCCACTCTGAGCTGTGGCCTCTCTATTTGTACAATGGGAGAAGTTTGAGAAATAAGGTCCCATGGGTCTGAGCTGGTGAGGGGGACTTAGCAGCCATAGGAGGGGCTGGGTAGAATCCAGAGGAACTGGGCCTGGAAGCTCTTACTGAGCCAGAAGGTGCTCGCTGCCTGGCAGGCAGACCCTCCTTTATTTCTCAGGGAAGCCCCCTGGACTGGACTCCATGGGTTGAGACCGTATGTGAAACCCCTTCTTGCCTTCCCCACTATGTAGTGTTAGCTGTCCAGACGTCTGCTCGTCCACCAGGCCCAAAGCACTTAGGTTTTTGACCACGGAGGAGCAGCCATGGAGAACCGATGTGGCTGTTTTCCTTATAGGCCCCAGACCCTCTCTGGTGACCATAGGAGGCCAATTAGCAGAGAACAAAATGCTTCCTGCCCTGGGCCCTCGCCTACCACTGCCTGCATCTGCTCAGAGCTTAATGGTCATTTGAGCTGTCTCTGGGGACAGAGGATGGAGCTTCCACGGACTGCCTGGCTCCAGGCGGCAGCCTGGGTCTTGAGGGAGGCCAGGGGAGGAGGAGCAAGGTGGCTGCTGCTGCCAGAGAAGCCCAAGACAGCGGGAATACAGCACACTTGGGGCCAGAGCCAGCATCTGGAGACTGCTCCTGCTGCCTACCTGGGAACTGATGCCCCCCAGGGTCTCCCATGCACCTCTGCCAAGGCCCCTGCTGCTGGTGGACATAGTGGAGACAGAGGAGGCAGGGTTGTTGGAGGGGAGACAAAGGGCTTTAGAGCAACTTCTTAGTTGAAGAAAATGCTAGAGTCAACTCTCCTCACTGGGCTGTATGCTCTTGTAGGTCTGATGTGGTTAAAGGCCTTCACCCTAAACTTTCCAGGCTGATCTAGAAAACTGGTTTGTCTGCCTGCATCCAGTGTCATGGAGAAAATGCTCAGCTGGAAGGGAGAGGGTCTGGGTTCTGGTTGTGGCTCTGCTATATGCAGTGGGCTGCTTTGTGGTTTTCTACATTCCTGAGCCTCAGTTTCCTCATCTGTCAAGTTAGAATTGCCACATAACTTACTGAGCTGGCTTGGAGCAGCATCCTCAAGAACCTGAGAGCTGGGGTAGGTGTAATGACTGAAGAGGGAAGACCAGTATGGAAGGGAAGGCGGGGAGAGAGACCGAGTCTGAGAGGTGATGTCACTGCCTTAAAGGGGCATCCATGACCCTCCTCCCACACACCTCAGCTTGAAGCCCAGCCCTGCACTTACTAGTTGTGTGACCTTGAGCAAGTCATTGAATCTCTCCATACCTTAGTAGACTGGGGATTAGGTCAACCTTACAAGTTACTCACCAGATAGTGTGCATAAATGTGGTTGTCTTTATGAAGCACCTAGCAGTGTTTGGACAGAGCTAAGGTGAGGGAGAGAGAGAGGGCAGGAGCCCTGTCACACACAGGAAATGCCTTCAGGAGCCTTCGAGCTCAGCTGCTCCCAGCTGCCAGCCTCGCCTCTGGCCCACCATGAATAATGAATTGGTATTGATCCCTTGGTCGGGAAATTCCCTGTGACCTGTGATAAAAATATACCTAGCCTGAGATCCTGCAGCTTGAGACAGGTTTTCAGCAGCCACGGCTGAGCTTATCTGTATTTTCCCCAGCCCTCCCCCAGCCCCAAGCTGGCAAGCGCACGGCAGACATCAGAGTGAATACCAGGCGGGCGGGGCCCAAAACCTCCACTCCAACTCCAGGAGACAGGACAAAGGAACAGGATCATCTGTGGTGGGAGCCTCCATAGCCAGGCCCCCCGAGGGAGGAGGAAGAGTAAAGACCTGAGTTTGACTCCTGCCTGCCTCTGCCACCTCCTGCCAAGTGCCTCAGTTTCACCAACTGTAAAATGGAAATGGTAATTCCTTTCTCACAGTCAGTCCCGGATTTCAATGAGTTAAGGTATGGAAAGTGTCCAGCACAGTGCCTGGTCAATGGAAGGCACTCCATAAATGGCAGCTCAGGACCTCCCAATTCTCCCTCCTGCCCCCCTTGACCAGACTGTGAATCTCAGCACCATTTCTCGGGAAACCAATCTCTGAGCAATAAAAAAAAAATGAGTCTTATTGAGATATAATTCACAAACCATAAAATTCTTCCTTTTAAAGGTCATAAGTGATATATAAAGAATATTCACAGAGTTGTGCAACCATCACAATTATCTAATTTTAGAACATTTTTATTTGTCTGGAAATAAACCCCATGCCCATTAACATTCACTTCTAATTCCTCCCTCCCTGACTCAGTGCCCCTAACAAGCACTAATCAATTATCTGTCTCTACAGATTTGCTTTTTCAGGATATATTATGTAAAGGAATTCTAAAAATATGTGGCATTTTGTGTCTCTCTTTTTTTCCTCGCATGTTTTCATGCTTCATGCATGTTGGACCTTATTCCTTTTCATGACTCAGTAATGTTCCATCAAATGCATAAACCACATTTTTGTCTATTGGCTATTATGAATAATGTTGCTATTCTGTGGACTTACATTTCCATTTTTCTTGGAGACACATACACAGAATTATTGGGTCATAAGGTAACTCTATGCTTAATATTTTGAGGAATTGGCAAACTGTTTTCTAAAGTAGCTTTGCCATTTTACATATCTACCATAAGTATGTATTTTTCCCAATTTCTCCACATCCTCGTCAATAATTATTATGTTTCTTAACAAAGAGAAACTAGATTACGGTTTAAAATCTTTGTTCTTTTTTCCATACAGTCATTTTATTTTATTTTTTAAATTTTGATTCATTGTACACAAATGGGGTGCAACTTTCATTCCTCTGGTTGTACATGAAGTAGAGTCACACCATTTATGTAATCATACATGTACATAGGATAATGTTTGTTTCATTCTATTATCTTTCTTCCCCCATGCCCCCTCCCCACCCCTCATTTTACTCTATACAATCCATCCTTCCTCCATTCCCCCCCGCCCCGTTATGTATCATCATCCACTTATCAGAGAAATCATTCAGCCTTTGTTATTTTGGGATTGGCATATTTCACTTAGCATGATATTCTCCAACTCCATCCATTTACCTGCAAATGCCATGATTTTATTCTTCTTTATGGTTGAAAAATATTCCATTGTGCCTGTTCATCTATTTTTACTTTCACTTTTTTAATTTTTTTGGTACTGGGGAGTGAATCCAGGGACACTTAATCACTGAGCAACATCCCCAGACCGTTTTCATGTTCTATTTAGAGACAGCATCTCACTGAGTTACTTAGGACCTCACTAAATTGCTGAGGCTGGCTTTGAACTCATGATCCTCCTGCCTCAGCCTCCTGAGATGCTGGGATTACAGCAGCTGGCTTGCCTGTTCCTCTAGTGATGGACAGTTTGGCTGCTTCCACCCTTTACCTATTGTGAATAACGCTGCTAGGAACATAGGTGTACAAATATCTATTCTATTCTGTGCTTTAAATTCTTCTAGATATATACCCAAAGTGGAATTGCTCAATCATTTAGTAATTCTGTTTAATTGTTTTATCATGTTGTTTTCCACAATAGCTGCATCATTTTACATTCCCACCAACATTGCATAAAAGTTCCAGTTTCTCCTTATCCTGGTCAATAGTTTGCTGTTTTCTTTTCTTTTTTTTTATCATAGTCATCCTGATGGATATAGTGGTATCGTGTGTGTGTGTGTGTGTGTGTGTGTGTGTGTTAATGGGGATTGAACCCAAAGGTACTCTACCACTGAGCTACATCCCCAGTCCTTTTTTATTTTGAGACAGGTCTCACTAAATTGCTGAGGCTATCCTCCAACATTCAATCCTCTTTCCTCAGCCTCCCAAATTGTGGGGATTTTCATTGTGATTTTAATTTGCATTCCCTAACTATTAAAGATGTTGAACATTTTTAATGTGCTAATCAGACATTTGTATAACTTTTTTTTTCTTTTCTTTTTGCAGTGCTGAAGATCATACCGAGGGCCTTTGCATTCTAGTAAGGAGTTCTAACATTTAGCTCTATCTGCAGCCTGCATTTGTCTATTTTTTTTTTTTTTTTTTTTTTTTGGAGAAACATCAACGAAAGTCTCTGGCTCATTTTCTAGCTAGGTTTCTCATTTTTAATATTGAGTTTTAAGAGTTATTAATATATTCTGTATTTTTTTCAATACTGGGGATTGAACCCAGGGTGGCCAACCACTGAGGTACATTCCTAGCCCTTTTTTAAATTTATACTTAAATTTATTTATTTTGGTACTGGGGATTGGACCATGGATGCCTTACCACTGAGCTACATCCTGAGTCTTTTTAATTCATTTATTATTTTGGGACAGGGTGCAAATGGCCTTCTAGAACCCCAGGGGTTTGTCAGAACATGCCAATTCCTCTTATGAATGTTTCATACCTCACATCTTCAAGTGTTCTGACCGGATAGCCTGTGTATGCCCAAAGTGGTACTGCTACTTGGATGATAGGTATGCACCACCTTGCCCAGCTCTCAAACCAACCATCTTTAGGGATAACCCTTGCTGTTTCCTCTTCTCAGCTCTTCCCTCTTCTGTATTACTGTCATTTATTAGATAAATTCTGCCCATGTGTTTGAGCTTACATACTCAAAGCTCTACATTCAGCCAGGTGCAGTGGTACCCACCTGTAATTGCAGGGAGTGGAAGGTTGAGGCAGGAGGATGGCAAGTTTGAGGCCAGCCTCAGCAATTAAGTGAGGTCCTAAGCAGCTTAGTAGATCCTGTCTCAAAATAAAATAGGCTGGGAGTATGGTTCAGTGACAAAGTGCCCCTGGATTCAATCCCCTGTACAAGGAAAAAAAAAGAAAAAGAAAAAACCCTCCAAATTCGATTGCAAGGAAAGTTCTTCCAAAAATCTGTCAAAAGTGTCAGTACTAAGCCTCACTGGGCCCATCTCTAAGCTAATCACTGTGGTCAAGTGAAATGGAGCGAACTGGTTGTCAAGGCGTGAATCACATATTCACTCCTTGAACCAGGAATGGAGTTCGCTCCTACCTTAACTGAACCACAGAGGGTGAGCATGGGAAATGGGTAGTTCCTTAAGAACCATAGAGATTATCGTGCCTAAAGTTGGATAACAAGTGTGAATCAGGGGCCAAAACAACAAACACACTGTCCAGAAGGAACCTTAGAAGCCAAGAGTAGGAAGTACCATCTCTAGAGAGACCGTGCCATCCTATACTATACGTCACCCCCTAATTCCTGACAAGCCACTCAAAACAACTGAAGACCCCATCTGTGCAAGGCTCTGTACTATGTTCTAGGATACCAGCCCTTCCAGGAAGTTCCAGTCTAACTTTAGATATGTTCAGCCCACAATTTCTTTTTCTTTTGTATTTATTTATTTGTTTATTTATTTTTGGCACTGGGGATTGAACTCAGGGGCACTTGACCACTGAGCCACATCCCCAGCCCTATTTTGTATTTTATTTAGAGACAGGGTCTCACTGAGTTGCTTAGGGCCTCGCTAAGTTGCCGAGGCTGACTTTGAACTTGAGATCCTCCTGCCTCAGCCTCCCCAGCTGTTGGGATTACAGGTGTGTGCCACCAGGCATGGCTCATTCTACAATTTCTTGTCTGAGATTACTAAGAGATCATTTAGTCCAAAATTTTGATTGCCCAGACTAGAAATTTGGTATCCCCAAAGAGCTAGGAATCTTACCATTGCCACAGAAAATCATCAGAAGAGCTTGGACAAGAGCCAGATTGGACTTTGTGCTATGTACATGGATCACATCCATATTTTAATTATATTTCCAGTCTACTTCTGGGGAACATTCCCTGAGTATCCCTATTTCTGTTGGCATCTTCGACAAAATGGCCAACTTTCGCTTGGTTGACTCAAATGAAGCCATTTGTTGGGCTCCATGTTGGATTCTTCTCCATGTTGCCTCACCCTCTGTGTAGCCCCAACATGCCTGCTTCCTCTTCTGTATTATTATACCTCTCTCTCTCTCTCTCTCTCTCTCTTGCTCTCGCTATATCTCTCCATAGTACCAGGGATTAATCCCAGGTGGGTTTAACCACTGAACCACATCCCTAGTCCTTTTTATATTTTATTTAGAGTCAGGGTCTTGCTAAGTTGCTTAGGGCCTCCCTAAATTGCTGAGACTGGGTTTGAACTCATGATCCTCCTGCCTCAGCCTCCCGAGCCGCTGGGATTACAGGTGTGCACCACTACAGCTGGCATGTACTATTGCATCTCTTGTTCCACCTTCCCTTGCTAACTTCTAAGAAGCTTTACAAGTAGCTGGCTTTCCATGGGACACTGTGGGCAGTCCACAGGGGCAGAATTCAGATACAGGTAATGGTGTTGATAACCCCCGACTCTGGGGAGCATGGGAATCCCTCTAATTCCTCACAATCAGGGATGCTGTTGCTCTTCCTATTCTTGCATCCACCAAGGAGGGAAAAGGGACACAGAACAGGCCACAGAAACACCCTGTGAGTCACCTGTGGAAGCTGACTGTTCATCTCCAAACCTGCATCTCTCTTGGCTGCCCATCAATGAGGTCATCTGTGTCTGCTCTGGGGCAGGGCAGGGGTAGGGCAGCTTTGCTCTTTTCCTGACCCTGTCCTCTGACCCACAGACTCATCATAACTCCCTCTTCCTTGAAGCAACTCCACTGGCTACTCTGCTGGCAACTCTGCTGGCTCCTCTTGGGACTCACTGCTCCACCATCCCCTCTGGCCTAGATCGCTGCAGTCACCTCTTGGCAGGGCTCTGCTTCTTTCTTAGGCTCTCCCCCCATCTACCAGTCTCTTCTCTGAACAGAAGCTAGCGTGATCCTGTTCAAACAGAAGTCAGACCACGTCCCTTCTTTGTGGAAAACACCTTCTGACGCGCTCCCCACTTCACTCAGAATAAGAATCCAAAGATCTTTCACATACTGAATCCCTGTGAAATCTCCGTTCAGCTCCTCCTCCCCTCTCTCTCTTCTCCAGCACCTGATTTCCTAGACAGCCATACTCTTGCCTCAGGACTTTTGAGAGTTCAAGATTTTTCATTCTGTTCCTGGGCCTGCTTCAGGTCTTGAATCAAGTGATAGCTCTTTGGTGAGGGCTTTCCTGACTCCTATCTTTAAACTCTTAGTCCCTATTCTTTCCCAAATCCTTATCTATCACCTCTAGTTTAATTTCTCCTCAGACCTTTCAACATACTACATATTTTATTTATTTATTTATTTTTGGTATTGGGGATTGAACTCAGGTGTGCTTGAAAACTGAGCTGTAGTCCCAGTTCTTTTTCTTTTTTTTATTTTGAGAAAGGGTGTTCCTAAGTTGCTTAGAGCCTTGCCAAGGTGCTGAGGCTGGCCTTGGACTTGTAGTCCTCTTGCCTCAGTCTCCTGAGTCACCAGTTTTATAAGCATATGCCTGGTCATACTATATGTATTATTGGTTGATTTCATTGAGCTCTATGAAGCAATGGTTTCCTGTTTTTCCAAGTGCTTTATTCCAGCACTCAGAGTGATGTCCAGTGCATAGTAGGTGCTTCATCTATATTTGTTGAATGAACACATGAATGAATAATTCAGAATGATCAGAATTTTGGACAGTTATTATTTATTTTTTGGTACTGGAGATTGAACCCCGAAGTGCTTAACCACTGAGCAACATTCACAGCCCTTTTTATTTATTTATTGTTATTTTTTATTTTTTGGCAGTGCTGAGGATTGAACCCAGGGTCTTGTGCTTTTGAGGCAAGCTCTCTACCAACTGAGCTATATTCCCAGCCCCCTTTTTATTTTTATTTTGAGACAGGGGCTCCCAAGTTGCTGGGATTACAGTCCTGTGTGGCCATGGACAGTTTTTGACAATTTTTTGAGTCAGGCAAAATTAGAGCTAGGAAGTTACTTAGACCAGTTCATCTAACTGCCTGATGTCATTGGACAGGTAGGGAGACTGAGGCCCAGAGAAGGAAAAGGAGGACTTTCCCCAAGTCACAGGAGAGTTAGTCAAAACCCAACAATTTAAGTCCTAAAATGAGGGGCCTTTCCATGGCTGTCTTTTTAAAAATTAAAAAAAATGTTTTTGCAGTAATGGGAATTGAACCAAGGGTTTTACACATATGGGGAAAGCGCTTTACCACTTTGCTACATTCCCAGCTCTGCATGGATGTTTTCTTAGGATCTGCCTATCCTAAAAGGAAGCCCCTTCTAGGCCGGAAGATAGGGGAAGGTTTGTCAGGGACAGGAGGAACAGGGTGGCAATGGGTAACACGCTTCCAATGCCTGCTTTGTGCCAGGCACCAGGCATGGTATGAAGGCATCACATATTCTCACTAATATTTGCAATTTGAACAAATATTCCTTTCCCATTTCAGCAATAAGGATGTCAAAGTGATTTGCCTAAGGTCACATCTTCAGTAAGCCATGGAGTAAAGATTCAAATCCAAGTCTATAGATCCAAAATAAGATCTAAGTTTGTCTTTGGTGTTCTGGATTCCAGCTAGTTCTCTGGGAATTTCAACTCTCGAGGTCCCTGAGCACCCTCTAGGAGCAGCAGGTCTGGAACAGGTGACGGCAAGCCTAGGAACTGCAGGGGCCTCCTTTTTCTCTGCCTTAGGCCTGCAGAGCTGGACTTATTTTCAAGGTTGGACTAAGATTTTCCCTACAGAGTGTGGATGGTCCATAGTTGAGCCAAATGGAGGCCCCTCCTGCCCTTGCAGGAGAGGGGAAAGGGGGCAGGGGAATGGAGCAGTCTTCCAGAAGGGATAGCTTTGCTGAGTTTCAGCCTAATATCCTGGAGCTATTCCTAGGTAGATTGTGGTCAGTGGAATTATGCTTTTATCAGGCTGCTGGGAGTTTCAATAAAATCTTTATGACCGGGAAAGTTCTCTTTATGGAAATCAGATTATTGAAGTGCCTGCTAGGGGGAGGGCCTCACCAGCCTGCCTTTCTCCCTCCCCACTGCCTCCCTCCTCCCCTTCAGGACAGCTCCCCCACTCAGCTTCTTCCCTCCCCTCCCCACAGCCCCCAGCTCCTTGGAAAACTGGAGCTCTGCCTGCCTGTGGAAACATGGAGCCTCCCTCGGCAGGTAGAGGGGTACCAAGGGGGACTGCAAAACAAATGTGGCAAAGTGGATCTTTCCTATGCTCTCCTACTATCATCCCCATTGAGGAGCCCTGGGGTTTTGCCATTTGGGGGTCCACTTTTCTTAGTTCTTGGCTATCTATGTTAATGGTTCCCAGATTCTGGTCCTTAGCGCATGGCTGAGGTCCACCCTGCCACTCACCATCCCCTGCCCTGGGGTCTAACCCTTGAGTCAGTGTTGCTGCAACTCTGTGGGGACTTTCATAGAGTGTCCTTCCCTGTGGCTCTTTCTTGGGGATGGAGGAACGACTATGGTTGAGGCCCCCCACGCTCTACCCCATAAACTGCCTGTTCAGGGAAGGCCTGCCCTAGGAGGTTTTCCTTGTGGCTTTCTGGGAGGTTTTAATTTAGCAAAAGGAAAGTGGTTTGGACCAAATGGTCTCTTTCAGGGCTAGTCTTTAAAAAGTCCCCTGAAATCTGGTCTTTTGCCTGCCGAAGTTCTCCCACTGCCTACCTCCCAATGTCCTCCTTTCAGTATCTTCTTCCTTGAGGTGACTCACTTAAAAGAAATCATGGACATCAGTGAAAGCTGGGGCTGAGTGACTGGCTCAGTGTTAAAGCACTTGCCCAGCATGTTCAATGCCCTGGTTTCCACCCCAAGCCATGAGAGAGAGTGAGAGAGAGAGAGAGAGAGAGAGAGAGAGAGAGAGAGAAATATTATGTCCTCTTAAGAATGGTTGAAGTAATCCCAGCAGCTGGGGAGGCTGAGACAGGAGGATCACACGTTCAAAGCCAGCCTCAGTAACTTAGCAAGGCACTTAGCAACTCAGTGAGACCCTGTCTCTAAATAAAATATTAAAAAAGGCTGGGGATGTGGCTCAGTGGTTAAGTGCCCCTGGGTTCAGTCCTCAGTACCAAAGAAAACAAAGAAAAAAGAAAATGAATGGTTGAAGTAACTAGAGGAGAGAAGACTGAGGGGTCTGAGTTCTTGTCTTCAGCCCTTTCAAAGACTCCCGTACCACAGAGGAAGTGAGCACATGTGTGCTACGTGGTCCCAGGAACAGATAAACCAGGACCTGTTGGCATTTCATTGTTATCACATGGAATCACACCCCAAACTACTTGAAGTCAAGAGTGTTGTATGAATTGGGCACCTTGGCACACATCTGGAATTCCAGTGACTCAGGAGGCTGAGACAGGAAGGAGGATTGCAAGTTTGAAAATGGCCTTAGCAACTTAGCAAGATCTTGTCTCAAAATAAAATTTTGAAAAGGGCTGGAGGTATAGCTCAGTACTAGTACATCCCTGGGTTCAATCCACAAGGAAAAAAAAAAGTATTGTTTGTATTTTACAAAGGAGGGCAGATCCATACAGCTAGGAGTGGTAGGGGGTCAGGGGTTGCCTTCAAAATCCTGGTCATCTGACATCAACTCAAGTAGTCTCCACACTCTACTGCTTTGACCACTGGACAAAGGTAACAAGTAGGTAGCATTGGGATTAGAACAGGTGACTCTTTTAAGGTATTCCCCCAAAGCAGGCCTACTCCACCCATGCATGGTAGAGGCTGAGTTGTATGCGCCCCTAGGCTTTCCTCAACAACTCCCTAGGATCTGTTCCCTACTAAACCCCATCTCTTCTCTATTCCCACTCTGCTCTAGGCCTCTGGCCTGGATCAAAGCTCTGTATATGTTTCTGGCACTCCTTATTTGCCTGGGGGGGGGTCACACTTACCTTTCCCAATGCACTTGTCCCCAGACTCTGCTTCCTCCTGGTCTGGTTTGGGACTTCTTTGAACCAAACTTAGCCTGGGTAAGTCTCTGTGCCTCTATCCCATCCACCCCAGCCCTCCTGATTCATACAATAAGGAAGAACTTATTGTCATAACTGTTCAAGGATGGAGAGGCAGGGCCAGTTGCCCAGGCCAAGGCTGGGAATCCTTCCAGTGGTTTCCATTGACTTACATTTTTATTTTCCTATGTGAGTCCATCTATTATTGTTTGCAGGTTTTGCAACCACCCTCTTTTTTGAATTCTTTTATTTGTTCTTTTTAGGTGTACATGACAGTAGAGTGTATTTTGACATATTAGACATACATGGAGTATAACTTCCCATTCTTTTGGTTGTACATGATGTGGAGTTTCACTGGGCATGTATTCATATACAGCCATATGAGAGTTATGTCCAATTCATTCCACAGTCTTTCCTATTCCCCCTCTTCCCTTCATTCCTCTTTGTCTAGTCCAGTCAACTTCTCTTCTTCCCTTCCCACAACAACCACCCTCTTTTTTCCTATTCTCATCTCTTAGTGTCTTTCTCTTCCCTTCTGCATTCTTGTCTTCCTCTAACTTTTCTTCTCTTTATTTTCTCTCCTATTTTCGCTTTATCTTTGTGTATTTTTACCACCTATCCCCATTTCTTTTTTTTTCTTTTTTGGGGGGAATACCAGAGATTGAACCCAGGGGCACTTTACCACTGAGCCGTATCTCCAGCCCTTTTTTTAAAATTTTGAGACAGAGTCTCACTGAGTTGCTGAGGCTGGCTTTGAACTCATGATCCTCCTTGCCTCAGCCTCCGAAGCCACAGGGATTACAGCATGTGACATTGCACCCTGTGCCCTCGCATTTCTGTCTCCTGTTTCCTCTGTTTCCATCTCTGTATCTTCTTCCTTTCCTCAGTCCCAGGCTCCTCTCTGTCTCTTTCTTGGTGTCTCCCCCAGTTCTTTGCCTCTCCTGCTGAGTCCTCCATTTATTTCACTTTTACTCTGTGAGCCCCTATATTCTTCCACTTCTCTCTCATATTTCCCATCTTTTCCAATTTCTGTCTCTTTGCTGGCCTGCTCAGCGCCTCCCTGCAGTCTCCCCATATGGAGCACCTGGTCTGCTTCACAAGACTGCCTTGCTCAGCTGTCTACAAAGGAACCACCTGTGTCTGTTTCTCTGGCCTCAGGCTACAACCGCTGTGGTGTGGATACTGGGAAGCTCAGATGAAACAGGATTGTCTTGATCCTTGGGAAGCCGGGGAAACATGAGTCCTCCAACTTCTCTCCCAAAAGGAGGAAGTGACATCCCCAGTCTCTAATCAGGCCCCAGTCGAAGCACCCAATCTTCTCAGAACCTGAAGGACTCAAGGAGGAGCAGGGCTTCAATGACACTTCAGAAACCCTGTCTTGTGAGTCCAGCTCCACTATGGCCACCCCTTGTCCATAGCTGGAGATCACTCCCCATCTCTGGCACCCACTCCAGTTCCAGAACTGGAGCCCTTGGTCTAGAAGGGTTGGATGTCTACTCCTAAGGGGGAAAAACAAGCTCACTATTACTGGAATTCAGTGTGTTGTGACAACATGATCCAGAGCTGGCAATGAGCAAGTGTGGAGCATGAGAAGTGGAGAGGGCTCTGGGGTGTAGGGATGGGAAGAGATGTCAAGGAGTGAGACTGGAAAAGTAGGCTGGGGCCAGGCCAGCTAGAGAATTTGAACTTGATCTTGGGGCTACCAGGAAAATACTGAAGTTTGTTAAACTGGGGAGAGGAGATCACTTTATATATAATTAGCAAGATGCCTCTGGCCTCTGGAGTAATACTTATAGATGGGCAAGAGTGGAAATAGGCAGAGCAGTGAGAAGGTTGTCACCCATCTAAGTGATAAATGATGGATGCTTGGAGCAGGGTGATGGCAGTGGATATGAAGAGAAATGGATTTTTTCTGGCATATTGAGGAATGTGTGAAATGGGGCTTGGAGGCTGCTCAGTTGTAGTCATGGTGGAGAGAGAGGTGTCAGAGCAGAATTTGGCTTGGACAAAAAGAGTGGCAGACAGTACCTGTTATTGGCATAGAAAACACAAGCAGAGGAACTCTTTGGAGACTATTTGAGTTTTGAGTTGGCTGTGTAGAATTCTAAGTGCTCACGGGTTATCCAGATTGAGGCAGCAGTCAGGTAGTGACAGATCTTGGAGCTCAGAGTGTTAACTCAATATGTGGCAGTTAATCACTGAAGCCATGGGACTGGGTGAGCTGACCCAGACTCAGAACTTAGCAAAGGAGGAGGAGAGGGCTCAGGGTAGAGTCTGGAGAGATTTCAGGAATGAGTAGAGCAGAAGAATGACTGTTAAGTAGGCTGAGCAGGGTGGCTCAGAAAGGCAGGAGAATAATGGGACAGAAAAGCCAAGAGAAAGAAAGTATTGCCGAAAGGAGAGGGTGATCAACAGGGCGAAATGATACAAAGTCAGTTATGATGAGGAAGGGAAAGTGTACAGCACATTTGGTGACTGGAAGGACCTTGGTGACTTTCTGAAGAGCATTTTTCAGAAATGCTGCATGGTAGCTGGACCACAATGGTTGAAAAGATGGTAGCAGCCACATCCGGGTTCCTTTTATCATATCCCTCCACTCAAGCATGAAGAAGGGCCAGCAAGCTCCCATTGCTTTCTAGTAAGCTCGGCTCTGGTCCTCCCTCACACCACACAACACCACACACACACACACACACACACACACACACACACTTCCTCTTTTTTTTTGCTTCAGCAGGCTGAATTCTAGGGCTCTCCCACCCACCCCCATTTCAGCTTCAGACTCAGAAATAAATTGTTCACTGCCCCAATGGTGAAATTTTATCTGGGCTGGTAAAAGACGTGTGTCTGGAGTAGCTGAGCTCCGAATTTCAGCCAAGAGGGTGAGCTGGCCGCTGGCTGGCTTGAGCAGCCTGGGTGGGGGCAGGGGTGGGGAGGATACAGAGCAGAGACTGGGGTGGGTGTGAGGAGCCGGGAAGGGGGAGGGGGAGTGGAGAGAAAGGGCTGGGAATGTAGCTCAGTGGTAGAGCACTTGCCTGGCATGTGTGAGGCACTGGGTTCCAGCCCCAACATGGCAAAAAAAAAAAAAAAAAAAAAAGGTTAATGAAAGAAGAAGGATGAAGTGGAAAGCGGGGATTGAGAACTGTGAATGAGAAGATGAGAAGCTGGAACTGCTGGAACCAGACCACTTCTTGGAGTCAGAGGCTTGTACTGAAATTTTGCCTATACTGCTTCCTAAGTCTGTGCCCAGTAACTTACCTCCCTGAGCCTCAGTTTGCTCATCTGTGAAGTGGATTTCATACCTCACTGGTACTCTTCATCAGATAGAACATCTTCTTACCATCATTCATTATTCTTAGTAGGACAGAGCTGGTATTGGGAGAAAGCCATGCAACTTCCTGGGGACCATGCCTGAGTGAGAGAAGCAACCACCCTGGGTCCTGGGGCCCCAGATTCCTACCCATGCTGCTCAACTTTCCAGGGAGTGCTTGTGGAGGCAGAAACTGGTAATGGGAGGCAGCAAAGATGTCCTGAACAAGCATCAAAGAATGGTTATCTGGCCCCATTAACTTTGCTCAGTCAGGAACATTCTACAGAAGTGAAGGCAGCCCAGCCTCAGGGGCTAGAACTCCACACACAGGGCCTACCTTTTTCAGCTGTACACCAAGGTGCATCCATTTTCAGGTCTGACTTTCGTGAGCCACAAGCACAGCTTTCCACAGACACCTCTGACCAGCTGTTTGCCACATGCTGCCTCGGTTTAGGGGTGTGGAAATCTTCTGATGCCCCAAGAGGGCAAGGATGCAGAGGGGCTCACCAGGCCTGATCCTCTTCCCCCAGAGACCTGTTCAGACTGGTCTAGCTTTCAGGCCTAATTCTAGCCATCCCTAGCTTCTCCTGCCGTTGGATCTGCACAGTGCTCAGGAAACTGCAACCCACATCTGCCTCTGTGCCTCCCCCTACTCCAACCCTAACCCCATCCTCCTGCCCTGTCAGGGAATTTCAGCAAAAGGAAATCTGCTGAGGCTGAGGATCATGGGTGATAGAAAAGAATCCATCACGACCTTGGAATGGCAGGAAGTGGAGACGTAAGACACAATCTTCAGGTTGGAAGGGGTGCTACCTCCTCCTGATTGGCAGGGCAGGAAATTGGGGCCTGAACCATGCAGAAGCCAAGCTAAAAGGGTGCCAGGACTCCTCCAGGGGCTGGGGGCCAGGAGGCAGCAGGAGAAGGCTGTCTGGATGCAATCAAGCCTGCTATGACCTCATGGGGAGAAGGGGGAGCCCCAGAACTGAGGGCTTGGGGCCTCATCCTCACTGGTGGGGGAGGGAGAGGAGCATGTAGGAAGGAGACAGGGAACATGCAATGGAGTCAAGGGAAAGTCTGCAGATGGAAGAGTCAGAAAAGGGAGAAGCAAGAGGGCAAAGCCGCCATCCTCAACTGACTTAGACCCACAGTTCTGGGAGAGCCAGCTAGGGGACGGAGTGTTGGGACAGAGCTTCCACCCCACTCCAAATCCATGGGCACCAAGTGCAGCTCTTGCGTAGACAGATAGGGGCAGAGTGACATGGCAAGGCCGGCTGGGGATGGGTTCTGCCTGCTGCTGCTAAGGAGAGGTCAGTAGGCAAGGTAGCTGGCAAGGGCTTCCCAGGATGGGAAGACTGCATCTTTACAGATGATCCCTGGGAGAGGACTGTGAGCCAGAGCAAGAGAGCTGGAGTCCTGAGGCAGTGCAGGAGGACAGGCGGTAGCCCAGGTCCCTTGTGGAAGTAGCTGGTGAAGAATGGGCTGGAACAGAGAAAACAGGGAGACCTTGTCATGATCTTTGTGCTCAGCTCTGAAGTGCTATCCTAAGCAGAGGGAGCAGATGGTGTCTCTGGGGCCCCAGGGGGCAGAGATTGCTGGGTGAAAGCCAAAAAGACACAGAGTTCTCCAGCTCAATGTAAAAAAGAATTTCCTCAAGCAGGAAATTGTGGCAAAGGGAGGCAGTGAGCATCCCATCACTGGAGGCGGATGAACAAGGGCTGTATGGCCACTTTGTGGCAATTCAAAGAGTAGATGGTGTGGTCTCCTGGCATCCTCTTGACATCCTGCCATGTCCTGCTCCATGTACTAGATAGAGGTTGCCTCTGTGAGATGTGGTCCAAGGAACAAGCACCCACGCCTCAGAGCTCTCGAGGGACTGTGATTAAGTCTGTACCTCCCAGATACCTAGCTCAGAGCGGAGATACCATGTGGGCATTTGCACACATGGCTGCCTTTGCTGTTCTCTCATTATCATCCCCAAGGGCCTCTGGCCGCTCACAACATCAGCATCTCACCACACTGAGTATGGCAAGTGTGTTTAATGGTACATTTTTTTTTCTCCATACCACATGGCTTCTAACAGCTTCATATGGGGCTCGACTCATGAAGCAGTGATTGGTTCCAACTTCGTGGACAATCAAAAGGATTCTCCAGGATGTTTGTGACTACCTGCAATTGTGCCTCACAGGCTGACTTGAGATGCTAGGTCCATGTAAAGCACAGCCTCATCAGACACTTAGTAACGCTGCAAAGCATAGAGCAGCATCTCAGGGAAGGTATGGTGTGGAGCCCAGACACAAAGATCTTTCCATGGAAGCCTGTTGCTTCTATCTCCCACCTTTAACACAGGCCAAATTACCTCTTGGGTCACCCCCCTACTCCTCAGCTCTGCCTCCTGTTGGCCCTGCCTTCTAAAGACATCCAGAATCAGACCATGTTTTGTTTTGTTTTTCTATCATCTTATCACTTTCGCTTTGCTCCAAGCCACCATTGTCTCTCATAGGGATAATGCCAAGAGTCTCCAAAAGTCTCCTTACTGCTCCCTCTATATTCATTCCTACCCTCTGTGCTATCTGTTCACCTTACAGTAGCCATTGCATTTCTGTTCAGATATTAGTCAGAGCCTGTCTCTCATCTGCTCAAAATCCTCCAAAGGCCAGGTGCGGTGGCACACACCTGCAATCCCAGCAAATGGAGAGGCTGAGGCAGGAGGACGGCAAGTTCAAAGCCAGCCTCAGTAACTTAGTGAGGCCCTAAGCAACTCACTGAGATCCTGTCTCTAAATAAAATACAAAAAGAGGGCTGGGGATGGGCTCAGTGGTTAAGTGCCCCTGGGTTCAATCCCTGGTACCAACAAATAAAGCAAAACAAAACAAAAACCTCCAAAGGTCTGATTCCCCTCAGATGGAAAGGCATATAACTCATATGGCCCTACATGATCTGGCCCTCATGCCAACTCTGACTCATCTTCTGTAAGCTCCTTCCCCTCTACCTGGCACTCCTGCCTTCAAACTAACTTTTTCCTCCTCTGGGCACTCTCTTTCTACAGAAGCTGATGTCATCTACCTCACTTCCTTTGATCTATGTTACCCCTCATTGGAAAGGCCTTCTCCCCATCCACATAAATTAGTGACTCTATAGCCCCATCCCACCAAGCACCCCTCCTCCCCATATCTGGTGTTCCTTACCCCAAAGCACTTCTCATTATTTGACCTACATATTTTTTAAATATTTTTTGTAGGTGGACACATATCTTTATTTTATTTATTTATTTTTATGTAGTGCTGAGGATGAAACCCAGTGCCTCACATATGCTAGGTGAGCACTCTACTGCTGAGTCACAACTCCAGCCCCTTGACCTATATTTTTCATGTATGATTTTGACCTGCCACTAGAATATAAGGTTGGCTCATTTGTTCTCTGCTGTATCCTCAGCACCTAGAACAGTGCCTGACATGTAGTAGGTGCTCAATATTGAATGAGTGGTTGATTTTGAGCACACCCCTGGGAACCCACACAAACAGTACTGAGAGTCAACTGCCTCTGACTTCACAATCTCTACCTCCTGTTCTCTAATATCATTAAATCTGACCTGCTGGACACTGGGCCTATCCTGACTCTGCTCAGGGAAGCTTCCTTCCTATCTTACCTGACACCCTGACTTTGTGATTGTGTGTATGTGTGATACTGTAGATTAAACCCAGGGGTGCTCTACCACTGATCTACCTCCTGGTTTTAGGTTTTTGTTTGTTTGTTTTGTTTTAATTTTAGGAAGGGTCTTGCTAAATTGCCAAGTTGACCACAAACCTCCTGCCTTAGCCTCCTAAGGCGCTGGGATTATGCCCAGAGGATACCCTGACCTTGCCCTCCTGTTCTCCTGATGCAGCTTCGTGTCTGCCTGATCCTTCCTACCAGCAGCAGTGAATTCTCAGATCTAGTATCATTACCTGTGAAACCCAGGACTGAGGCCAGGCACTTCTTGGCTCATGGAGCTCCCATGCCTGGAATTTGTCAGGCAGGCTTCCTTTGTACACCGCTGCCACCCATGACACACCAACCAAAAGTACCACTGACTTGCTCATGAGCATCCCAAGATGTTGAGAGAGAAGAGTTGGGGAGTCATTTGAAATGTGTGCTACCTGAGTCTCCCTTCCTTAAGGAGGAACTAAAAGGCTGGGCTCGGAAGGAAATGGGCAGGTCCTTGTCACACTGAGTTGGAGATGACACTTTGGAGAAGGACAGAGCAAAGACCTGGCTCCAGAGGTGCAGAGAATGTCCAGATGGAAGCAGATATCATGAACTTGTCAGTGAGAGGCCCAAGGATGAGAGAAAGCCAGGTGGCTGAGAGTTTGGGGCTCAGGAGCTTCCTTCCTTCAGCAGTGACAGGGCAGATGTGCCTAGAGGTAACATTTCACAAAATCAGGGGCCCAGTCAGAGAGAGCAGACTGCCTTGAATGACCAGGATCACTGTGGCTCACACTATGGGCAGAGAGGGGAACTGAGTCCATGTGTAATAAGGACCAGGGAGATAACTTGTATTTCAAGAGTGCCAATCACTCGCCGAACCACTCTTTGAGCATTATTTCACAACAATCCCACAGAATATGCATAATTATTCCCTTTTATGAATGAAAAATTAAAACTCAGATTTGACATTACATGCCCAGTGGCACAGACAGAAAATGCCAGTCAGAAAATAACTTCTGACTCCTGGTCCATGGCTCTTTCTAGCAAATATGAATCAAGGACACACTATGGAGTCTACACTTGACACCCATTGTCTGATTTGCTCATTTCAACAGCCCTCCAAGGTAGGTGGTGTTGTCCCTATTTTATAATTTAGGAAACAAACCCAGAGCAAGATAAAGGACTTCCCCAGCTAGTGAGCAGTGAGGCTTAGTTTTAAATCAATTTCCAGCACATTCCAAGGTTCATCACCTTGTACTATACTCCCAATAAATGTTATGTTGAATGAATAGACAAAGCAAGCCAACTCTTAGGGGACCTGAAAGGAAATATCTGGCCCCTAAGGATAGGTTGGTCTCAAGTAGAGGACAGAGCTATCAAGACTGGAAGGAAGGGAGGATGTCTGATATGTCCAGGGGGTGGAAGAAGCTAATCTCAGTTTTACCCAGGATCTGTGGAGTTGTCCAGGGTGGTGGGTACCAGGTAAAGGGCCCCATGTTTGGTTTAATGCTTTGGTGTTGCCAGGTTGAATTTCTTAGCTTTTTTTTTTATTTTTTATTTTTTGGTACTGGAGATTGAACCCAGGGGCACTTAACCACTGAGCCACATCCCCAGCACTTCTTTACATTTAATTAGAAACTGGGTCTTGCTGAGTTGCTTAGGGCCTGGCTAATTGCTGAGGCTGGCTTTGAACCTGCAATCTTCCTGCCTCAGCCTCCTGAGCCACTGGGATTATAGGCATGTGACTGGGCCTGGCTCTTAACAATTTTTTAACAGGAGCCTTTTTTTATTTGTGGTGCTGGGGATTGAACCCAGGGCTTCACACTTGCTAGGCAAGTGCTCTATAGCAGTAAAGTGACATCCCCAGCCTCAGGAGCCTTACATTATAATTTTCACTGGGCCCTACAAATCACATAGCCAGTTCTACTGAGAATCCTAGGTCTTGGAATAGTGGCCTCCCTCCATGCTTCCTTGTGTTGACTTTTCTCTCCAAAGTATGTCCCATATATGGTTTATGAGTAGCCTCCCTAAAGCACAGCTCTTGTGCTGCTACTCCTCTGCTCAAGAACCTTCTCTATCTCCCTATTGCTTATCATTTCATATGAAAAAGTTTGGCTGGCAGAAAAAGCTTTCAGAACCCCCAAAGCGCCCCCATCTGTTTTCTTAGCACTCCTTCACAGAGACCCACTCTTTCTGTCCCTCAACATGCCCACAGGCTATTTAGGCCTGACTGGGTACTCCCTCTGAGCCTTGGTGTACTGGAAACTTCCATTGCGTGACAGCCAAGGGAAAGTTTCTAGTTACTTGGGTGAGGAATTCTGCCCTTCCACCAGGATGTCAGTACTACAAGGACAAGGATTTTTGTCTTTCCTGTTCACTTTTCTATCCAAAGCATCCAGCACAGGTCCAGCATCTAGGAGGCACTTAACAAGTAATGGCTGAATGAATGAATAAATCAACAAATTCAATGGTCTCCACAATCTGGCCTCACCATGCTCTAGGCCTGACCTTTATACACTCAGCCAAGTGGAACAAGTCCTTGTTCCCCATGTGCATCCTATGCTGTCCCCATAATCTGCAATGCCCCCAATTCTAATAACCATGTTTTCAAATATAAGTCATTTTCAACACCTAGCATAAAATGCCATTTTCTCCACGAAGACTCCCCTAAACATCAGGCTGGTTATGACCTCTCCCTCTGACTCTCCACAGTTATTGACACTTTTCCTAAGGCATCTCTTGATTTTTGTGTTGTGGCAGTAGGACTTGGGAACAAATAGACTTGGGATCAAATCTCATTTCCGCTACTTACTAGCTATGTGACCTTTGACCTGTCACCAGCTTCTCTGAGATACTTCAACTGTAGATTAAACTTAAAATAGAACCTCCCTCATTAGGATATACTAAAAACAGCACCTCCCTTTTTTGGGGTATAGCATGAATGAAATGAAACGGCTTAGTGCCAACCACATACAAGAACATCATCATCATCATCGTCATCTGCAGCAGTAGCAACAATAGTGACAATAATAATTGCAAACTGTGTCAGAGGGCTTTCTCTGTGCAGTAGCCTCCCCATCCATGGGGGATATGTTCCAAGAAATTCTGCAAATGTCCCAAACTGTAGATAGCATTTAACCCTATATATACTCTTTTCTTCCCTATACATACATACCTATGATAAAGTTTAATTTACAAATTAGGCACAGTAAGAGATGAACGACTATAACTGATAATAAAAGGATCCAACAGTATACTGTAATAAAAGTTATTGAAGCTGGGTGTAGTGGCACACACCTCTAATCCCAGTGATTTAGGAGGCTGAGATGTGAGGATTGCAAATTTGAGGTCAGCCTCAGCGACTTAGTGAGAACCTAAGCAACAGCAAGACCCTGTCTCAAAATAAAAAAGGGCTGGGGGTGTATCTCAGTGGTAGAGCACCCCTAGTTTCAATCCCTGTATCAGAAAAAAAACACATTATTTAGAATTTATGAACTGTTTATTTCTGGAATTTTAGTAATTTCAGACTGCGAGTAACAAACTATGGAAAGTGAAACCACAGACAAGGCATGACTAGGGTACCTGTACAACAACCCTATGAGGCAGGCACTACCATAATCATCCCCATTTTACAAATGGAGAATCAGTTCCAGAGGTTTAGTAGCCTCTTCATGGTCACACACTTGGAGGGTGGGGAAAGTGAGATTGAAAAGTCAATTTGCTCTTGACCAGCTTCACAGTTTCCTGTTTCTGCCTCCCACTTCCGCTCTCCCTCCAGACCATTGTGAGTAGGTCCTGCCGCCCCAGAACCAAGGCCCCCACCACAGATAGCAGCCCCCTCAGCTCCAGAGCCCTTCCCAACCAAACCCCACCAAGAGGGACTGCATTTGTTCCAAATTACTGATGATTTGTTTTGAAACACCAATCATTTGCAATCAGAGGGGCCAGGTAGAAATAGATGCATCTCTTTCTCTAAATGAAGCCCTCCGCTGGGCTTGCCCAAGGGATATATTTTTTCTTTCTTTTTCTTGGCCTTGAGGAGGGCATGGTTAGAGTGTGTTCTCAATGAGGTCTAAAGAAAAGCAAACAAGGGCTAATTCAAAACCGGCTGTCTCGCTTCCCACACCATCCTCTTCCCTGTGTCTTTGCCTTTCTTTCCACCATTCTGATCTCAAGTTGGTGATGGCACAGTGATACCCCAGGGGAACTCTGAAGGGGTGCCATGAAACTCTCCTAGATTTCTCTAAACAAAATGAATTCGAACCTGATTTTAACTGAAACATTAATGGAAACCATATCATTCTTGACTGAGAGGGGGTTAGAGGGAGGATGCTAAGATGTCCACCAGAGTACCAGGATCCATGGTACTGAGAATAGGTGACATGGAGAATGGAGGTGATTGTTTCGATTCAGAATCCCCACATCACCTTGATCTCAGCTGGGGTGGGGGCTGCAGTCAACCCTCTGAAGGGATTACTTCCTCAGTTTTTGTCCCATCCCACTGCCTACTGCCACCAATTTCCCCTCACTCTCTCCTGAACACCAGTTATTGACAAGGTCACTCTCACAGATTATATCACAGGGAAAAACTCTGTTCTTTCTGTAGGTGAGGAGAAGGTGAGGGAGACCCACAATCCAGTTGCATTTAGTTGAGCAGCACCTTGCCCCAGAATCTCTGGATGGTTCCAGGTTGGGGTTGGCTACAAGAGAGATTTGCATAAATCTGGAAGGAGGAAACACAGCAGCAGCCATTGCACCCTGCAGGTTGACATAGAGGTGTGGTGGAAGCTCACCTGCTAGCTCCTGTCACCAGGAAAAGGTAGCAGCCTGTCCCACAGCCTGTTGGGCTCCCTCAAATGTTCTTGAACTTAGATGAGTCTTGGGGCAGAAGTGTGTGCAGCATGGTGGTGCAGGATGTCAACCACTTCTTTGGTTCATCCAGTCAGTCCAGGCCAGAGGCCACCAGAGAGAGGCAGATGTGGTTTCCTGTTTGTTTTTACTCTCTCCCATTTCACTTATAGCTTTTCTTCCTGACTACCAGCCCTGCTCACCTATAGCAACTTCATTTCCACCCACCAGGTGGAGAGAATACTGCCTTCCACAGGCTTTTTCATCACTCCCAAGATGACAAAAATTCTAATCCTCACAATAAATTTCTTATTCCAGATCACTCATGTTGGTTCTGCTCCCCTGATCACACTCTAACAGACATCGTACTTGGTAAGTATTATTTTATTAGTATTTTGAGATTAGGAATTTCATGGGATGAGACTAGTCTTTTTTTTTATAAATCTTATTTGTTCTTTTCAGATACACATGACAGTAGAGTGTATTTTGACATATTACACATACATGGATGTTTTAGTCAGCTTTTTTGCTGCTGATTGATCTGACCAGCACAATTATAGAGGAGGAAGGTTTATTTGAGGGCTCACGGTTTCAGAGGTCCTTGTCCATAGAAGGCTGGCTCCATTCCTCAGGGCTGGAGGTGAGGCAGAATATCATGGCAGAAGAGTGTGGCAGAGGGAAGCAGTTTGCATCATCAGGAAGCAAAGAGAGAGAGAGACTCCACTTCCCAGATACAAAATATATACCCCAAAGCCATGCCCCAATTCTCACCTCCTCCAGTCACACCCTACCACTTCAGTTACCACTCAGTTAATCCCTATCAGGGGATTAATTCACTGATTAGGTTAAGACTCTCACAACCCAATCATTTCTCCTCTGAACCTTCTTGCATTGTCTCACATGTGAGCTTTTGGGAGACACCTCACATCCAAACCATAACAAAGGAGTATAACTTGTTCTAATTAGAATCCCATTCTTGTGGTTGTACATGATGTGGAGTTTCACTAGTTGTGTATTCATATATGAACAAAGGAAGATTATGTCCGATTCGTTCTACTGTCTTTTCTGTTCCCAGCTCCCCTTCCTACCCTTCATTCCCTTTTGAGATCAGTCTTTAAGATCTGACCAGGGGGCCAGCAGAGCACCCACAAGTTTCTTCCATGGTGTTCGTTGAATAGAAAGGAATTGAAGGAAGGCTTGGACAGTTGGCCAGTCCTTGTGGTGACATATTGTGAGCTAAATTCTAGAGAAAGTAGGATGTATATGAATGTATTTGGATGCAGTTGATGCTCTCTGGTCCAAATGGATATAGAACACTACCAAATAAACAATAATGACTGATGGTCAATGATAATAACTATAGCTAGTACTTCTTGAGCTCATTACATGTGTTCCCCCATTTCATCCTCACTCTGGCTTCTGAGGCAGGTAGGAAATGGAACTCTCAGAAGGAGATTAAGTAGATTGCTCAAGTTCACACAGAATGGGATTCCAATGAAAAGGGTTAGACTCCCTAGTCCATGTAGGGTTGTAACTGTTGTTCCTGGCAGAGGATTCCCTCCCAAGAAACCCACTGAAGGCACTGAAGAGTCACAAGCAAACTCTGCCCCAGGGTTGCCAAGTGCTGGCAGAGCTCAGAGACTGGTGGCAGAGGACTGAAGGCAAGAGGCCAAGGCCCAGGGAGGTTTCCTGGTATGATTGTAGGGTCTAAACTTGGCCTTGAGAACTAAAGAAGACCATGCCAAATTCTCCAGGCTAGAAACCTAAGACTTCTTCTTGATAGTCCCTCTCTTTGGCCATTGCTAGCCTGTCATTGAGTCCACTGGATGCTTTATTGGACATTAAACTTTAATCACCCTCTCTCTCTGGTGTGTGCTCCTCTTGGGCCTGTGGAACATCAGACCTTCCACACTTCTGGCCTGATTCCTTGGCCTCATGTCTTCCTCCCTAGTCTTCTGGCCTCCAGTTTTGCCTGTTCAAAATGCCTATGCTGACTTCCAGAACCATCTTGTTCAAACTCAGCTCTGAGCATGTCATGCCTCCTGTCAAGATATGACCACATCTCCACAACCCAGGGACCCATGGAGTAAAATATTAAGACTGAACCATAGCTATCTTTCTTATATGTGTCTCATATTTGTCCCTTCTCCTTCTCTGTGTGGTATTTTCCCTTTCTTTGATCTGTTATCTATATTCCTTTGCCCTCTTGTTCTCTATATGAAGGTGTGTTTGCTTGTGTGTGTGTGTGTGTGTCTATGTGTGTGTGTCCTAAGACCTAGGATGTTTGTGTGTATGATGGCAACCTAAGGGTGCGTTCCAGGGTTCTGCTGCCAGGGAGTTGGAAGGACAGAACAAACTAGAGCAGCAGTGGCCTTGAGGGCTGGATCCATCTTTGAGCCTGGGGCATCCTCACAAAGGCAGCTCCAGGAGCTTGCAGCCTGCCCTGGGGCTGCTACCTCATCCTGCCTGCAGCCAACAAAGCAATTGGTGCAGATGGCAATGGCCCAGATGTAAAACCCAGCTGTGCAAATTAACCCAAGGCCTGTAAGAAATTAGACAGGATCTAAAAGAGATCAGGCTGTGGAAAAAGAAAAATGTTAGTTAAAAGAGAAAATTCCTGCTCCCACCTCTGGGTCATAGATCACAGAAGAGAATCCTCAAGCCAGGACGGACTTCAAGGGGCCATCTGGCTTGGCCGCATCTCAGAACAGGTCAGGCCCAACCAGTCAATACAATGGCTGTCTTTCCATCTTTCAAGAACACAGGCCAGATAGAGATTTTTTCAGTGTCTTCCCCCAATACCTTATTCTTGGAATCCATCCCTGCCCTGTGAAAAAGTTTGGGGGAAAACCCAGATCACTAGAGTCATTCACACTGGGACCCAAATATGCACTTTAACCTCAAATCTTTTCCCTACTCCAAAGTCTTTCACATCACAGAACCTGGGACACAATTCATGCAAATGCTCAGGCCAAAGCCTGGAACTCTTCCTTTCTCTTAGACCCCTGTCCAAACCATTGGCAATCTTGACAACTCCACGTCTCAACTTCATTCTCAATGATTCCTCCTATCACAGCTAAATTTACCAGGATAGTGCAAACCACCATCATGCCCATCTGGGACTGTGTGTCTCTCCATGAGTCTCCCTGTGTCAACATTTGCCCTATGCAGTTCGTTCTCCAAACAGATGGAAGTTTAAATCGGACTATGTTGCCTCTGCACAAAACCCTCCTTTGGGTTCTCATCACACCAAACTGGCTTATGAATCCCTACATCATCACACTGCACCTCCTGCTTTTCCCCTCCCACTCCTCTCTGGTGACACTGTCCCTCGAAAACACCAAACTCTTTCCCTCCTCAGGGGCTGTTCCCTCACTTTCCTTTTTGCTAAGTATATTCTTCCCTAAAATCTTCACATGGTAGCTCCCCCAGTTAACTCCAATCTCTACTTAAAGGTCACCTCCTTCAAGAAACCTGCTTCAACCTTTCTGGCTAATGGAACTCCTGTCTCACCTCTACCCCATAGTACACTTGAGTCTATAACCTGCTTTTATTTATCTTCAAAGCATTTACTGCTTGGCATTAGATTTTATATTTATTTGATGATTGGTTGGCTCCATCACTATTTCCCCAGTGCCTAGAACACTACCTAACACTTTGTAGATATCCAGTAGTAGTTAAATCCGTGAATAAAATCATGCCGACTTACAGGCTTTGTGACTTTGAGACCAGTACTTAACTCTTGACTTTCAGTTTCCTTATCTCCAAGATGGGAAGAATTACATCTACCTTGTGAGCTGTTGTGAGGAAGAAATGAGATAATGGGTATAATGATAATGGTAATTGGCAACAGAAATTATTGGTTATTAATATAGCCACTGGAGCTTTCACACAATTTTTCTTGTTCTCTCTTTAGTAGAAGCAGTGAACAGATACTCACTCTTTCCTGGTTCAAAAAATCCAATCCCATTCATCGTTGTGATGTTAGACATGGTGCTACACTATGCAGCAGCTGAAGGATGACAACCTCTTAGAATTCATCCAGGGCAGGAGTGAGCCACAGTGATTTTAAATCAACTCTCTGGTGTATGCTAAAGAGCTAAAGAAAACCATAGACAAAGAACTAACAGAATCCAGGAAAACAATGTGTGAATAAAATGAAAATGTTAATACAGAGAAATTATACAAAGGAACTAAATAAAAATTCTGGAACTGAAAATAATAATAACTGAAGTGAGTGTGAACCACAGATACCCTTTTTCCTGTACTGAGGGGGCATAGGACGGATGATTAGGGTCTCTGGTCAAATCTAATGAGATTATAGGAAGAGGCATTTCATTGTCATTAAGAGCACAGAATTTGAAAGCAGATATACCTAGGGTCCAACCCCAGTTCTACTGTGTAACTCTGGACAGGGGATTACCCCTCTTGGTCCCAGTAATGGTAGTCTGCCAGAGGGACAAAATGAGAAGCATATGCAAAGCACTTAGGTCAGTGCCTGGCCCATGGTCAGAGCTCCTTAAGAGGTAGTTATTATTACAAGTATTATTGTGATCTCATCCACCCCTGTCTCTAGTCAGCTCTGCATTCCAACCATTCTCCAGAGCTCTGGCTCAAACTCTTAAAACCATCCCACTCTCCTGCCAGGGAAACCATTTCAGCTTCACACTAGCCCCAGCACATGGATATTTTGCCAGGTACAGAGCAAAAGAGCACCAGTTTACCCTAAGACCAAGGAGATCCAGGCACAGCCTCCATAGTTTGATACCTATGGGCAAGAGACAAAGACCAGAATGACATCAGCAAAGGAGTACAGTAAACAACTCCAAACACCCATCCTTCCACAGAAGCACTGAAAAAAATGCAAGATATATCAGTATTGACTTATGAGAACTCTGGAAAACAGGCAAAGTTATATAGCAACCAAATAGACATTGATTCAAGAAAAAGGCCACTTTAAGATGCTCCTGGTAGGCTCAAGATGTAGTTCAGTGGTAGAGTACTTGCCTAGAAGGTTCAAGGACCTGGGTTAAATCTCTAGCACCACAAAACTGCTCTTGGCATCCAAACATATCTGTCAAAACACTAGTGAACACAAAATAAAGGAACAGAGACTTCAGTGATCACACATGATAAGAAATACAGTTTTACAAAAATAGTGTGCAAAAGTCACGGGACAAGTGGTTTATTGAAACCTTAAACAACCAAGAATAGCAAGCCATGGGAAAGGGGGAGACTTTGATTTCCATAGTTATAATATTATAATATTCAAAAGTTTGGCTTTCAACAAAAATCTTAAAGTATACAAAGAAAGGATGGCCTATTCAAAGGGAGAAAAGTAAGAAACCTCAGACGTTGGACTTACCAGCAAACACTTTAAACCAATTCTCTTTTTCTGAGATGAGGACTCATTATGTTTCCCAGGCTGGGCTTGCATGCATGATCTTCCCGTTTCAGTCTCCTGAGTACATGCCACTGTACCTAGCTTCTTAACAACTCTCTTAAATATGATCAGAGACCTAAAGGAAGCCATGGACAAAGAACCAAAGGTATTAAAGGAAAAATGTATAAACAAAATTAGAATATAAACAAAGAAATAAAAATCATAAAACAAATCATGTTAAAATTCAAGTGAAAAGTACAATAACTTAAAAATTTACTAGAGGGTATCCAAAAGCAGATTCGAGCAGTCAGAATAAAGAATTAGTGAACTTTAAGGCAGGACCATTAAAAATATCCAGTGTGGGGGGCAGAAGGAAAAACATGAAGAAGAAAAGTGAATAGTCCATGAGCCCTCTAGGTCTATCAAGCTGTCCAACATATACATTATGGGAGCCTCAGAATGAGAAGAGGAGGAGAGACAAAGGGGAGGAAAGGATATTTGAGAGAGTAATGGCTTAAAATGTCTCAAACTTGATGGAAGACCTGAGTCTAAACATCCAAGTTAAAAGATCTCCAAACTATAAAGGAGAATCTTGGAAGCAGCAAGAGAGAAGCAACTCACAATATACAAGTGATTTTAATAAGACTACTAGTTGATTTCTCATCAGAAACCATGTAGATCAGAAGGCAGTGGGATGGCATATTTAAAGAGAATACTATGAACAACTGCACACCAATAAATTAGACAATATCAAACAAGTGGGCACATTCATAGAAACACATAAATTATCAAAATTGACTAAAGAAGAAGAAAATCTCAATAACAAAAAAGAGAGAGAGAATCAGAAGTTTGCTTTTTTTAAAAAACTGCCAATGAATAAGAATCAGGAACAAATGGCTTTTTCACTGGTAAATTCTATCAAATATTTAAAGATTTAACATCAGCACTTCTAAACTTCTTCCAGAAAATTGAACAGGAGGAAATATTGCCCAAATCATACTATGAGGGTAGCATTACTCTGATACCAGACTCTATAAAACCCTAACAATAAATAATAATACAAATGACAGGTTAATATCCCCTAGCAATGTGTGTGTATGTGTGTGTGTGTGTGTGCATCTGTCTATATAACACAAATAAACACACAAAATATTAGAAAATGAAGTCCAACAATATATAAAAAGATTATGAACATGACCAAGAGGGATTTATCTGAAGAATGTGAGGGTGGTTTAATATAAGTAAATCAGTCAACAAAACATACCACCTTAATAGAAAAAATGGTTCTTTAAATCATCTTAATTGATACAGACACACTGTCATGATGAAAACACTCAGAAAACTATGAAGAGAAGTGAACATTGTCAACATAAAAGCTATCCATGAGCCAGGTGCAGTGGCACATGCCAGTGGCTTGGGAGGCTGAGGCAGGAGGATCATGAGTTCAAAGCCAGCCTCAGCAACAGCAAGGGGCTGAGTAACTCCATGAGACCCTGACTCTAAAAAAACAAAAATTGGGCTGGGGATGTGGCTCAGTGGTTGAGTGCCCTTGTGTTCAATCCCCAGTACCACCCACCCCCCAAAAAAGCTATCCATGAAAAACTCACAGCTAATATCATATTCAATGGTGGCATACTGAAAACTTTCCCCCCTAATATCAGGATTAAGACAAAAATATTTGTTTTCCTTGTTGTTCCACATTGAACTGGAAGTTTTAGCAAGAACAATTAGTCAAGAAAATAAAATCAACCAAATTGGAAAGGAAGAAGTAATACTGTACTCATAGGTGACATGATCCTCTATGTAGAAAATTCCAAAGAATCCACAAAGAAATTCATGGAGCTAGTAAATAAATACAGCAAAGTTGTAGGGTAGCATTTCCACATGCAAAAATCAGTGATATTTCTATATACCAGTAGTGAACAATCTGAAAAGGATTTATCCTATCCTAGAAATAAACTTAACCAAGAAGCTGAAAGACTTGCATACTAAAAATAATAAAAAATTGCTGAAAGACATTAAAGAAGATTTAAATAAGTAGTAGAATATCCTGTTCATGAATAGGAAGACTCAATATTGTTGAGATGTCAATACTACTCGTCTTAGTCTATTTGGACCACTATAACAAAATACCATAGACTGGGTACTTTATAAACAATAAAAGTTTATTCCTAACAGTTCTGGAGGCTGGGAAATCCAAGATCAAAGTGCCAGCACATTTAATGTTTGGTGAGGGCTGCTCTTTGCTTCCAAGATGGTGCCTTGTTGCTGTATCCTTCCGGGGGCTGGGGGTGGGTGGAATTCTGTGTCCTTACATGGTGGAAAGAATGAAAGGAGTGAAATCACCATTTCAAGCACTTTTATAAGACAGCAACCTCATCCATGAGACTGGCGCCCTCATGGCCCAATCACCTCTTAAAAGTCCTACCTCTTTATATTTTTGCACTGGGGGATAAGTTTCAACATGAAGTTTGGACAGGATGCAAACATTCAAACCATAGCACTACCCCAAATAATCTACAGATTCAGCTCAATCTCATCAAATACCAATGACTTTTTTTGCAAAGATGGAAAAGAGAGTCCTCAAATTTATATGGAGTTGCAAGGGAGCCCAAATAGCCAAAAAAAAATTCTAAAAAAAGAACAATGTTGGAGAACTCACATTTCCCTATTTCAAAATTACTACAAAGATACAGTAATCTCTGGACTGGGGAGGCAGGAGTTCAGACTGTGTTAAGAGTCTGGGTATCTAGTGCTCTCCCACCCACCAATGAATCTCTCCTTCAAAGTGGACTGCCAGCACCTTTTCATTTCTTTTTTAAAAATATAGTTTTAGTTGTAGATGGACACAATACATTTATTTTATTTATGCATTTTTATGTGGTGCTGAGAAATGACCCCAGTGCCTCATGTGTGTTAGGCAAGCACTCGACCACTGAGCCATGACCCCAGACCCCACCTTTTCATTTCTTCACTCTCTGACACCTAACTGAGCTCCATATTTTATAAAGATGGCCACAGAGCAACTCAGAAACAGGCTTGAGTCCAGACTTGGCCAGTAGGTAGGGATGGGCAAGGTTAACCACTTCGTCCCTCCCAAACCCCAAAGACTACAGCCATAGATTAAGAAAATGCCATAGCCAAAACGGCCCTTAAAGGCCAAGGTCCACTCAACCCCACTATACAGATGGGAGGGGATTGGTGCCTGGAGATGGGAAGAGAGGGACCCAAAGTCAACATAACAGTCCTTCTCAGTGTATCATAGGACCACTGGCCTGTCATACATCTCAAGTGTACCACAGTCTTCCCACCAAACCCCAAATCTAATGAAGACATGGTCTCAACAAGTCTCTCTAATGATAGGTGATTGTCAGGATGAGACTTAAACACCTTCAGAAACAGTGCTCACTCCCTCCCAAGATAGATGTCTGTTTCTGGCCTTCTAAGAGCAAGCAAGCTGGTAGAGAACAGCTGGCCCCTCCCGTTCAGCAACAGGCACATCTCACCAAATCCCTACAGCAAGACCTGAGGACATCTTGCCTCCCACTAGCCCTCATCTCTACTCTCCTCTCTCCCTCCTCTGGGTACCCCTTCATTTTGCCTGTGGCTGGAGTTTAGTTCCAGTAAAGAAGCAAAATTCTCCATTTCCATGAGCAGGCTCAATATATACTTTTGGAGCATCACTAACCTCTAAATGCAGCTAAATGACTTTCCCCCCAAATCCCCCTTGGGGCACAGACCAGAAGTGGAAAACTTTCAGAGTCCCTTGGGGTATTGGAAGGACCTGCATCCAGGATGGCCTAAATTCAAACTGAACTCATAGCCCCATGCCCAGGATGGTGGAAAATGATGTTCCAGAGCCCCTTGGGCTCTGGAAATTGTCAGCACCTCCAGTGCACACCTTTGCTTAGGGAAGGGCCCCTCTCCACTCTCCTTCTGCCCCAACTCTGGCTGCCTAATGTCCCACTTTCCCTGCCCAACCTCCTCCCTACCCATGCCTTGATATCAAGGTCCATTGTCTGTTGTAGTGTAAACACGTCCATCATTTTACAGGTGAGGAAATTGAGATCCCCAGACAGGCTGGGCTGCTGCAGATGCATGGGTTTAGTACTTTGAGTCTCTCAGAAGCCTGAGGCATGCCAACCTCATTCTTCAGTCCTTGGCCTGACCTACTTACAAACACTGGACAATCCTTGTCTTACCCAATTTTGTTATGCTGGGCTTGGGGAAGACCTAGTGAAAGATCCAAGCCTTGGCTCCAAAGGAGGACCTGCTATCAGCAGGCCTAGTGATGCTCATATCATTATCATGCCCATTCCTATTTCCAGCCCATGCAGGTTTGCCTGTAGCTCCTTGTGCCTGCCTCCGCCCATCTGCCTGCCCACCGTGAGGTCGCACAGTGCCAAGGGGCACATGGGGATCCACCCCAACTCAGCCCAGCATGCCAGGGCCACCATACGCCCTGGAGTCCCTCCATGATTCCAGCTCTGCCTCTGTGGCTGGTGGGAGTTGGAGGGGGAGGAGCAGCAGGCTTTGCCCTCGGCCTGCTCTTCTTGCCCTGTCCTGCTCTCTCCCCACCATCTCCCTTCTCTGTTCATGGAACTTGCTTATAAATCCTGAAAAACCCAAACCCCCATAAATTCTCAATTCATTCTGCAGATATTTCCTGTGTTGGGGTTTTCGGCAGCATCTGCTGGTTTGAAGTTCCCTCTTTATTTGTCCTGGGGGCACCATTACTCTCAACTTTAGCAGTTTTCCTGCTCTGTAGTCCTTGCCAGACTCCATCGGAGGAAGAGAAAATTGGTGAAAGAATAATTATTATTATTGTTATAAATATATATTTCATTTTGGTTTCTTTTTTTCCCCCTCCAGGCCATGATGAGAATCCCAGGCAGGGTCTGGCAAGGGGATGGCTTCTTCATGGACCTCAGGGCAGTGGACTTGCCCTGTAGGATCCTGGCATTTTGCCCTCCTGATAAAAGCATCTGCCAAAAGGCTATTCCCTGCTATTCTGCCCAACTGTACCCGGTTCTCTAGCAGATTTCTTCCCACCAAAAACTCCTGGCTCAAGTTCCAAAGTCTCCAGGAAGTCTCCTTAAGCAAAAAGAAAAGCACCTCCTGCACGTGAGGCATTTTCAAATACTTGAGCTTGATTATTTCTCACTGTATCCCTGTAAAGTAGGGGTATTCCTCCCATTGTACAGAGGAGGAGACTGAGGCTGAGAGAGATGGTGGTGGTCCAAGGTGATCCAACTAGTAAGTGAAAAACCTGGGAATTTTTTTGAAGCACTGGTGATCAAACCCAGGTCTTGCATGTTAGGCAAGCACTCTAGCCCTGAGCTGTATCTCAGTTCCAGAGCTGGGATTGAAATCTGGATCTGACTGATCCCCAAACCAGTCCTCATTCCATTTGACTACACTTTGTCCTCACAGCTCCTGAAGAACTTCTTTTATAACCACAGTTAGAACCAAGTTAACTTCACTTGCTCTCTTCTTGTTTCTGGAGTCCACATTACTATATACATTCTTAGAATTGTGAAGCATTACAGATCCATTCATTTAAGCACCTAATACTACAGAGGGAAAAGTGGAGGCCCAGAGAGGGCATGTAGGTGACACATAACACAGTGTTTTTCTTCATGAGATGTAAGCCCCTTGTGGACTGGAACCATGCTTCTCTGACCTTTCTTATACATGTCCTCACCATCTGTGTATATGCATGCATGCACACACACACACACACACACACACACACATATCCACTTAGGCACATGATCACCACACTTGACACAGTATTCAACACAGATAACAAAAGAAACCATTACTTGTTCAGTGACAGTGACTACTGGGTGACAATTACCTTACTTGATTATCATTGCAACCCTATGTAGTCCAATTTCAAGATGAGATCACTGAGGCTCAAAGAGGGAAAGCAGCTTGTTGAGGTCACACAGTAAAGAAATAGCCAAACCAGTATTGAATCTAGGCTGTGAAAGGCTATGGAGCGCTTCTCTTTCCATCCTTCTGCACAGTCACTTAACAACAGCACATGGCTTACAGTTATTGACTGAGTACTATGTGTGATATGTGTGAAGGATTTTGGTAAAGGCTTTATATGAGCAATCTTATTTAATTTCTACAAGAACCCTATGAGGTTTCCTCATTTTACAGATGACAAAACTGGGGCTAAAGGAGGATCGCAAGTTCAAAGCCAGCCTCAGCAATTTGCTAAGGTCCTAGGTAACTTAGCAAGACCTTGTATCAAAGTAAAATATGAGAAAAGGGCTGGGGATGTGGCTCAGTGGTTAAGCGTCCCTGGGTTCAATCTCTGGTACCAAAACAAACAAACAAAAAAACCAACTGGGCCTAAACTAGGGCAAGCAAAATATGAGTCAAACACTATTTGTTTTGTGGTGTGGTTTTTATGACAAAACCAGAGGACGCCATGGCACAACATCTTTTACTATGAAGAAAAAAAAAATCTGAGGACTTTGCTTTTCCCCAGGATCTCTCTTAATAACTGGAATGTCAACTCATTATTTTGTGAAATCTTTATCTTGTTCTCATCCATGTTGACTTGCTCTTGTTCAGCTGTTAACTGGTCTAATTATGCCAGGTTCTCATGTGTCAATGGCTTTGCCAAGATGCCAACAGTTTTCCAATATCACTTTTGTTGATTTCATGAACTCCTGAACCTTTTCTAATATTTGCAGTCCTACTTTGCAAACTGGTTGGTATTAAATGTGCTCTTTACTCTCTGATGTTCATAATATCCAACAATCAGAAAAGGCTGGTCTAGAGGCTAGGGATAATCTGGGAGTAATGCCAGAGTAATTTTATAATTGGCCAGTTCTCTAGTGACTGTCTTAATGGTCCTTGCTTTTCTACCCAGCCTTATGACTGCAGGGACTCAGAAAATGAACTCTTGGATAATAAGGACCCCCTTGTACTACTTCAGAAAGTGCTTGGCTCTTAACGACTATTTAGTAATCAATAAGTACAGCAAAATATGGAAGCACTGAATTTACTTCTCAGTTCTGTCACTTACTAGGTGTGTTGCTTTGGGCCTGTTACTTTGTTTCTTCATCTCAGTGAGACCTGGTCTCTTTTTCTGTAGAATGGGGATATAGTAGTATTTCAGCTTTTTCCTTTCACTCCAAATGATACACTGAGTTCATTCATGTCCTTTCCATTCCTCTTGCTAGTGATGAGCTCAGGGGTGAATGTGTGACCTAAGTTGGCCAAAGAGACATGAGGGGAAGTCTACTGAGGACCTATAGGAAAAACTCTTTTCCTACTAAGAAGACGAAATAGGTTCTGTCTTCCTTTAGGCAACTTGAATGCTTTGAAGTGATGTTTGACACTGTTGTAGCCATCACCAAGCATCAGGAGTACCAGACTTAAGATAAACTTTTTCAGCTGGGTATGGTGGTGCACACTTGTAATCCCAGTACTTGGGAGGCTGAGGTAGGAGGATCGTGAGTTGAAAGCCAGCTCAGCAACTTAGTGAGACCCTAAGCAACTTAGCAAGACCCTGTCACAAAATTAAAATATTAATAAATAAAAATGGACTGGGGAGATAGCTCAGTGGCTAAGCATGCCTGGGTTCAATTCCTGGTACAAAAAAAATGTTTGCTGAAGATGGAAGAACAGAGAGATGGAAAGATTTAAGTTCTTGAAGACATTGTTGAGCCATTGATTTTGTCACGCCTGAGCCCACTCTACTCCTAGAATCCTGTTATTTAAGAGAATAAATTTCCTAATTGGTTAGGCCAGTTAGAGTCATGATTTCACTTACTTGCAGCTGAAAGCATCCTAATGGACACAAGTGCTTATTTCCCAGACTCTAGAATAAAGTAAGATAACCCAAGATAAGAAAGGGCTTGGACCTCACGTACTACCTTCTAGTACTTAGAAATGAAAATGAGTTATATGGGGGCTGGGGATATAGCTCAGTTGGTAGAGTGCCTGCCTCACAAACATAAGGCCCTGGGTTCAATCCCCAGCACCACAAAAAAAAAAGTTATATGGAATTGTCTTGTGACTCTTTTATTTTAATATTTATTTATTTATTACAGAACTGGATTTTGAACACAGGATGCTCTAATCACTGGGAACACCTTCAAATCTTTTATTTTTTTGAGACAGGGCTCTCTAACTTGTTGAGTTTGGCCTTGCACTTGTGATCATCCTGCCTCAGCTTCCTGAGTCACTGAGATTAAAGGTGTGCATTAACAAGCCTGGCTCTTGTGATTGTTTTTTTAAGAGAAGGAATGATGTAGCAAATGTACCTCTCTGAACACATCTTTAGTGGTTAGTGTTTTGCTGGGGTTAGGGTAGAGGGAAAGAGAGAGAGCCCTGGGCCTCCCTGGAACAGTGAAGGCTTGCTGTTTCCTGAGGAATCAAATGAGCTGAGTGCAACACGGGTGTTGTGACATACCAGTTATAACAGAAAAGAGAGACTAGAGAAACAAAGTAATTAGCAAGTTTTCTGCAATCTAAAACTTCCTGGTCAGGACCTAGTGCATCTGTAAGGAGTTCTAGAATTTTCAAAGTAGGTCTCACAAGAAGAGTTTACAGAAAACTAAAGTATATCCTCTTAGAGAAGAGACAGCTGATGCCAGAGAAAAGTACTTCTCCAGCATCACCATCTCAGAGAATGGTAGTACCTCCCATTAAGCAGACAGGAGTCATCTTTGACACATGCCTCTCTCACCACTCTCTGCCATATACAGTACCACCCCAAGTTGTGTTAGGAGGACTCAATGAACTAATAATGCCTGAAAGTGAGTGCTCAGTAGGTGCCTGGTACATATTAAGTGCTCCATAGGTGGCAGCAGCTGTTATTATCACACAATGTATCAGCCCAGGATGGGCACCAAAGCTTATTCTCGTGGTTCCCTCAAGTGTATTAGTACTGGTTGACATTTTCACAAGGAAAATGAACCAGGAGAAGCAAAAGAAAATACAGTAATTTGCAAAACTACAGGGCATTTGAACTAGTTCCACTTTAATCCTGCAAATTAAAAGCTGAGGCACTTGGAGGACCCTCCAAAGTTTGCTTTTTGAAGTGACAGCATTCTCACTCTTGATGACCTGACACTACCCTGGAGGCACCTTTGCCTGGTGTCTTCCCTTTAGTTCCCTTCCCATCTCAGCCATATGGATTTCTTCGCCCAGATGCTTGAATTCTGATCTCATCATAGCAAAAGTATCAATTTCCTCATTCTTCCATTTCAAATCTCCCAGCAGCACTGATGAGTGAGATTCAGTTACCTTGTAGCTGACCGGTGGAGCCATGATGGTTGACATCCTTCTCCCTCTGGCAGGAGGCCGTTAGAAGTCTAACTATAGCCCTGCTCTATTAGATGATGTCCACATCTTGTCCAGATCCCCTTTTCCACCCACCCCCAACCGCTGAAAGTACTAAGAGCTCAGAGACCTGTCGTTGGCCAACAAGAGTCATCAAATTCCAAGTTGTATGGAAGGGTACATCTCCCCTTGGGGGATAACAAGTGACTGATACAAGGATATCAAAGTCCAGTCCCCTTCTCATGATGGGATGACTCTGCAGTGTGATTTAAGCTCCAAAGCCCCCAATAACCATTCTGAATCTGACCAAGGTAAGAATATACCAGAGATCAAATCCTTTCTTGTTTCCTGATCTTGCTTTCCTGCTTCACAGACCTTTTCATAAAGGCATGCCCTTGATAGATCACATGTCCCAAATCCCTGCTTCACTTCTCAGTCTCCACTTCTCAGGAACCTGACCTAAGCCACTCGCCCATTGTTGGAACTTGTCTAGGGGCTCCACCCATCCTCCTGAACAGAAGTTTCTTTTGGAGAAATAAACAAATCCAGATCTAAAGTAGGAGTTGGCCTTAACCACACAGTGACCCCATTATGCGCACACCACTCCACAGGTTCCTGGCTTCTTACAGTTGGATAAACCACTTCAGGCAAAGATGCCCAAGCCAGGGTTCTCTCCTGAGGACAGCAGATCATGGGGATGGAGAAAGCAGATTTCTGAGGCAATGGAGAAGAAAAATGTTAGAGTCAGTCAGAGCCTCATGATAGCTCCTAGGTCCAGCCCCCTCTGGTGCTACACACATATCTGGTAAATCAATGTCGACCTAAGTACTGAAGATCTGACAGAATGGAGAGAAACCAGAGTCAATTCAGCAGAGATGAGCCATCTATCCACATCAATCCAAACTTTCTTAGCCTGTGACATCCCTATGGTGTTGTCAGGACAAACCAGGGCCATCATCAGTCTTTCACACCTTCCAACCATCTGACAATCTGCACCTCTCACTCAATAGAACATTATGCAAAGTTCACATTCAACAATGGTCTGTTGGTGTTGTAATTGAAATCTAGATTAGCCCTAAGAAAGGATTTCCTGACATTAGCAGGAAAATGTTCAGCATTACCTAGAGTGGTTGGTTAATGTCATATTCTAAAGAACGAAAATGTGAGTAACTAATTCACTGCCCCCCTCACTTTTCCAGTGTTAGCGATCTGACTCACAAAATCGATCTGTAAAGATAGTATCGTTAAAGGAAAAATGCCTTTATTCCCCAAATGAATGTTTTCGGAAAGTTTTTTCCTTCATCGTCACTGGCCATCTGTTTGCTTAATGTTTGCTATTTAAGAATGACTCTCCTCCAGGTCTCCTGTGGCCCTGCTCTGACGTCTTCCCCACCCCTCCCTTCTCAGCAACCAGTTCTTCATGGATCTAGGAAAGATTCCAGTAAGAGGAATTGAGGTGAAACCTAAGGAATGACTTTCTGTGTTCAAAAAGATGTGAGATGCTGTTTTTAAAAAAACTACAACAATGAAATTCAGGGCGTCTCATATGAACTTTGACCCAAAGCTTGAGCCTTCTCTGCAGCATTTCTAGCAAGTGCTCTGCCTAACTCACGTTGTGCACCACCAAAAATGGGGAGCTCACCCTCTCTCAAAGCAGTCGGTTGGACGGGATAGCTTGGACTCTGAGAATGTTCCAAATCTATCTCACTATAGCTATTGCTTCTTAGCTCTGTTACCTAGGACCCCAGAGAACCTACCTGTTCCCTGTGCCCCTCAGAAATCTGAAGTCTCTGAAGTCACATATCCAGGCCAAATAACCAGTTCCTCCAACTGTTTCTCACAGGACTTGGATTCCAAGCCCCTCCCAAGATTCTCACTCTCCTTTGACCTGTGTTTCTTCAATGTATTGGGCTTCCAGACTGGGCACATGTTCCAGGGGTCAGAGAAGAGCAAGGCTGACTTACTTTATTTGGTCTCTTTACCTCTATGCGTAAATCCCAACTTCATGATAGCTTTCAGGGTGACATCTGTGCATGATGTTTCTCTCCCTCCTTGGAAGGACTTGCTCTGCTGGAGAGGTCAGCTCATTGCACTGGAATCATGGAGCCTACTCTGAGCCTGGCTTGGTTGTCACGGGAAGTAAATGAGATAATGGACGGAAAATGCCTGACACATGGCAAGAGCTCAGTATACATTAGCTCTCTTTCCCCTTTCCTCAATTCTCAGTCCCAGGGCCTGGCTAACAGCTGGGGGCATCTCCAGGCCTGTGTGTGAAGGAGAAGCCAGTGGGTGGAGTAGCAGGACAGTAACCAGATGGCTCAGATTTCCGGGGACAAGCCTAATTTTAAATACTTTGCTCTGTGATCAGATCATGCATTAGGCAATCTGGCCTGATTGTTTAGTTTGAAAAGTATGATCACTAGAGTCAATGGTGACATAGCACCAATGCTCTGGTATAGACCAGCAAGCTGAAGATGGCAGTGCTTGCATCCTGGTCAGCATATAACAAGTCCACACTGTGGTAACATCGGGTGGTGATCTTATAGAAAGCAGTGACAGAGGGAGAAAATCGGGACTCTTTAACTTTGTGGCGAACGTTAGATAGATTCCCCTGGCAGTTACTATATATACTGTCCAAGGGGGGACCGTTCAACAAAAGAGCTGGAGTCTGAGAATTAGGGTTGGCATTAGTTCCTGTTTGATTACAAATTTGTTGTGTGACCTCAAGCAAATTACATCTTCTCTGTGTCTGTGTTCCCATCTGTAAGATGGAAGATTTGGATTAGGTATCCTCTAAATGTCTTACAGTTGGAAAGTTCCACAATTTCACTGTGTGTATTGATATATCCTAATGAGTCTTTGTGCATCTTTGTTTTCCTCTAAACCATCAGCTTATTTTTTGTCTCTCTATCTCTCCTTACCCTCACCCCTGCCCATCCCTCCTGCCTCTCTCTCTCTCTCCCCACCCCTCCCTCCCTTCTTCTCTCTCTTCAGTTTGGTTCCCCCCTCAGCTGGGTCCAGCTGTACCACTTCTTCCTTCCCTCCAATATTCTGTCTTGCCTCTCACTATTGCTCAGGATGCTGCTCATCAGTAAGCAGCTCCTCATCCCAGCTCTGGGGCTCCTCTGCCTCAGTGGCCCCACCTGCACTCAGGGTACCAATCTGGCCAACTACAGGCCTGAAGAAGGGGGCTGGGCAAGTGGAATAGTCCAGACCCACCCTCCTTACCATGGTCCTCTGCTGCCACCTGTCGTCCAGTTCAGAGTGGCACTGCTCTGGGGGCTGCTTGGGCTCATAGGGGCCACGAATGCTGCTCCCGCCAACAGGAATCCATTACATGCAGTGTCCTGCCAGGCCTGATTTAAAGCTCATCCTGTAATCTGTCTTGCGACCCCTCTGGGCCTGTCTCCGGTTTCCTTGCCTGTGAAATGGATAGAAGTTGTCTTCAACTCTGGCAGAGATGGGTGAGGAGTAGGGGCTCCAGGGATACCTGGTTTTGCATCCTGCCCCTGCCCTTGGCCTGCTGGGTGACCTGGGGTGAATCCTTCCTCTTCTTTGGAGCCTATAGTCTTGAAATGGATGATGTGGGGAAACACACTTGAGAGAAAAGGGCTAAGACAGATTACTGTCTATCAGGCAGGCGGTATGTGACTGAGAAGCTGGACGTGGACATACCCACTGTGTCTACAAACCTTTGGCCAAGGCCACACCTCCCTCTTAGGAGCCAAGCTTTTCCATTCATTCATCCATTCACTCACTTATCCACTCATTCATTCCCCAAGCTGCCCGGGGTTGTGGGGAACAACACTCATTCAGCAGAGAACCTAGCCTTCTCAGCTCAGTTCTACCCTGGCTCCCTAACCTGGGACAAGCCTGGGTCTCTCTCTCAGCCTCTGTTCCCTTCTCTGTGACATGAAGGGGTTGGGACAGACCAGGGGAAGTTGAAATCCCCTCCCTCATCCTACCATTCTAAAACAATGATTCTTCAATTGCTGGTGTCCTGCCAGACATGTTGGGCAATCAATTACATGCCCCCACTAGAGACCAGGAATGTCCTACCTCATAACTCCCAGAATTCTTCCATTCATGCCGTAGGCCTCTGGATGGCCTTTGCAACACCCCCCAACAAGAGTCAGCACTGGCCGATTCCCCCTGCCTCCCCCCCCCCCAGCACTGTTCAGATGCCAACCATCAGGTCACACGTCAAGCACAGAGGAATAGACATTATTTAGCCCCGCTCATTTGGGTGCATGAAGTTCAGCAGTTCTTGGCACCAAAAAGTCTCCTTAGACTTCCTCCAGGCAATACCAGTCTCAGGGTCCCTGGAGACTTGAAGTGGGGCCAGGATGAGGGCTGGAGTTGGACTGAGTCAGACACAGAGTCCCAAACTCCTTTCTCAGGTTTTGAATCCACAGAGACCCCTGCTGTGCAGCAATTGGCATTTGAAGACAAGGTCTTCATGGGGTGCAAAGGAGCCCAGCCCTGCGGGCCTGGCCCAAGATCTGCTACCAGAAACGCAGTCAGCCTTAGCCTCTCAACCTGGCTGCATAGCCATGGGCAAGATGCCATGCACGAAATTGCAGCCAGGTAGCAGCCGCCCAAAAGGACTGCCTGGTGGTGTCTGGGAGCTGTTCCTCATCTCCCAGCTCCTGCAAGTCCCCCACCCTCAGCCGCCCATGAGGGAGGTCCTGCCCACATCTGCTGCTGGCCGTCACATCTGCAATGGATTACTGGGCTGGCCCTGGCTCAGGCTCATCCCAGATGTGGATTCCCCTGGAATGTGCCTTCTCTCTAATTGTCCAGCCTCTGAAGGGTCTTGGCCCCCCTCCTCTTCGTCCGCCCCTGCTGCACCCCAGTGAGCCGAGCTGAGGCCTTCCTCCTTTCCCACAGCTTGTGCCGGAACAGCCACAGCCGGGACCAGGGCCAGCCCGGTGGGGGGCCGCACTCTCCTCCAGCCTGGTCCATGGGGCTGGGGAGCGGGAGGTCTCAGCCCATCCCCCCTCTTTTTTCCTGGGGCCAGGCACTGGGGGGCAGAGGGAGAAACTCTGGAAAACTCACTAGAGGTGAAAGAATTTGGCTCCAAAGTGCAGGCTCCCCTAATCCCTAGCCCTTCCTGGGAATGCCATTAACCTCCCCAGCCCCACTGATGGAAAGAACAGGTCTTCTCTGGGCCAGGCCAGCTCCTAGGAGGCTCCCAAATGACAACCTGACTGGGAAAAAGTGGCTCTCTTGGGTCCCAACCGGCATCTTCATCTCCCAGTAGTTGCAACAGCCTCCCAGGTGGTGCGTGGGATCTGGTCTCTGTAGGTTTAGGTGGTCCTTTGCAGGGCCTCCAGAGGAATTTTTAAGGCACAAATCTTAGCCTGGGCTTTGGTTTTTAAACCTAACTCTGCCACAGCCTGCTGTGTGGTCCTTGGCAAGTGACTTCACCTCTCTGAGCCTTATAATCCTCCTGCACAGGATGAAGATACCACCACCGTCATTTCTGGCTGAGTTTTATTGAGTATATACTATGAGCCAGGCTCTGTGCTAAGCGCTTTACATGTTTTACCTCAGAAAAGCCCCAGGAGCAAAGTGTTGTTATTATTTCTGTTTTACAGATGATCATACAGAGCTATTCAAAAGTCATATAACATGCCCAAGGTCACACATCTGGTCAGTGTTGAGGCCAGGATTTGAACCTAGACTGGCTGACACCTGGACCTGCAAACAGGGATTCCATTAATGAAACCAATATAATCTCCCTTATTAAAAATAAGACTCAGGCTGGGGATATAGCTCAGTTGGTAGAGCTCCTGCCTCGCCTGCACAAGGCCCTGGGTTCGATCCCCAGCACCACGAAAAATAAATGAATGAATGCATGAATGAATGAATAAATAAATAATAATACTCCCAGTCTGGGGGTGTAGCTCAGTGGTAGAGCTCCTGCCTAGCATGTGTGAGGTTCTGGGTTTGATCCTCAGTGCGACACAAAGATAAATAAATACAATAAAAGTATTGGGTCCATCTACAACTAAAATATTTTTTTTTAAATAATACTCCCAGCTGGGCATGGTGGCACATGCCTGTAATCCAGCATCCAGGGAGACTGAGGCAGGAGGATCTCAAGTTCAAAGCCAGCCTCAGCAATGGTGAGGCACTAAGCAACTCCATGAGACCCTGACTCTAAATAAAATATAAATAGGGCTGGGGATGTGGCTCAGTGGTTGAGTGCCCCAGAGTTCAATCCCCAGTACCAAAAATAAATAATAATAATAATAATAATAATAAAATCCCCATCACCTCCTTGCTTAAAAATAGCTCTCCAATACCTACAAGATAAAGATCATATCCATGGAACCTAATATAATCTTATGATTATTAAATATAATACTCTGATAATATCCTTGCTTAAAAACCAACAGCTTGATAATAAATATTTCAATGGAACCTAATATAACCTTATTATTATTAAAAAACAATAATTGGATCATCTCCTTGTTTCAAAAACAATAGCCCCCTAATGCTTACAAGAAAAAGTTCAATTTCCCCAGCTAGGTCTTTAAGGTCCTTCTGAACCTAGTTCTGATACAATCTTTTAGCCTTTACCTTGACCTCCTTTCCTCTATGTGAGACCATGTTTACTGTTTCCTCTCGATTGCATTTGATGATCTGAATCTGTGCTGTGGTACTCTCATCCTGGAAACCTTTTTCCATGTGCATCTGCTGCTGTCCTACTCATCCAGCAAGAATGGGGCCAACTGTCAGCACGCATGGAACCCTTCTCACGCAGCTGATTCCTCTTTGCATCCATAACATTTTGTCCATGTATCAACTATGGTGCACTTCATGTCGTATTCTAAGAGGCAACTCTCTTCCACTCTCTGTGCCTTGGTGACCCCAGTGGATGGGTGGATGGCTTCTAAAAGCCCTTTTAGGTTTGCTTTCCTATGACCTATAAGCCAATACCTGAGGGGACTCTGGGCTGGCTTTGACCCAGCCAACACCTTGAGGAGGGCATACAGAGGAGAAGAGAAGGGATGTCTATGGAATGAAGGGCAAGATCCTGAGTCCTGTGATCACTCACTTCTCCCTTTCTCACCTCTTTCATCACCCTTTGGAACCCTCTTGAAAATCCACTTCTTACCCATAGTCTTTCCTGTCCCTCTAGCAGTACCAAAAATGGCTCGTCCATTCCACAACACCCTAACCCAGGGACAGCTGCCACCACTATACCTGCCCTAGGACTCATCAGCTACTATAGTTTGTTCTTTGATGGAGGGGTGCCCCAGCTAGAAATCTTTGCCCAGGCATCTGTTTGTATGTCCATCCACATTTCTGTTAAGATTGCTCTCCTTCAACCAGAAAAAGAACCAGGGCACATCAGAGCTAGCGGGGTGGCTTTGGGTTAATCTGGAACACAGATCCACCTTGTTCCCCAGCTGGGGAGCCACAATTCTGAGGACTTGCCCAAAGGACCCCTAGCCAATCAGAGGCAGAACTGGGGATAGAGCTGTCCAAAGTCTGTATTCCCAGCCCTTAATCCCTCACCTCAGGGTCACCCCTGAACTGCTTGGGTCAGAGTCAGGGAGAGGGCTGAACAATCCCAGTTCAGTCAAGGCTCTCTTGGAACACAAGTCAGCTTAAGTCACTCCTGCTGCTTCTGGTCATCTCCTCAGCACTTAGTACATGGTGGCCCTGCCCCCACTTCCATGTGGTGTGGGATGTATCATTTCTGTGGTCTGCACCCCACCCTCCCTCCTAAAATAACTGACTGACTGACAGATCGACTGGCTGGCTGACTGCCTAGCTGGTCATGGCTGGTTGATAGATGGGCTGTGTGGTTGTCTGATTGACTCACACTGTCCTGCCAGCTAATAGAGACCGACAGTTGATGGACAGGCTGACTGACAGACAGATGAGCTGATAGACTGACTGACTCTGGAAAGACCCCAGAGGGTCTAAGAATACCAGCACACCAAGGAGAGGGGCAACACACCCTGAGTCCCTCAGCAAGACTTTTGTCAAGACACCTCCAGAAGCCTGTCACCAATGAGAACGGGAGGGAAGTGGTGGAAGGGTGAGGGCACAGAGGGGCTAATAGAAACCAGATGTGCTGCTGGTCTGCCTCAGTAGGGGCACCCAGGTGGGGACCTGACCTGGCTCCTGGCACCAGGACATTTCTGGTGGGTACCTTGCAGAAAAGCAGGAAGGAGCCAAGAGGGCTGCGCCCACAGAGCACCTTCCCCTGAGTGTGCTGAGCCTCACCAGGCTTGCAGGAAGAGGAACCTCATCCTTCTCCCTGTCATATCCTCCATCCAGTTGACATTTAAAAGTAATAGACCTCGTCTGGCTTTTTTAAAAAAGAGAGGGGCCCTTGGTAGACTCATAGGATTTCGAGCTGGTTCCTATTAAGTTCTTTGCAATTGTAAGGCACTCCATTTCTCAGGCAAGTCCACATCATTTTGTTGACAAGTGGAAGTGTGTTTGGGGGCTGCTTTCATGTTTCTCAGGGTTGGTCATTTCATCCCCTCGTGTCTGTCACTGCACTCCTGGGAGGGGGCAGGTATACATATTAGAGGAGGACAGATGGCGGGTTCCTTCCATCCCTCCTTTCAGGCCTTCTCTAAAGAGATCCAGTTGCTCACAGGGAATAAAGCTCAGGCCCTACAGGGAAAGGCCTGGGACAAGTCCTGAGAAGCCCTCTGCCCTCTGCGGTCTTGCAAAAGGAGCAGGCTGGGCCTGCAAGAGAGGCCCCAGGAATCTGGGAGTGCAAGGGAGGGAGGAAATCCTGCTTCCAGACTACTGGGTCCATGGTCAGTCACACATAATTGTAGTCATAATAAACACATTTGAAGCTCAGAGGCCTGTGGAAAACAATGTGATTAATAAGGGAAGACATAAAGCAAATTAGCACGCCAGACAAGCAAATTGTTTTCAGGGCCATGGAGCCAACCAGAGGCCAGGCCGCCCTGCTGGCCACCTCGCACCCCACCACATCTATGCGTGCCCTGCCAACTTCTGGTCTTTCCCACTTATCTTCCCATGGCAAGGGCAACCTGTTACCCACAGTCTAGATAGAAAGAGGGGTAACAGGAGGGACAAGGCCATGGGAAGTTTGCAGTGAGGGACAGGGGAAAGGGTCTGCCTGGGAGTTAGGGGACATGAGTTCTATCCCTGGTGCTGATGTGGATCATATCGTTGGTGCTGGTAGGTTAACAGAACATACATTTCTACTCAACATGAAAAAGATCTTTCCAGAACTTTTAGCTGCCCATTGGTGAAATAGTGAACTCCAACACTGCATGTGTGCTAACAGTCCTCCCACTGCATGTGTGGGACGGCCATTGGGATGTCATTGAAAGAGTTCAAGCATAAAACAGGGAAATGGGGGAAGCTTCCTGTCAAGCTGGTTCTCTGGCTCTGGGATCTTAGGCAAATCATTTGAGTGATCTGAATCTTGAGTTTCTCATTGGAGGGAGCAATGAAAAGGAAAAGACCCCAAAGGATGCTGTGTGCAAGTGCTAGGAGAAGGACTAGAGAAGCTGGGCATGGTGGCACAAGGCTGCAAACCCAGTGACTCCAGAGGCTGAGGCAGGAGGATCACAAGTTAGAGGTCAGCTTCAGCAACTTAGCCAGACTCTGTCTCACATTAAAAAAATAAAAATAGGACTTGGGGTGTGGCTCAGAAGGACATACAGATCCTTAAGGGATGAATCTGGGAGTCATCACATTCCAACCCAATGATGTTGGTGGTTCTGTACTATAGGGGGTACAGGCAGCCTCCCAGTCCAAACCCTTCTGCATCCCTCAACTTTCCCCAGCCCCTAAGCCCAGTTTACACTCCACCTCATCTCTTCATCTTGAGTGATTGACTTTCCCTGACCTTACCTCTGAGCAGCTACAGATGGTGGCATTTGCAGAATTCACAATTCAGTTACCTGCTGTTTCTCTAATGTCATCCTGAACTGTTCCTAAATGTTTTCATGGCTGCTTACCTCCCTCCTCATCCAGACTGTATTTAATTCTTCAATACACACTTTGTTCCACAAGTATTCAAAGCAGAAGCCAGACTGTGAGCTCCATGGGGGCCAGGACTGGATCTTTTGCGTCTCGAGCAGAGTAGGCATCCTATCAGCCAGGGTAGTAGATTACATACACCAGAAACCATGCCAGCTTGCCTACTTCCTCAAATTAGAGGGACATAGTTCACAGAATCATGCAGAGCTTTGAGATCCTTGAATGAGGGTGATGAGGTCTAGCCAAGATCCTACACTAGCAGCAGACTGCTACATGTTGTCATTAACACTACCTCCTCTGGACACTTGCTCCTGTGCCAGCAGACTCTTGGCTGGGCTGTAGCCATCACACATAATCTCTTTGCCATGGGGTGGGGCCAACCTACTGGCTGTGTTTAGGTCACAGGAATGTGTCTAGCTGTCAGGGAGCTGGAAAGAGAACTACCTGTCTCCTCTTGGCTTCTGTGCTGCTCCTTACATACCCTCAAACGGGCAAGGCATTCCCATTCTAGTCATTCACTACTGCCTCCTCCTGCCCAGTGCTGCAGTAGTTATGGGCTGGGTTTGATTTAGGTGTTAATAGAGGTTTCAGAATCATCTCAGACACCAGCCTACACTGCTATTGGGTCCTATATGGCTGTGGTCAACTCTAATTTTGCTTCACAGTGAAGCCTGGTTCCTATCTCAGAGAAGTCCTCTATGAATTCTGTCAATGGATCATTGAAATGAATCCCTGTTCAGCCTTGGTCTGTACCCACACACCTTCATCTGGACCTTACACTCCACCAGACCTCCCTTCAACTCTCCAACCTAAAGACTTCATTATTTATCCTTCTGTTTCCAACTCCACCTCATCCTTTAGCTCTGATGTATTTTCCTATTTTCCAACCTGGGGTCTCTTGACAAGGAATTCTGACTCTATTCCAGCAATATTGTTGTAAGCTGCCTCAAGGGACATCCCAGCACCCTCTCACCAGATTTAGGGAGCCCCCAATTCAATGGCAAAGCTCCATTGTCTTCATGAATCAGTTTTCCATGGCTACACTCCACTGTTTTGACCCATGCCTGATTCTTTGAAGGGCTCTTAAGCTCTCCTGTCCATGGTTTATGTAAACAGGTATTCAATATCATTCAAAACCCAGATCTCTGCTAGGCCACCAAGGACTTGACACATGCTTCCCCAGTACTTTCTGCATTCCAAATGACTTATATTAGTCCCACATCATCATTGAGGGATGTGTTTCAAGACCCTCAGTGGATGTCTGAAAGTTTAGACAATAGCAAATGAATAAATTCACACTGATGATAAAGTTTAATTTATAAATTGGGCACAGTAAGAGATTAACAGCATCAACAATAAAATTGAACAAATATAACAATATAAAGCATTATTACTCTTGCATTTTAGGGCCATTTAGCCTAAAATAAGGGTTACTTGAACATAGAACTATGATACAACACATCTGATAACCAAGATGTCTATAAACTAACAAGTGGGTAGTATATACTGTGTGGGTACACTGGATAGAAAGAATGATTCATGTTCCAAGTGGAATGGAGTAGGTTGGCCTGAGTTTCATCACATAGTCAGAACATCATGCAATTTAAGACTTGTCAATTGTTTGTTTCTAGAAGTTTCCACTTAACATTTTCAGGTTATGATTGACAGTAGGCAACTGAAACTTTTAGAAGAAAAATCATACATAAGGAAGGAGAACTGTGCTCTAAAATCAACTACCAAACACGGCCAAAGAATTTTATACCTTCAACCAATGTCCCATTTCACAAATGGTACCCTACAAACTCTCTAAAATGCATCCTCATTATAGTCTCTAAGACATTGCTTTTTAAAGTACATATAATTTTCCATAGTTTTTATCAGTGCATTATATATGTACATAGTGATGATATTTGTTACATATTCATATGTGCACACAATATATCAATATAATTTGGCCAAAAAAAGTACATATTCTTTATCAAGTTTGAGCTACTCCTTACACTACTTTCTCAGGAAGTGGTTTACTGCCACTTGTCCCCTACAGCATACCTGTCCCCAAACAGCCCACAAAACCCTAGAAGTTTGGGTATCTGGTAGCATCCAGATACAGGCTGTGTCTGTTGTTATATGACCTACCTCAGGTCCCTGTGCCTCACAGGCTCTAATGTTTATTTGGCTCTTCCACTCAATCCTACTGTGTATCCCTTGGGGAATATGGAAGTCATTTCTCCAGGAAAAACAAACAACCAAAAAAAATAAAACTGACACCCTCTAAAATTTGTATGTCTATGGCCAATTTCCTGAGGGAAATCTTAGGCTTGAACCAACCTAGAACATTCTCAGTGCAAATAGTCCCAGCTCTCCAGTAAAGCATCTATTCCCAAACATGACCATCCCCAGGTACACTAGTGCTGAGACAAGACCACTGCTGTCTCCAGCACATCCCTCTCCTAATGGAAGGGATCCCCAGCTCCACTACCGCCTGTGCTGCAACCACTTTGTCTCCAGGTTTGGGCTCATTCTACTCATCATTTAGGGGTCACAGAGGCCCACCTGCACTAAATTCTTCAATATGCTTTGCTTTGGGTGCAGCTAGACTCTGAGTCAGACTTTAATAAACATGGATGGGGCCCCATTTCCTGACACCCCCGATGTAACCCCCTTATTATACCTTTTAACATCAGAAGAGTTGGCTTGTACAGTCCTTTTATGGGGGAAAAGTCCTACTATCTCCTGATCAATCACACACTGAGAGCCCAGCTCTGGGATCTGGAGAGTGGACCCTCCATGGTCCCCCACCCCCCTACACCATGTCCCCTTGGATTAGCTTCTATATCTAAATCAATGGCCCCAGCAGGCTTTTGTTCTCCCTTTTCAGGACCACCCGCAGAGTTGCCCTCTCTTGGTTTCTCCATGAGCCTCTCTTCTGAGACTCCCTCTCTCTTCTTATCCATACTCAGACTCCTTGTCCTTTTAAATTCTCCTTCCCCTCAAGATCTATCCTTTTTCCTCCTCATCCTGAAGCTTTGGATGTCAATCTATTTTCCCTGCTCCTCCATGGAGCTAGAAAGAACTTTGGACCCTTGCAGGTGGAAAGGGAGATAGACCTCGCTGGTCCAGCTACAGGGTCAAGTGCTTACAAGAAATTAGGCCTTTCACACTGACAAGAGTGACTGCCTCTTAGTTTGCCCCCATGTGTAATGCTGCTAAAAGAATCTCCTATTGATTTTCTTCCCTTTCAGTTGCATCACAAAAGTTCCCCTTCTGTTATCTCAGCATAGTGCGTTCTGGGCTTCAGGAAGGGTGCAGGGCCATAAAAACACTTTTAGCTACATTGGGCATCTCTGGTCATGAGATATTGCTATGGATTTCTTCTCAACTTCTGCAGACTTCACCTCTACCCTATCATATATATATATATTTGTGGGCTGTTTGGGGACAGGTATGCTGTAGGGGACAGGTGGCAGTAAACCACTTCCTGATATATATATATATATATATATATATATATATATATATATATATATATATATAT
>JAJEJO010048746.1:248808-271425 GCA_020662805.1 Glaucomys volans | reverse complement strand
CCCCCCCACATTATGCATCATCATTCATATATCAGAGAGACCATTCGGCTTTTGGATTTTTGGGATTGGCTGATCTCACTTAGCATAAGAGTTTCCAACATCATCCATTTACCTACAAATACCATAATTTTATTCTTCTTTATGGCTGAGTAATATTCCATTGTGTATATACACCACAGTTTCTTTATCCATTCATCTACTGAAGGGCATCTAGGTTGATTCCATAATCTAGCTATTGTGAATTGAGCAGCTATGAACATTGATGTGGCTGCATCACTGAGGCAATCTGATTTTAAGTCCTTTGGGTATAAGCCAAGGAGTGGGATAGCAGGGTCAAATGGTGGATCCATTCCAAGTTTTCTAAGGAATCTCCACACTGCTTTCCAGAGTGGCTGCACCAACTTGCACTCCCACCAGCAATGTATGAGTGTACCCTTTTCCCCACATCCTCGCCAACAAGGACACTCCATTTGTAAATAGAGTTTCATTTCTGTTTTTCAATGTGGGTGACTTTTATTTCATTTGCTTTCCAAATTTCCCTGGCTTGAGCATCCAGCACGACATTGAATATAAACATGGAGAGTGGGCATTCTTTGTTTTGTTTCTGATCTTAAAAGATCTTTCACCATTATGATGTGAGTTGTGGGGGGTTTCCCTTTGTTTAAATCGATTCTTTTTAGTTATATAAAGTATTACAATATATTTTGGCATAATCACACAGGCATGGAATATAATTTGCTCTAATTCAGTCCCCAGCACTGTTCCGTTCCCTCTACTCTATTGAGCTTTCCACAATTTATTTATAGATTTTGTTAAATTAGTGGGTTTTACATATACTTTTGTTTTTTTGGTACCAGGGATTGAACTCAGGGGTACTCGGAAACTGAGCCACATCCCCAGCCCTATTTTGTATTTTTATTTAGAGACAGGGTCTCACTGAGTTGCTTAGGGCCTCGCTAAGTTGCTGAGGCTGGCTTTGAACTCGCAATCCTCCTGACTCAGCCTCCCAAGTTGCTTGGATTACAGTAATGTGCTACTGCACCCAGCCGTGTATATACTTGATGTTGGAATTCACTGTGCTATATTCATGTGTACATATGAAATTTAGGTCAGATTCATTCCACTGTTCTTCCCTTTTTCCATACCCCCTTCCTGCCCCTCAATCCCCTTCATCCCTCTACTGATCTTTCCTCTATTTAATGACATTCCTACTCCCTTTTTTCCTTTCTCTCTCTCTCTCTTTCTCTTTCCCTCTCTCTCCCCTGCCCCACCTCACCCCTATTATTTTGGATTAGCTTCTGCATATCAGAGAAAACATTCAGCCTTTGGTTTTGTGGAATTGGCTTATTTCACTTAGCATGATAATCTCCAGATCCATCCATTTACTGCAAGTGACATAAAGTCATTCTTCTTTATGGCTGAGTAATATTCCTTTATGTATATATACCACTGTTTCTCTATCCATTCATCTGTTGAAGGGTACCTAGGTTGGCTCCATAGCTTAGCTATCATGAATTGTGCTGCTATAAACATTCATGTGACTGCATTACTATTTTGCTGATTTTAAATCTTTTGGATTTATGTGGAGAAGTGGAGAGCTGGATCATATGATGGCTCCATTCCTAGTTTTTTGAGAAATTTCCATACTGCTTTCTAGAGTGGTTACACTAATTTGTAGTTGCAACAACAAAATATCTGGGTACCTTTTTCCATTTGTAGGGTTTTCACAGTTATCATTTGTGAGATTGAGGAAGCTCCCTTCTAAGTTTGCTTAGGGTCAATTTTTTCATCATGAAAGGGTGTTGAATTGCTGTCAGTTTCTATCTCTATTAAGATAATCATGTGGTTTTCCCCATAATTCTGTGAATATTACATTGTATTACAATTGTTGTGTTACATTGATTGGTTTTCATATATTGAACCAACGCTGGCATAAGTCCCACTTGGATAATCCTTATGGATAATCCTTTTTAAATGCTTAGTAGAGGGTTAACTCTATTAGTATTTTGCCCACAGCTTCTGCAACCATATTCATAAGAGCTATTGAGCTGTAGTTTTCTTTTGTTGTAATGCTCTTGTCTTTTTTCACCTATTTATTTATTGTAGTAATTAGTTATACATGACAGTAGAATGCATTTTGACACATCATACATAAATGGAGTATAATTTCTCATTTTTCTGGTTGTACCTGATGTAGAATCACGTCCGTCATATAATCATATATGCACATAGGGTAATAATGTACAATTCATTCTACTCTCCTTCCTACCCCTAGAATCCCTCCCCTCCCTTCACTCCCCTCTGCCTAGATCAAAGTACCTCTATTCTTCCCTAAATCCCAACCCCTTATTATGAATTAGCATCTGCATGTCAGAGAAAACATTTGGCCTTTGACTTTGGGACTGACTTATTTCACTCAGCATGATATTCTCCAGCTTCATCCATTTACCTGCAAATGCGAAAAAGCAGTATGGAGATTCCTCAGAAAACTTGGAATGAAACCACTATTTGACCTGGATAACCCACTCCTTAGTTTATACCCAAAGGATTTAAAATCAGCATACTACAGTGATGCAGCCACATCAATGTTTTTAGCAGCTCAATTCACAATAGCTAAACCATGGAACCAACCTAGATGCCCTTCAACAGATGAATGGGTAATGAAAACATGGTACATACACACGATGGAATATTATGCTTGTCTGATTTTGTAATTTAAAATGATACTATCTTCAAGGATAGTGTTGAGAAGTGTCCCCTACTCTTCATTTTCCCCCTTAGGCACTATGGATTGAACCTAGGGACAATCAACTACTGAGCTCATCCTCAGCCCTTTTATTTTTGCTTTTCAAAATTTTGAGACAGCATCTCACTAAGTTGCTGAGGCGGGACTCAAATTTATGATCTTCCTGCCTCAGCCTCCCAAGCAGCTGGGACGACAAGCATGTTCCACTGTACCACCTCGTTCCCTATTCTTCTAGTTTTGGGAAGACTTTTCAAATGGTTGGCTATTTCTTCTTAAAACGTTTGGTAGAAATTGCCAATGAAGTCATCTGAGCCTAGGCTTTTCTTTGTGGGTAATTTTTTTAAATTACTAATTGATTATTTTTATTTGTTCAAGTCTGTTTAGATTATCAACTTCTTATTAGATTCATTTCAGTAGTACATATTTGTCTTAGTCCATTTTGTGCTGTTGCAAAATTGGAGACTGGATAAGTTATGAAGAACAAAAATTTCTTTCTCACACTTCTGCAATCTGAGACATCCAGGATCAAGGCACCAGCATCTGGTGAGGGCCCTCTTGTTATGTTCTCACATGGCAAAAGCAGAAAGGCAAAAGGGGATTAATACTGCATGCTCACATGGCAGAAGAGAGCAAACCCGCTACTGAAGCCCTATATAGAGTAGCATTAATCCATTCATGACCTAAACACTTCTCATTACACCCCACCTCCCAGACCTGTTGCATTGGGGATTCAGTTTCCAACACTTGGATTTTGGGGATTACATTCAGAGCACAACATTCTGCCCTCACCATCCTCCATTCATGTTCCTCTCACACACAAGAATGCATTCATTATAGCCCAATAGCCCCCAAAGTCTTAACGTATTTTGGCACAAACTCAAAAGCCCAGAACCCAGAGTCTCATCTAAATCAGATAGGGGAGAGACTCAAGGCAGGCTTTATTTTGAAACAAATTCCATCCAGCTATGAGCCTGTAAAATCGAACAACTTGTATACTTCTAAAATACAAAGGTGGGAAAGGTACAGGACAAACTTTTCTATTCCAAAACATGGAAATGGGAAAAAAGGAAATAGTAACAGCTTCCAAGATAGTCCAAAACCAACATTAAATATGTTTTGTGAGACTGGGAATGGAACCCAGGGCCTTGAGCACGTTAAACAACTGCTTTACCACTGAGCTTTATCTCCAGCCCTCAGAGCAGGTGCCCAGGATGGCTTCAATCTTGAGATTCTTCTGCCTCCACCTCTCAGCCTCCTGAGTAGCTGGGATCATAAGCATGCACCCCCCAAGCTTTCATAATAATCTATCAAATAGTCACTTGCCCATAACCTTATGTTTTTGCCCCCTAGCCCATGTTTTATTCTTTACATGGCCAGGCTGAGACATTTTTCTGTTTTTCTGTTTTTCTTTTCTTGTCTTCTTTTTTTTTTTTTGGTACTGGGGATTGAACTCAGAGGCACTTTACCACAGAATTATATCCCCAGCCCTTATTATTATTATTTTTTATTTTGAGACAGGGTATTGCTAAGTTACCTAGGGCCCCACTAAATTGCTAAGGCTGGCTTGAATTTACAATCTTCCTGCCTCAGCCTCCCAAGCCTCTTTGATTATAGGCATGTGCTACTACACCAGGGCAGGCTTAGAGTTTCACAAATATTTATATTTTATTTGGGAAATATTTTTTGTGGTACAAAGATTCAAATCTTTACATTCTGGTTCTCTTTAATTATAGATTTCATCTTTAATTGTTTCTCTCTTCTTACATTTTACTGTAAGAAGGTGAGAGATGCCACACAGGATCCTGAACACTTTACTGTTAGAGATTTCCTCTGCCAAGTGTCCTAGTTCATTGCTCTTAAGTTCTGCATTCCACATAGCCCTAGGGTATCAACAAAATTCAGCCAAGTTCTTTTTATTGTGTAACAAAGATGGACTCCCCTTCCCCGCCATTGCCAATACCTTATTCCTCATTTCTGCCTGATACCTCATCAGAACAGTCATTTTTTTTTTCTTTTTTGTGGTACTGGGAATGGAACCCAGGGCCTTGCACATGCTAAGCAAGTGCTCTACCACTTAGTTGATCACAAAGAAAAGTAAGCCTTTCCATTTGACATAATACAGCAACAATTCATGTTTAAAACACTAGAGAAACTAGGGTAGTAGGAATATACCTCAACATTTTAAAGAAAAACTAGGGTAGTAGGAATATACCTCAACATTGTAAAAGCTATATATGTCCAATCCAAGGCCAATATTATTCTAAATAAAGATAAAACTTTCCCTGAAAGCATTCTCTCTAAAAACAGGAACAAGATAGAGATGCCCTCTTTCACCACTTCTACTCAACATAGTCCTTGAAACTCCAGCCACAGTAATTAGGCAAAAGAAAGAAATTAAAGGGATATGAATAGGAAAAGAAGAGTTCAAACTATCTGTATTTGCCCCCAACATGATTCTATATTTAGAAAATCCAAAAACTCCATCAGAAAACTTCTAGAATTCATAAATGAATTCAGCAAAGTAGTAGGATACAAAATCAATACCCATAAATCAATCACATTCCTATATTCCAATCCTGAATCAGATAAAAGAGAAATTAGGAAAACTATCCCATTCACAATGGCCTCAAAGATAATAAAATACTTGAGAAAATATCTAACAAAAAGGGTGAAGGACCTCTACAATGAAAAACCCAGAACACTAAAGAAAGAAATTGAAGAAGACCTTAGAAGATGGAAAGATCTTCCATATTCTTGGCTAGGCAGAATTAATATAATCAAAATGGCCATACTACCAAAAGTGCTATACAAATTTAATGCAATCTCCATTAAAATCCCAGTGATGTTCTTCATAGAAATAAAGCAGACATGAAATTCATTTGGAGAAATACAATGCCCAGAATAGCCAAAGCAAGTCTTAGCAAGAAGAGTGAAGCAGAAGGCATCACAATACCAGACCTTAATCTATAATACAGAGCTACAGTAACAAATACAGCATGATATGTGTACCAAAAACAGGCATGAAGACCAACGGAATGTAATAGAAGACAGAGAGACAAACCCACATAAATACAGTTATGTCATACTAGACAAAGGCACCAAAAACATGCATTGAATCAATAAATGGGCATAGGAGAATAAAAAATAAAAATGGTCAATAAATACATGAAAAAATGTTCAACATCTCTAGCAATTATATAAATGCAAATTAAAACTACACTGACATTCCATCTCACTTGAATCAGAATGGCAATTATCAAGAATAAAATTAACAATGAATGTTGGCAAAGATGTGGGGGAAAAGTACACTCATATGTTGCTGGTGGGACTGCAAATTGGTGCAACCACTCTGGAAAGCACTATGGAGATCCCTCAGAAAACTTGAAATGAAACCACCATTTGATCCAGCTATTGCACTCCTCAATATATACCCAACGAACTTAAAATCAGCATACTACAGTGACACGGCCACATCAAGGTTTATAACAGCTTGATTCATAGTAGTCAAGCTTTGGAAACAAACTTGGTGCCCCTAAACAGATGAATGGATAAAGAAATGTAGTATATATACATAATGGAATATTAGCCATAAAGGAGAGTAACATTATGACTTTTGTCAGGTAATGGATGGATCTGGAGACTATCAGGCTAAGTGAAATAAGCCAATTCCAAAAAAAAATGGTTGAATGTTCTCTCTGATATGTGGATGATAACACAACAAGGGGGAGAGAGAGAGAAGAATGGAAGTTCAATGGATTAGACAAAGGGGAATAAAGGGAAGGAAGAGGGGATGGGAATAGGAAAGACAGTGGAATGAATCAGACATAACTGTCCTATGTACATATATGAAGACATGACCAGTGAAACTCATCAATGTGTACATTCACAAGACTGGGGTCCTAATTAGAATAAGATCTATTCTATGCTTCTATAATCATATCAAAATATACTCTATTGTCATGTATAATTAAAATAATCAATAAAAATGTTAAAAAATCAAATTGAGGTTTTCCCTATAGCTCTTCTCTTCTCCAGAACCCTCATTAGATGTGTCCTTAATGCGCCATTCATGGAAATACAGGCTCTTCCCAGTATATATTTCTATGCTGTTCCAGTCTCTATTCTTTACTCAGTCCCAAAGCCCCCTCCACATTTTGAGGTATTTGTTATAGAAGCTTCCCACTCCTATCATACCAATTTCTGTCTTGATCCATCTGTGCTGTTATAACAGAATACGTGAGACTGAGGAATTTATGAAGAGCACAAATTAATTTCTTACAGTTTGCAGGCTGGGAAGTGTAAGATCAAGGCACTAGCATCTGACAAGGCCTTTCTTGCTGTATCCTCATATGGTCAAATGTGCAAGGGCCAAAAATGGTGATGAATGGTGTGTCTGCACATGACAGATGAGTGGAAGAGAATAAAAGTATTTCAGCAAGCTCTTTTTTCTCCATATTTTCATTGGTGTATTATAGTTGTACATTGTGATTGGATTTGTTGCTACATTGTCATTCATGCACATGATGTAACAATATAATTTAGCCAATATCATTTCCGAGGATGTCCCCTAGCAAACCCTTTTTATAGCAGCTCTGCTGTTTTGACCTACACATCTCCCAAACAGCTCCACTTCCCAACATTGTTGCCTTGGGGATTAGGTTTCCAAAAGTAAGAATTTGGGATGACACATTCTTGCCATAATAGTATCTTTCTAGGAATCTGTCGATTTCATTTAAGTTATCCTATTTGTTAGCATACAGTTGCCTGGATAATCCTTTGTGTTTCTACTCAATGTTGGTAGTGATGTCCCTTCCTTCATTCCTGGTTTTAGTAATTTGAGTCCTCTTTACTTCCTGGTCGGTCTAGCTAAAGGTTTATCAGTTTTGTTGATCTATTCAAAGAATATTGTTTTTGTTTCATTGTTTTACTCTATGTTTTTTTCTCTATTTATTTCCATTTTATTAAAATTAAATTTTATTAAAATTAAAATTTAAATTTTTCTTTTGTTCTCCTTTCTTTAGATTGAGTTTGTCCTTTTTATCCAGCCAAACACTACCAATTTTCTTGCTATGTTATCCTGGTTAAGTCACTTCATCCCTAAGAGCTATAGATTCTAATTGACAAAATGCTGGGACCTAACTCATAGGATCATTGAGAGGATGAAATGAGATAATACAGATGGTATTCAGTGCTGAGCCTGGTACAGAGTCAGTGCTTAGCAAATGGTAGTTTCTGTTAACCTTTTTATGCCAGGTCCTTAATGTGGCACTTTATCCATGTAACACTGAAAATATCCTCCATGATGTATTGCAAAAATAGAATCAATCACAGAATTAACAAAAAGAAAACCTTTACTTATGGCCAATCCAAACACATATGAAATCTAGACAATGATGTAAGCCATTACCAACTGCTACTAGATGGCATTCCTTGAGACCATAGATCTGCCTCAGATGAGTTCTAGGAAGGACCTCCTCCCTGGGTACCTCTCCTTCCTTTTTTGTTATTCCTTTGCCCCCTCTTCCAGCACACATACACACCCCACCCCACCCCGCGTCCCTTGTCCTATCCTGCTACCACCTCTTGTGGTCAAGAATGGTGAGAACAATTGATTATTTCTGGCCAAGACCAGTGGAGAATGGCTCCTGGCTTTGGGAAGATGGGGGAACTCCCCATTCTTCAGATGAAGCACCTTTCAAATAAAAAACTTCTCTGTTGATTCTATCCATGTCCTCCCCTAAAAAACAATATATTGTGATAAATATTTTCAACACCTGAAATGAAGATGGGGAAGGAACAATTGGATGACCTCTGATGTGAAAAGACCCAATAAGGATTGTGAGGAATAATTATCCTAGTGGAACCCTTCACAACCATGCAGAGAAAGTATGGCAACCTCCCCTCAGTAAGTTGGGTGACCCTGAGGGACATCCAGGATCTTTGCACAACAGGCAGAACCTAATTGCATGAGATATCTCTTCCCTGAGAATACTTAGGTAACAATGTTTTTAGCTGGATTTTTTTTTTTTTTTTTTTTTTTTTGTGTGTGTGTGGAAGGAGGCTTGCTCATTCCTGGTGCCTTGGAGAGAGCTGCCCCTTCCTATGGAAGATTGAGGTAGCTATCAGATTCCTGCTGAAAAGTTACATACACACTCTCTGTTTCCCCACATTCTCCTCTCTTCAGCTGCTTTAAGAACAAATAGCTAATCTGTATTAATGTCTTGGATTCAGAGTATCCCCTATCCTGATTACTTCCTTGATGGTTAAAGGTTGTTACAATGCATTAGGCCAGTGGTTCTCAAAGTGAGGCCCCAGACCAGCAGCATCAACGTTCATCTGGGGACTTGCTGGAAATGCAAACTCTTGGCCTCACACCAGACCTACTGAATCAGAAATTCTGGAGTGGGACTTAACCATCTGTGTTTTAACAATTCTCCCAGGTGGTACTGATGCCTGCTTGAGGTTTGAAAGCCATTACATTAAGGGTCTAGCTTCTGTTTCCCCTTCCAGCTGTATTTTGTAAAGTGGCAAGCATTTTAACAGTTCATTAGCAGATAAAGATCTGCTGCCCAGGAGTACAGCAGCTTACAGATAACCAGGACTTTCAGATGTTGTAGCAAAACCTTAATTTCTGAACAGTCCATCAGCTGCCTTACACAGGTGTCATGGTATTTTTTCTTTGTATCTAGGGTGCTCTGTGGCCACAGCCTAGAAGTTGCTCATTAGCTTATCTACAAAGCTGGCCCTTATCTATCCATCTGGTTTCTAACCACTAATCTCAAATGGATGACAATGGTCAGATGTGGCTCCCTTTCATATAACAGGAAAGAAATTGGGAGACCATGGTGATTCCCCCCATAGCATTCTGTGCATGGATTAATGAACCCATATACCCATTCTATCTGCTTTTCTTATGGAAAGAGGGTCCTGACCATGTTTATTTTCATTCTCCAGAGCACAGGCTACAGGACTAGTGTAAGCTTGGAGACTTACCCTTCCCATCAGAAAGGTAGTACCTTTTCCATCAGAGATGCTTGTATCTCCTTACTAGATGTGGTGTCAGTGCTCAGCCAGTTGACTTTGTAGGAAAGAGCTCCTCCAACTCTGCTATTTACCAGTATGATAATGAACATTGCTAAGGCAGCCACCGAGTTGAATTCAACCAAGTACTGTTAATGATCTGTTACAGATTTGTTACCCATGCAAGTATCCATTTGGTATGCTAATTTCATTTTTTATATATACCCAGAAGTGGGATAACCAGACCATATGGTACATTTATCTTTAATTTTTGAGGAATCTCCATACTGTTCTCCATAATGACTGTACTAATTGACATTTTTATCAGTAGTCTGCAACAGTTTTTCTCTACATCCTCACCAAGCATATTTGTTAATTTTTAAATAACAGTCATTCTAACTGGGTTGAGATGGTATCTCATTGTAGTTTGATTTGCATTCCTCTGATGACTAATGATATTGAGCATGTTTTCATGTTTGTTGGCCATTTGTATATCTTCTTTTGAGAAGTATCTATTAAGATCATTCATCCATTTTTAATCGTAGTACTTATGGAGGTTTTTGTTGTTACTGTTGTTGTTTTTAATCTTTTCGAGCTGCTTATATATTTTGGAGATTAATACCATGTTAGATGTATAGCTGGGAAATATTTTCTCCCATTCTGTAGGTTCTCTTCACTCTGTTCATCATTTTCTTTGCTGTACAGAAGCTTTAGTTTGATGCATTCCCATTTGCTTTTATAGTTCTATGCAGAAAATAATTGCCTACATCAATGTCTTGAAGTGTTTCCCCTATGTTTTCTTCTAGTAATTTCAGAGTTTCAGGTCTCACATTTAGGTCTTTGATTCATTTTGAGACGATTTTTTATACATGATGAGAGATAGGGTCAAGTTTCAATCATCTACATTTGCCTATTTTTAAGCTTCCTCTATATCTTCTAATTTTTTTTTGTGGTAGTGGAAATTGAACCCAATGGTACCTACCAATAAGTTATATCCCAATCCCTTTAATAATTTTTCACTAATTTACACGGACTGGCCTCAAACTTACCTTCTTCCTGCCTCAGCCTCCCCAGGAGCTGGGATTACATGCATTTGCCACAACTGGCTAAGACTCTGATTCCTAATAATTGTATTTATGGCTATAAACTTCTATCTGAATACAACTTTGGCTGTTTCTTACAGCTTTTGATGAGCAATGTTTTCATGATCATTGACTTCCAAATAATTTAGTTTTCGTTTTTATTTCCTCCTACTATTTTTAGATAATATTGTTTTTTATTTCCTCAAGGATCAGTCAAGTGGTAAAATGATACTTTACCATTGAGCTACATCCCCAACCCTTTTAAAAAATTATTAGGGTTAGTGTGTTACTAAATTGCTGAGGCTGGGATAGTACTCGGTGATCGTCCTGCTTTCACCTCCCAAGTCACTGGATTTACAGGTGTGCTCCACCATGCCTGGCAACCCATTATTTTAAAATATTCAAATTACAGATATTGCTGTGGTCTGAATGTTTGTGTCTTCCCATATTCATATTTTGAAACCTAATCACTAATATGAAGTTATTGGGAGATAGCACCTTTGAGGGGAGATTAAATCATGAAGGCAGAGGTTTAATGCCCTTATACAAGAGGCCCCAGATGGCTATCAAAAAGGGTCTTGTCATGTGAGGGCTCAGAAAGAAGGAACCATCTATGAACCAGGAAGTTGGCTCTCACAGACATCCAATCTGCTGACATCTTGATTGTTGACCTACTCAGTCTCCAGAACTGTGAGAAATATATTTCTGTTATCTAGAAACTACCTAGTCTATGGTATTTTGTTATAGCAGCCCAACATTCGAAGACAAATAATTAAGATTTTAGTTTTGATGTTTAAAACTTACTGCATTGTGCTTAGTAAATATAGTCTGTACAAAATAAAACGTCTAAAACATTTTATGAGGGTAATCAATTTGTCTAAATATCCAGATGTATATGAAAAGAATGTATATTTTTGACTGTTGGGTAAAAAGTTTTATATCTGTACCCAAAAGTACATCACACTGTTTATATCATCAAGCTCCTTAATTTTGTTAGTCAATACCTACCTACTCACAATTATTTTTAATCTAGTGGTCTTTCCATTTCTGAAAAGTATGTTAAAATCTTCCACTTTGTAGAATATAGATTTCCCTTTGTAATTATTGCTTTATATATTTTGAAACTACTTCCTTAAATGTGTATTTTCTCCTTCTATTTTACCTTCATGGTGAATTGTTCCTTTAATCACTATGAAATTTCTTTCTTTTTTACCTTACTGCTATTTCATCTGCTAATAATAATGCTTACTTTCTTTTTGTTAGTATTGTCTGGCATATCATTTTTCTACTCCTTTGCATCGTCAACCTTCCTGTGTCATTTTGTTTTAGCTAATATTTTTCCTCTACAATCCCATTAGAATCTCTATAGTTTAGTAAGCAAATTTGATCTCCTTGCATATATTTTTATTACTGACATATTCAGACTGATGTCTGCCTTATTTTGTGTTTTCTATTTACTTTGATTTCTTTTTGTTTCTTTTGGAATGAAGAAGCAATATTCTTTTCTTGTACTTTCTCTAATGATCTGAAATCTCAGTATTTGGAAAGCAGGGAGTGGAGGTTCAAAGAAGTGAGGTGTTCAATTCAAGTTTATATACATAAGTATGACCTTAGTGAGGTGGTGCCTTTAGGTGATTTTCCCAAGATTAAGACCCAGTTCTGATTGGCTTCAAAGTCAACTGTCTCAAAATTTCTCAAATGAGGCAGGCTATTAAAAAGCAACCTCAAAATGTAGGCTTTTTTTTTTTCAATTCAGCTAACATTTATTGAAAGTTGAATGTGTGCTGGGCACTGTTCAATAAGCTTCTCATTTTCTTTACCTCACTGGCATAAATTTGAACAGAAAGTAAGCCCAATATATTGGTGAATTATGTTGGACAAGAATGCCCAATTCCTAGTACTGGAGGCATCCACCTCCTTGATGTTGAACATAGCAGCCTAATTGAACACTGCTCTTCCCAAACACACAGGATCATCTACAGTTCTCCAACCTGAACGTTATTCATTCTTTTATTTAACCAATATTGATCAAATGCCTACTATATACTATGCATTTGTTTCTACCCTCTTGGAACTTATATTCTAGCAGGGATGGCAGATAATAAACAATTAAACAAAAAAAGAAAAATTTTCAATAGTGATAAATTCATAAGAAAACAGTAGAATGCTTTACAATAGCTGGTGGGTAGGGGATAATTTAGATAAGATGGTCAGGTAAGGCCATCTACAGGAGGAGGTCTTTCTCTGTGTACAGGAGCCATAGATAGTAGATCTGTGTCTCTGACTGTCTATAGTCAGAGATGGTCAGAGATGGCTTCTCTTGAAGAAAGGATATTGGATCTGAGAAGTTGAGTAATAAAAAGAAGCAAACTATGTGGCTGTAGTGGTAGGCATTCCAAACAGAGGGAAGAGGTCTTGAAGTAGATTTTGGTGTTTACAATGTAAAGAAGGAAGGCCAGTGTGACTGAAGGAAAGTGCTTAGGTAGGGAAAGTGATGGGAGATTAAGTCAGAGAGGGAGTTAGCAGCAGCATATAGTCCATGATCATAAGTTGATTTTGTTCTAAATATGATAAGCCATTACCAGGCTGGGGTTGTAGCTCAGTGGTAGAATGCCTGTCTAGCATGTGTGCGGCACTGGGTTCCATCCTCAGCACCACATAAAAATAAAAAATAAAGGTATTGTGTCCATCTACAACTAAAAAAATTTAAAAATAAGCCATTACCATGTTTTGTTGTTGTTTCTGCCATTTGTTTTGTTTTACCTTTTATCATAGTAATTTCAAACATAGTAAAAAGTAGAATCATATCCTGAACCTTCATGTACCAATCACCCAGCTTTGACAATGCACATCATCAATCTCATTTCATCCATACCCTCCACTCCCCCAATACACACTGAATTATTAAGCATAACTCAGCATATCCTTTAATCCATAAATACTTTGTTATATAGCTCCAAAAGATGAGGTCTTTTTATTTTTAAACATAACCACAATATATTGGAGGAATTTATACAAGGGAGTGGTATGGTATGATTTGCATTAACAGATCACTCTGGCAACTTATGAGGAACAGATTATAGGTGTTCAAGGGTGGCAGTGAAGAGATTGGTTAGGCGACTGCAGTGGTTCAAGAGACAGATGGTGATGGTTTGGCCCAGGAGTAGCACTGGAGATGGAAACAAGACAGGCATCATAGGTAGGAAAGTAATAGTAGCCCATGAAGTTAAAAAAACCTTGTAATTACAAGGTTATAAGGGAGCTCCTGCTCCAAGACCACAGTCACCTTTGTCAGCATTATCCAAATACTTTGAGGATAGAGGACAGTTCCAAGGAACTCTACCCAGGGGTGGCCAAGGATAGTTGCTCTGTAAGCCACCCAAACCATGTGGGCTGAGGTATAGACAATCATGCTGCCCTAATGAGCTCACTTTACCATTTTGAAGCACTTGCAGGATGCTAGTCATGACACAGTAGAACACTCCAGCACTACTAAGATGGCCGTGATACAATAGTTGACCTGGCTGTCTGGGGTCCTGCCTACCTATGAGGCTTCTGCAAACCTATTGACATCACAGCTCCTTAAGGCCTAAGCCAGAGTGGAGATGCCAGGATTACTGCTTGCCGGACCAGCCAACAGCACCATAACCATAGAGATCCCAAGCTGTAGTCAAAAAGTCAAGGGGGGAAACACAATGGACAGTCTGGAAAAGTGGGACCAAATGTAAGATTTTATCTGAGGACTGAGCCAGGTCATATGATGACATGGGAGGTGGGAGGAGGATGTGAAACACCTCAGGAAGTTGAAGTCAAGAAAATCAACAACAGGTTGTTAAGCAGTGCATGCTGCACAAGGGAGGTGGTTTGGGGTACGGCCTACAAATCATTCAGGGGTGTCAGAAGACAGCTCCAGCTATGCAGTTTGAGGTTTAAGTGGAGATGGAGGTGGCTGATACTAGGAATTCTGTCATGCAGGGTGAGATACTGGCAGATGTTCCTCTACTCATCTGCCTCTTTCAGGCATATGGATGAAGATGAATCTCAGTTGAGGACTTCAGCTTCCCGAAAATCCAAGCTGTTCTGAGTTGGCTCTGAGTTTCATGAATAGCTGTGGGGCATTCTTGTTTGGTTGTGATATCCAGGCCTTGGTTATCCAAGGGGTGTCCTAGCTTATGATTTTGAAGGGTAGAGGTAAATCCTCCCCCATTTTCCTAAGAGATTTCTATCAATATTAGTTCATAGCATGTGCTTCTCTGGCCCTGGCATAGACTATCCCCATCTCATATAGATTCAGGCCCTGGAAATCAGAAGAATGGCCCTGAACCTCCCTGTCCTGAGAGGAGGAAACTTTCTAAGCTTTCGTTCCGAGAATATCTCCCCAGAAGCCACATAGTTGGCCAGCACTTCAGCTACTGGCAGGGTTGGCTGTCCAGCTGCCTGAGAGACCCACATTAAGTGCTGACAACAGTAGATCAAGGTGAAAGCCACTGCCCTACAGCAGAGAAGTCAGGAAATGAGTGAGCACAAAAGTCAGCACAAGTCAGGACCTCTGGGAGAGGATTTCATTTGTAACATTCTCTTAGCAGGGCTCTGGATGGTAATGATGGTGAATAGCACGATGATGGTAGTAGTGATAATGGTGATGGTGATGATGATGATGTAATGTTACTACTTATTGTGTGTCAGACTTCATGCTAAGTGATTTGCATATATTATCCCATTTAATCATCATAGTCACCCTGCAGGGCTCTTATTATTATCCTTATTTTTCTGCTAAGGAAACTGAAAGTAGGATGGGTTAAGTTAATTTACCCAAGATTACCAGCTAGAACATGGCTGAGCTCCAACTCAAATATGTGCACTGTGACATCAAAGCCTGCGCTCTTAATAATCTGCTACATTGCCCATAGAAGGTGTTCATTCATAATATAACAAGTCTGGGGCAGAGCATCAGTAAGGTATACTGGACTAGAGTTCTGTGAATAAATTATATGACAATTTCTGGAATATACTATGGTCTGGATTATCAAACAAGTCTTGAATGTAAAAATGAGGTAGGCAGGAAAATAGGTTGGGGGAGAAGAGAAGGCACGGAGATCCAGCCCATCCACAGCATAGATTCAATGATGCCTCTCCCAACATTCATGTTTGGTTGTGGGTAGTAGATAGTAGGCTCACCCAAATGTCTGTACTCTTTTTGATTGTGGAAAGTCCCCAATAATAGTCCTAGCCATGCTGGGAAAGAGTTATGGCTTCTAGTTCACATTCTACCCATACTCAGTGAGGATTCATTTAATAACATTTCCCACTTCCCATAACTGAGACAGTTCATTGTATAGGATCCTAGTCAAACCCTTCTAAACGTGTTTACCAAGTAAATTACATCATGTTATAGAGGTCTTGGGCAACACTGTGGAGTTCCAAGTGTAGATGCTTATTGGCCCAACCTTGCTCTTAGTGGCAGATCACTTTTGGTATGGATGGGTATACCCCATTGCATTTTGTCTGGGATGCCAGTATAATGGGCTATAACCACTATTCTGGGGAAGGTTTCCTGACTATGAACATGGAATAACCAGTGTTTTGTCCTTTCTTAAAGTCATCATCTTTGTTTCCAAAGTGTAAAAGTCAAAATATTAAATATCTCTATCACCGATCAAGGGGGTTCTATCTTCCATGTCACTATTGATATGGAAGTTAATGTGGATGTGGATGGAGTAGCCATTCTATGTGATTGACAGTATTTCCCCCTTAGATCCACCCCCCTGTGTTTTATACAGATTTTCAAACTAACCTGGTTAGAAGTTCATAACCCACCCTCTGCTAGTTAACCACATAATAATACCACATGTACTTTTAATGATCTTGACAGACATGACAGATAGTTTATCTGCCTGACTAAGGACATAGCATTCCAAATCAATAGAACTACCTAGAAGAAATCAGGAGTCAGCACAATCGTGTCTGTGCTGAGATTTCAACTATCCATGCATTTATGAACCAGGGTCCATAAGTCAATAGAATAGCATAGATGTAATAAATACTAAGTACCAGCTATTTCTGGTTTTCTTCCTTCAGTCACAGTCGAATTTCTTTGTTCTACCCCTTTTGATGTTAGACATAGTCATGTGACTTGCTTTGGCCAGTGAAAAATAGAGCACTTCTGGGTGCAAACTTTAAAAGACAGTGTGTTCTCCTCCCTTAATGCAGCAATCATGGAAATAAGTTGAGATGGAGTCAATATGGATCTCTGTTGACTGTGATGGGCAGAGCTCCCAATGACCTGTAGTGAACAAGTGCGTGAGCAAGAAAATAAACATTGTTTGAAGTACTAGATCTGGGTGTGGTTTGTTACTGCAGTATACCTTAACCGATCTTGACTGATACAGACAAAAATGTCTGTCTTTAAGAGATGAGAGGCTGAGGAACTCAAGAATGATACAGAAAACATTTTAGGATTTCATCTTCTCTTACCCTCCCCATTACCACCTGTCCTCAGAACTTTGGGTTAAGTAAAAGAATGGGAAAACCTGACTTTAGCAGAATTAGCCCCAGCATGATAACTTTAGACAACCATTTCATATTTTAATCAACTTCACATTCTTGGTATTAACCCCAGCCAAATCAAAGGGTTATTCATAAAGCTAGATGTGTGGGAAGTTTGGGGATATGGGAGGGTGGCAAGCGGAAAATAGCCCTCCAGCTATCTTTGAGAAGCTTGTTCCTTTGAATCAGCTTGAATCACGCATGGACCATGTGGCCAGCAGCCAGTAATAGTGATCTTTTCACTTAAGCTCTTATTTTCTCCCTTTTTGGCACAAGCCAATTTTCTTTTCTGAATGTTTCTCTCATTTATGTCTCATCCTTACTCTTTGAACTTGATGACTACACTTGTCTTCCATGGGTTTTTTGACCCTGGTCATTTACTTGTTGGCTCTTACCACTCTTGAACTAACAGCAACCACAACATCTTCCATTGTTGAGCACCTACTAGGTGCATGGCACATGTTGAGCATTGCCTTATTTACTTTAATTCTCAAAACAGCTCTGAGAAGTATGTATTATTGGAGTTTCTGTTTTACAGATGAGAAAAAATGAAACTCAAGGAGATAAAGTCAGCTAGTGAATGACAGCTCCAGGATTCTAATTGTATTAAAGGCCTACCTAGTTCCAATATATCTACCCAGCTCTCCATTTGGGATTTAAACTATAGCAGCTACCCTGCTATGGTACCCACTTCCTGGCTTTCCAAAGGAGTCCAGCCCTCACTAAAGGATCAAACACTACAAACACATTGCACAGTTTGAATAATCAATAATCCCTTTGGCTCTTGCAATGACTCAGTTTGACTTCTCCAGCCTTCCTGGACCGCAGGGCACTAATGAAGCTGGACTACATCCCCAGGTACTCTCCAAATCTCATCCCACAAAGGCCTCCACTGTGGGAAAGTCCAAAGTTGTCTCCGGCAGTATCACCTCTAACACAATTATGTACGTTAAAGACCAAAAATCCTTTTCCTGAGAGTGGGACTGTCAGTCAGCTCCCCTAGCTGTCCAGGGAACTTTTGAAGTCTGTCTGTGGTGAGATTATAAAGGCTCACAGCCCATCTCTCTGTTTTTCCAGGCTGTTTCTGTGATCTACACAACTGAGATGGGCTTTTTCATAGTGTCAGGAGAGCCATCCTAGCACAGGAGGCCCCTGACCACTGACTTGTACAGGGCACTTTCACTCTTGTGCTTATTTTTCTAGGAAGATGACTTCAACCAAATAAACGACACAGGATGAGAATGTGAGTTGCTCACCCACAGGCTGCTTCAGGTGCCTAGAAGCATTACCTCAAGGAGGCACTAGACAATCCCTAACCACAAGGTCAAAACATCACAAGCTGCAGCACCTTCTGCTCAGCCCACATCGGTAGACTTGGTCCTCTTGGAGATTTCAGTTGCAGATCATCATCTGGCTGTGAGTTCCTCCTTTCTGAGATAATGTGATCCTAAAGATACAGGAGGAGCTACATGACAAGGTGATGGATTGTTACCCAAAAGATGCCTACACCATGATCTACAGGCTTCCAGAATATCTCCCAAAGACGAAAAGAAAAGGAGAAGATAAATTCTTCTCTACAAGAAGATGATAATCCATCCCATCTGGGAGAGCTTTCAGCTACCTCAGTCATTTTACAGCCCTAGCAGGTCACTGAGGACTATTCCAAGAACTAGCTGTGCCTCTCAGGACTTCTGGGGTTTGCAAATCAGACTTGCACATAATAGAATTAGTTTGCTGGGAATTTATGAATTCCCACTGGAATTGAGACCACTGGAAACCTTTCTAACAGGAGATGCATACCTTGTAGTCTGGACTGAGACTGACCCCCGCCCCCGGATCAGGGCCATATGGTGGTGGTAGATGCCTTCCCCATGTTGGCACAATTCATCCCTTGCTCCAGATTTTACCTACCCTTGCTACTGCTGTCTAATCAAGAGGGAACCTCAATTTTATCTCACAAGTTTGTAGATTTGCTAGTCCTCAAAGCTTCCCTCTCCATGTTAGACTACCACCTACTACCCACAAACCAGAGGACAGACAAACAGCAGATCCTAGATGAATACCTCCTGGTGTGGACATCCATCTACCTCCCCACCACAAAGTTAATCTCTAAGAATGCTTTGTCCTACAGGATTTCCCGTACTTCTAATTGCATGTTTCACCCTCTGCTTCCTGAAACCACAGAGTACCAAAACAGCCACAGACTACCCCAGACCATCATTCTTAGCTCCAAGAAGGTGTGGGAGATACATCCTGCCTTGTGACTGAAATGCCAATTCTACTTTCTTTTACTTGTTCAGACATGGTTTCTCTTAGTTCTTTGAATATATTTATTATACCTGATTTAAAGTCTTTGTCTAGTAAGTCCAATGTTTGGGCTTCATTTGGAGCACTTTGTAATGACTGCTATTTTACCTGTGTATAGCCTATACTTCCCTGTAATTTTTGCATGTCTAATAATCTTTTGAAACTTAGACATGTAAGATAGTATGTTGTAATAACTCTCATATCAAATTATCCCTCACAGACTTTGTTTTTGTTGCAAAGGCTGTTGTTGAAATATTTCAGTACTATTACTGTAGCATTTTCGTGTAGTGAATTTCCTGGGTTCTATAGATTTTGTATTTTCTGTATTCTGCAGTCACACACACACGCGCGCGCACACACACACACGCACACACACACTGTAGGGATAGGACTTTGTTCACAGAGCTGAGCTCAGTCAAATCATAGTTGCAGCACCCTGGGAATAGAGATTTTCCAGGGAGCTGCTAGTTCAATGAAAATATTGACTGTGCTTTAGGCATGGGACTTTTAAGGGAACACCAAAAGAGATTAGTCTTCTCCACTGGCTGTGAAGCTGCTAGTTTTTCATTGCTACTCTACCACTGAGCTGGGGAGGGAGGAGGAATGGAAATAGCCCCAAGGTAAAACACCACACTCCTCACTGTTTTCACTAAGATTTAAAAGTTTTACTTGCATAAATGTTTTTTGTTTTATTTTGTGCATTCTGTGCCTTTGTTTAATTCCAGAGCTCTTAAATAGTCAACATTCGTGGTTTTATCAGTATTTTCATTGCTTTTGTGGGAGATTTAGTCCTTCCTCAGTCAGTTTGGAAATCAGTCTCCTGTGCCACATTCTATCCAATGCATAATGTTACCTAAAATTCACACATCATAGTTAAACTGTTATTTTAAAAAATATTTGTTTGCAATATTCAAGATTACCAGGTAGCAACAGAATAATCTTCTTTATTTCTTGTGCACATATGTTCATTGAATGGAAGTCCAAGGTCAAAGAGTAGGCACAATTTGAACTTTAACTGGCACTGCTAAATTTTCTCCAAAATAGCTGAACTTGTGTACTGTACACACAATGGTAGAGTTAGGCATTATTTACCTACCATTACTAACACTTAATACTATCAATCTCTTGATTTTTCCATTCTATTACACAATAAGTATTATATTGTTTTAATTTTTATTTTCCTGATTACCAGTGGAATTGAGCAACTTTTCACACGTTATTAGTGATTTGTTTCCTCTTTTGTAAACCCTTTGCCTAACTTATACTTTTCTCATTGATTTGTAAGAGTTTTATTTATTTTGAATATAGATGTCTTTTTGTGTTATATACATAGTAATTATTTCATCCCATCCAGTTAATTTTCTCTTGTTTATGGTGTCTTGCACTGTACAAAAGATTTACTTTATTTTACTAAAGTCATATTTATCAATTTATTCCTGTGGGACTTATGCATTTTATTTTTCTGAGCAAGGTATTCTCTACTTTGAGGTTATAAATAAACTCCCTGATATTATCTTTTAATTATTTATAGTTACATCTTTTTAGACTTAGTTTCTTACTCCAATTAGAATGTATTTGGCATATGGTATGAGTTAGAGATTTAACCTAATTCTTTTCCAAATGGATAAACGATTGACTCAAAACCTTTACTTGGCAGAGCAACCTTTTGCCACAAATTTCAATTGCTTCCTTCAACACATAAAAATGTACAGAGATACATAGGGATCTGTTTCTGAATGTTTATTCTCTTCCACATTAATCTGTTCTGCTATTTATTCCTACACCAATTCCACATAATTTTAATTAACAAAGCTCTTTGGTAGACTATAATTTTCCTTCCAAGAACTTCTTTTAATCACATATTAAAATATTTGAAATTCAATTCTGTCATTATTCAACTTTAAATAGTTTGCATATTTCTGTTTGATTACTTCTTTTGGAGCGGGGCAGATACCGAGGATTGAACCCAGGGGCATTCTACACTCTACCACTGAGCTACATCCTCAGTTCTTTTTGTTTTTTTTTTTTTGGTTTTTTTTTTTTTGGAACCAGGGATTGAATTCAGGGACACTCGGCCACTGAGCCACATCCCCAGCCCTATTTTGTATTTTTATTTAGAGACAGGGTCTCACTGAGTTGCTTAGGGCCTCACTAAGTTGCTGAGGCTGGCTTTGAACTCGCGATCCTCCTGACTCAGCCTCCCAAATTGCTTGGATTACAGGCGTGCGCCACCAAGCCCAGCTAGTCCTTTTTGTTTTGAGACAGGGTCTCCCTAAATTGCTTAGGGCCTCACTAAATCATTGAGATTGGCCTCAAACTTGCAATCCTCCTTCCCCTGCCTCTAGAGTCGCTGGGATTACAGGTGTGCACCCTTACACCCAGCTTGATTTTTTTGTTGTTGTTAACCTGGGAATTATTTGGTTTTTAATCTCAGAGTGTATTTTGTTTGTTTCTTTGTTCTTTGTATGTTTGTTTGTTTGTTTCAGTGTGTTAACAATATTTCTCCACAGTTATCTCATATCCAGCATTGTTAGCAAGAAATCTAGTGTCACTCTTAGTTTCATTTTTTTTGTATGGTCAATCTGATTTGTTTCTCTGGAATATATTAAGATGATCTTAGTCCTTTACATTCTAAAATGTCACCACAACATTTGTGCCAGATAGTATCTTAGCAGGAAACAGGTGGGACACACAGAAGGAGCTAAAGAGAGTTTAATGAATGGTTAGTTTACAACAGTATGAACTGGCTTAAAAGAAACAGCAAATGCCAGGTGCGGTGGCGCACGCCTATAATCCCAGCTTCTTGGGAGGCTGAGGCAGGAGTATCGCGAGTTCAAAGCCAGCCTCAGCAACTTAGCGAGGCCCTAACCAACTCAGTGAGACCCTGTCTCTAAATAAAATACAAAATAGGGCTGG
>JAJEJO010048746.1:180148-248708 GCA_020662805.1 Glaucomys volans | reverse complement strand
CACAAACGCCCTTGCGCCCCGCCTCCAATAAAAAAACAAACGGGGCGGGGTGGTTGGCCCCGGAGGCCAGCACCTCCCCCGCAACAACCCCCCCCCCCCCCCCCCCCCCCCCCCCCCGCCAAAAAAAAAAAAAGGAAAGAAACAGCAAAGGATGGTGAAGCTCCTAGAGACTAGGAGTAGCAAGAAAGTGTTCCCCTGAAAGGCCAAGGGAAAAGACTACTTTTGATACTTTCAGAATGTGTAGCTATTTGAAAGAGGTTTCCTGTCAAAAGTTGTGACCCATTGCTAGACACTGGTTCAGCTGGAAGGGAGTGAGAGGAACAGCATGACCTTCTTGCTCTCCTGCCATTATCTCCTGGCTGTCCCTACTGGCCAATTTTTTTTAACAAGTCCGATGGTAAGGGAACCTAAAGATGCAGACTATAATGATCAGCCTCTAGGTACATAAAACATGGTGGAAAAGGGCAATCATTCAGTCCCCACTCTGGGACACCTTTCAATCTGTATACTTTTTTTCCATCTAAGAAAAATTTTCCTTTGCTATTTCTTTGAATAGTTTCTCTACTCCAAGTTCTCTAGTCTCCCTTGAAATTTGTATTAAATGCTTGTTAGAGCATGTGGATCTATCATTCTTATTTTTAATTTGTCTCTTTACATTTCCCAGCTCTCTGTCATTTATACTGTATTCTAGGAAATTTATTTGGCCTTATATTCCAGTTCAACAATGAACTCTTCAACTATGCCTATTCTCCTCTAAAGTCCATTGACTGCATTTTAGATTTTTTTGTAGTTTTCTATTTTGTATCAGCCTATTCTTGGTTTATAAAAGTAACATCCTCCCTTACACTCTGAGGATATTAAGTCTTATTCTTTTTGCTCTGGTATCTTTATTTCCTTGATGTAAATTCTGTTCATTGATTGGTATTTCTCTTTTATAGTGCTGAATTACCACAAATGCCTAGTGTTTCTTCACTGGGTGCTCCTCTGTCTGTGAAATCTGTATCCTTCTCCTCCAAAGATTATACAAGACATATGGTTTAAGATACATGCTAGGAAAGATGTGTTATCAACTAATAAAAGGCAGAAATGGCCACTGTCATTGTCAGTCAATATTATTGTAGAAGTTCTAGTTAATGAAATAGGAAAGACAAATTAATAAGGCATCAGTAAAAGAAAGGAAAAGATACATCACTATTTGCACAGGATATTTGTTTTTGTCTATATCCCACACCTAAATGAAACAGTTCAAAGAAGGCCAAAACCAGGGTGAAGATAAAGAGATCATTACACTTCTATGTGCTAGGGTTCTGTGTTCAGGAGAGATGGTGTCCACATATTCTACCATGTCTACCACTGAATACAGATATGAATCCTGTACAGAATACATGGACTAGGTACTTGAAAACTGAAAAGTAAACAGGCTGTGAACGGGGGAAACAAGACCAGAATTTGATGTAAAGTCAAGGTGGTAGCTAAGTTTACTATTTTTTCCCTCTGGTATCTTCCATCCTGAACTCAAAACAGCTCACCAGCCAGATATTGATTTCAATGCAGACAGAAACATCTCCAGGAAAGGTTCTTTAGTTCAGGTTTGAGGAATAAGAAATGTTTCCTGAAAGACATGATGATGGTTCAAAGGCTTATGGTAATTTGAATCTCTACAAAGAGGAGGACTCCCCCTCACACTGAAGGAGCTGTGAGCCGAAGAGGGTGGAATAAGCCCATATTGCTTTTTTATGTCTTTCTGTCATGTAGCCATTGTGTCCTGACACAGAAACAGCCACAGGAAGTACATGGCAGGACAGGATAAATAAAGCCTTGGCTTTCTGTCTGAAAGAACAAAAAGGGGAACCTCAGCAACTGGAAAATACTAGGAAGATTGAACAGGGGGAGGAACATAGGAAAACAACTCTATAAAATTGTCAATGAACTCCTGGGTTCACTCCCAAGTTATACATCTGTGAATCTGATGCTAAACAACCTACCAAACACATATTAGATGAACATTTTTAAAAAATGTGTGCCTATATTAACATTAAGAAGTAGACTTTGGGGAAAAGACAATTGCATACATAAAAGGTGACATTATATATTGATAAAAGGGTAAACACACAAAGGATACACAACAATCAAATTCTTACCATTAATCAGTAAAGTTAGTAGAAAATCAGCAAAGATATAGAAGAACTGAACAATACCATCAACCAAATAAAATTGGTATTGTAAAATGCTCCACTTTTAAGTTCACATGAAACACTCACTAACATACAGTATATATTGGGTCTTAAAAATACTTAACAAGTTTAAAATAACTGAAATCATACAAGGTACATTCTCTGATCATAAAAGAATCAAAATAGAATCAGTACTGGAAAAAGAAACATTTCCAAATACTTGAAGATTGAAAAACACTTTAAAATAATATATCTCAAAAAAATTAGAAAATATTTTAAACTGAATAAAAATACAACATATTAAAATTTATCCAATGCTGCTACAGTGATGTCCATAAGGTTATTTACACCTTTGAATAATTCCATGGAAAGATAAAGTTCTTAAACAATAAGCCAAGCTTCCATGTTAAGCTTCCACCTTAAGCCTCCACCTTAAGCAACTAGAAAAGGAAGAACAAAATAAACCCAGTTCAAGCCAAGTGACTAATAAAGACAAGAAAAGAAACCAAAGAAATTGAAAGCAAGAAAGAATAGAGAAAATTGATGAAAGTAAAATTGCTTTTTTAAAAGATTAAGAACATTGACAAGATTTCAATGAGATGGACAAAGATAAAGACAGAAGACACAAGTCACCATATTAGAAACAAAATATGGGCTATAGTTACAGGTTCTGTGGATGTTAAAAGACAGTGAATACTAGAGGCAACCCTATACACATAAATTTAATGACTAAGACAAGATTTAACAATTACTCAAAAAACCACAAATCAAAATTTATGCAAAATGATATCAATAACCTCAGTAGTTCTATATTTATATATATTTATATATGTATAGCTATCTATCTTACCCAAGGCCAAGTAAGTTGTATCCCAGGAATGTAAGACTATTTGAAATATTTTAAATCAATTAACCTAGTCCACCACACTAAGTCTTAAGAAAAATTACATAATCATATCAATTGATATTTTAAAAAGCAGTGGACACAATTTATATCTATTCTTGGTTAAAAGGTCTGATAAAGGACACTCAAAAAACCACCATAGCTAACATCATAGGTATGATCTATACTAGAAGTCCCAGGTATTGTAATAAGACCAGCAAAAAAAGTAAAAGGCACACAAATCAGAATGTAAGAAATAAAATTTTTATTATTAAACGACATGATTCTCTACATAAAAACCAATAATGAAGGAATTTTTTTTAAAAAACAATAGAACTAATAAATAAGATTATTAAGGTCACACAAGGTCAGGGCACACACACAAACAAAATCATATTTATATATGCCAACAGGATACAATTAGAACCTGAAAATTTATAAAATATCTTTTACAATTACTCCAAAGAAAATAAAAGACTTAGTTATATACTTAACAAAACATGTACAGGATCTGTATGCGAGAAATTACAAAACATCAATGAAAGAAATCAAAGAAGACATAAATAAATGGAAAGACATGCCATGTTCTTGGATTGGAAGAGTCAACATCATAAACATGTCAATGATTTACAAATTTATTTCTAAACTTAATGCCATCCCACTCAAAATGTCAGCAGTTTTTTTCTATCTATAGACAAACTTATTCGAAAATGCATATGAACAGGCAAATGAATTATAACAGCCAAAACAATATTTTAAAAGAATATTGTGTCAAAAAATAGTAAAAGGAAGGAAAGAAAGGATGTTTGAAAGAATCACAATATCTGATTTTAAGACTTACTCTATAAAGTATATTAATTACAAATCTGTGATATTGGCAAAGGAACAATATATGTGTTGATCTAAGGAACAGAATAGAGTACTTACAAGTAGAAACACAAAAATATTACTGACAGATTTTTGTCAAGGTTGAAAAGTCAATTCTGTGGAGAACTTTTTAACGTGAGCTTCAAGATAAGTCAATACAGTTTTTTAAAACTGAAAGGCAAAGAGAAAAGTGGAAAAAAATGAACAGAATATCCAAAAACTGTGGGATAATTACAAAAGGTGAAATATATGCATAATGTGCACAACAGAAGGAAAACAGGAGCAGAGGACATATTTGAAATAATAATGGCTGAGAGTTTTCCTAAATTAGTGATAGACACCAAACCACAAATCCAGGAATCTCAGGGAACACCCAACAGGATAAATACCCAAAACTCTACACCTAGACATATCTTGTTCAAACTGAAAACAAAACAAACAAACAAAAAACAATGAAAAAATCTCCAAGGAATCTGAAGGGGAAAAGCACCCTACTTACAGAGAAACAAAGAATTACAACAGACTTATCAGAAACCATGGAAACAAAAAGAGAAGGGAGCGAGGTATTTAAAGTGCTGAAAGGAAAAAAAAAAACACAACGTGAAATTTTATACTCAATGAAATTACAGTTTAAAAATAAAGGGGAAATGAAGACTTTTGGGGGGCAGGGTACCAGGGATTGAACTCAGGGGCACTTGACCACTGAGCCACATCCCCAACCCTATTTTGTATTTTATTTAGAGACAGGGTCTCACTGAGTTGCTTAGCACCTTGCCATTGCTGAGGCTGGCTTTGAACTTGCAATCCTCCTGCCTCAGCCTCCTGAGCCGCTGGAATTACGGGGTCGTGCCACTGCCTGGCTAAGACTTTTTGAGACAAACAAAAAAAATGTCAGAATTTATCAGCAGTAGATCTGCCTTGAAAGAAATGTTAAAAGAGGTTTTTCAGAGAGGAGGTATATAATGAGGTTTTATAATTTATATAATGAGGTTTTTCAGAGAGGAAGTATATAATGAAGTACTATCCACATAAAGAAAGAAAGAGTGTTGGAGAAGGAACAAATGATAAAAATCATTTACTTTTCTTGTTCTTAGCTAATCTACTAGATAACTGTTTATTCAAAACAATAATAGCCACAATGTATTTGGTGATTATAGCTTATAGATAATTGAAATGAGTGACATAAAGGATGGGAGTTAGAGGAGAGAAAGTGGAATCTTATAAAATGATGTATTAAAAACCTGAGAAAGGAGAGAGAGAGAGAGAGAGAGAGAGAGAGAGAGAGAGAGAGAACTTAAATATAAAATGTTAAGCTATAAAAATTCAAAGAAAACATAGGGAAAACCTTCACAACTGGATTAGGCAGAGTTCTTAGACATTGAAACAATCTGAACCATGAAGAAGAAAATTGGTAAGTTAGACATCATCAAAATTAAAAATGTTTTCTCTTCAAAAGACACTGCTAAATAATGAAAAAGCAAGCTACAAGCTGGAAAAAATCTTAAAACCACATATGGAATGAAGCTCTTGTATCTGGACTATACAGGCACAAAACTGAACAGTTAGAAAATAACCTAAACCAAAGTGTTCAAAAGACTTTACACAGAGGATATGTGAAAATATAATAGGTATACAGAAGATAATCAACATCTGCAGAGAAATGAAAATTAAAATAACAGAGAGATATCACTATACTCCTATAAGAAAGGCTAAAACTTTTAAAATATACTGAGAATGCCAAGTGCCAACAAGGATGCAGAGACAGGAATATACATTATTGCTGGTACAGTCAAACTGGAAAACAGTGTGTTTCTTATGTTTCTTGTAAGTTAAACATACACGTACACTTCCATATAACTCAGTGATCTTAGTCCTAAATATTTTCCCTAGAGGATTGAAAACATACACTCACACAAAACCAAAGATGTTTGTACTAAAATTGTTCATTATAGCCAAAGAGTAGGGACAAAATGTTCATCAGTGGGTAAATAGTTTAACAACTGTACATCCATACCACAGCCTACCACTCAGCAGTAAGAAGGAACGAAGTATTGGTACACTATTGATTCAGTTAGGTTTAGTTATGTTGAAAGAAACCAGTGTCAAAGGTTACAGTAATACCGCATGACCCATGTATATGATTCTTGAGAAAACAAAACTATAGTGATGGAGAATAGATCAGCACTTACCCGTACAAAAGGAATTTTGGAATGAAATTGTTTGTGGAGATGGAATTGGGCTGATTGGGATAGTGATTATGCAAATATACATAACTAAACACCAAAAAGTAAATTTTACTATAAGTTAATTTTTTTAATTTATAAAATATTTTTAGAGCAGTTATAGGTTCAAAAAAAAATGAGGTGACTGTACATGGCGTTCCCATATACTCCCTCTCCCCACACACACACAACCTCCCCCACTATTGACATCGTCTGCCCAATTGATACATTTGTTACAACTTACAAACCTACATCAACACATTATTGTCACTGCAAATCTACTGTTTACACTAGGTTCAGTTTTGGTATTGTGCATTCTATGGTTTGGACAAATGTATAATGATATGTATTCTCAATTGTAGTTACCATGTAAAATGGTTGCATTAGCCAGGTGTCATGGCACACACCTGTAATCCCAGTGACTTGGGAGGCTGAGGCAGGAGAATCCCAAGTTCAAGGCTAGCCTCAGCAATTTAGCAAGACCCTGTCTCAAAATTTTAAAAAAGGACCAGGGAAGTAGTTCAGTGGTAAGGTGTCCTTGGGATCAATCCCCAATACAATGAAAAAATACAAAAAAAAAAACCCAGATTGTTTTCACTGCCTTAAAATTCTCTACCTCTTCTATTGAATCATTCCTTTCCTCTAATCCCTGGCAACCACTTATCTTTTCATTGTCTCCATAGTTTTACCTTTTCCAGAATGTCACAGAGTTGGAATCATGCAATCAGTAGATTTTTCAGATTGACTTCCTTCACTTAGTAATATGCATTTAACTTTCCTTTATGTATTTTCATGGCTCATTAGTGTATGTCTTTTAAACAAGAAAAGTATTCCATTGTGTGGATGTACCACAGTTTATGTATACATTCACCCACTGAAGAATATCTTGGTTGCTTCCCAAGTTTTAGCAATTGTGAATAAACCTACTATAATCATCTGTGTGCAGGACTTTGTGTGGACATAAGTTTTCAATTCATTTGGATAAACACCAAAGAGCATAACTGCTGGTTTGTATGGTAAGAATATGAGTAGTTTTGCATGAAGTTGTCAAGATGTTTTCTAATGTGGCTATTGCATTTTGCATTCCCACCAGCAACAAATGACAGAATGACAGTTTTTGTTTCTCCATATCCTCACCATATTTGGTGGTTTTGGTTTTCTACATTTTATGTATTCTAATAGGTGTGTAATGATACCATATTGCTGTTTCAATTTTCAATTCTTCAATAACATAGAATATTAAACATCATTTCAAATGCTTACTTGTCATCTTTATAACTTCTTCAGTCATGTGTATGCTCAGGTCTTTTGCCCATTTTTAAAATTTTGATTCATTGTACACAAATGGGGTACAGCTGTTGTTTCTCTGGTTGTACACAAGTAGAGTCACACCATTTGTGTAATCATACATGTACATAGGATAATGATGTTTGTCTCATTCTGTTTTTATTCTTACCCCCTCCCTATCCTACCCCCTTTTTTCCCTATACAATACATCCTTCCTCCATTCTTGCCTCCCTCCCATCCCACGTTATGTATAACAAGGCAGGGATGCCCTCTTTCACCACTTCTATCCAACATCATCCTTGAAACTCTAGCCAGAGCAATTAGACAGACCAAAGAAATGAGAGAGATACGAATAGGAAAAGAAGAGCTCAAACTCTCCCTATTTGCAGATGACATGATTCTATATTTAGAGGAGCAGAAAAATTCCACCAGAAAACTTCTGGAACTCATAAGTGAATTCAGTAAAGTAGCAGGATATAAAATTAATGCTCATAAATCTAACGTATTCTTTTACCCATTTTTAATCAGGTTGTTCACTTTCTTTTTGTTGACTTTTCAGAATTCTTTGTGTATTTTGGATAACAGTCCTTTATAAGATATATCATTTGAAAATATTTCCTCCCAGTTCATCACTTTTCCTCTCATTCTCTTGACATTGTCTTATTCAGAGGAGAAGTTTTTAAACAAAATGAAGTTCAGTGTATCAAATGGTTCTTCCGTGGATCATGCCTTTCCTGTTGTTTCTAAAAAATCATCACCATAGTCATGACCATCTAGGTTTTCTTCTCTGTCATCTTCTATAGATTTTATAGTTTTACATTTAGGTTTAAGATCCATTTTGAGTTACTTTTTGTGAAGCATAGGAGGTCTGTGTCTAGATTATTATTATTCTTATTTGGACATGGATGTCCACTTGTTCTACTACCATTTGTTGAGAAGACTATCCTTGCCCCATTGTATTGCCTTTGTCCCTTTGTCAAAGAACAGCTAACTGTATTTATGTGGATCTGTTTTAGTTTTTCACTCTGTTCCATGCATCTATGTGCTTATTCTTTCACTGATATTATAGTATCTTGATTACTGTAGCTTTATAGCAAGCAAGTCTTGAAGTCAGGTAGGAAGGTCCACCAATTTCATTCTTCAATACTGTGTCAGCTATTCTAGGTCTTTGGCCTCTCCACATACACTGTAGAGTCAGTTTGTCAATATCCACAAAATAACTTGCTGAGATTTTGAGATATCATTGAATCTACAGATCAATTTTGCAAAACTGACATGTTGACAAGTATTGATTCTTCTTATTCACGAGCATATTATCTTCATTTCTTTGTTATTTCTGGGAGCATAGAGGAAAAACCGAAACTCAGGTTCTCCTGTACTCACATTCTACCATCAACAGAGAGGATTTTTATGACCAAATATTCATGGGGTTTTCTCCACAGGTAAGCAATCAATTCTTCAGTAGACACTAGCTTGGCATTTAGTGATTCAGTTAAATTCTAACACTTTGTACCTGAAGAGTGTCAGATACTATCGGTTAAATGCTCAGTTCCAAAGACTGGCCCCACCCCGACATCAGATGCCACTTGCAGGTCCCAGATTATTTCACCTGTATTTCTGAATTTAGAGCTAGAAGTCAGGGTTCTTAGTTTGTTTAATTTGCTAGAGTGGCTTACAGAACTCAGGGAAACATATTTGCTGGTTTATTATAAAGGATATTACAAATGATGCTGATGAATACCAAAAGAGATAAATAGGGCAAGGTATGAGGGAAGAGGCATGGAAAATCCATGCCCTCTCCAGGCACATAACCCTCTAGGACCCTTTCTATATTCAGCTATCTAGAAAATTCCCAAGCCCTATTCTTTTAGTTTTAATGGAAGCTTCTTTATGTAGCATGATTGAGTAAATTATTGGCCATTAATGATGAACTTAACCTTCAGCCCCTATCCCCTCTCCAGTGGTTAGGAAGGTAAAGCTGAAAAATCGGAACTCTCTGATCACGCTTTAGCTTTTCCAGTGATCAGCCCCCATCCTGAAGCTACCTAATGGCTGCCAGTCAGCAGTCAACTCATTAGCACACAAAAAGATTCCAAGGATTTTAAGGGTTGTACGTCAAAAAAACAGGGACAAAGTGCAAATATTTTCCAATATCAAAATATCCTTTATCAAACTTTTATAATTTTCCAAATATAGACAATTTCCGTATTTTGCTAGACTTATACATACGCATTTCATTATTTTGGTATGCTAATGTAGATGGTAATGTGCTCTTCATTTCGAAGACCACTTGTCCCTGCCAGGATGGAGGAAAGCAATTGACTTTCGTGTATTAGCCTTCTATTCTCTTACATTATATAATGGCCTATGAGTTCCAGCAGGAGGTTTTTTGTTTGTTTTATTTTTGGTCAATTCTCTTGACTTTTCTACATAGACAATCATGCATTGGTGAACAAAGACTATTTTATTTCTTCCTCCTAATCATTTCCACTTTTCTTGCTTTATTGCATTAGGTAAGACTTTAGGTAGGATTTTGAAATGCAGTGGTAAGAGGCAATATCTGTGCCTTGTTCTGCTGTTAGTGGGAGAGCTTCAAGTTTCTCATCAAGTATGTATTAACTGTAGGGTATTTGAAGATGCTGTTTATCCAAAGTTGAGGAAGTTCCCCTCTATTCCTGGTTTGCTGAAACTTTTTATCATGAATAGGTGTTGTAAAATATTGAATTTTTTTGCATCTATTGATAAAATGATGTGATTTGGGTTTTTTAAAATTTTTAATATGGTAGATTTTATATTGATTTTTGAATGGTGATCCAGTCTCATATGTCTGACATAAATTCCATTTGGTCATCATGAATAATTCTTTTATACTTTGTTGAATTTGGTTTGCTAATATTTTGCTGAGGTCTTTGCATTTATGTTCATGAGATACATTGCTCTCTTTATACTGTCCTTAGGTTGTCTCTCTTTATACTTGTCCTTAGGTGTTGGAAGGAGTTAGGAAATCTCTTTTCAACTTTTCATTTTCATAGATCTGGCCTCCAGGTCTATGAAACATAACCTATAATTTATAAACATAAGTCCTGGGGCTCTTGATGGCAGCCTGGACCTGGGATCAGACTGCGTATTGAGTTCCCAGGAGTAACTAGATGTCAGGTGTGATCTGGAGCCTGGGGCAAGGGGGCTGGCTTGGCTCTGTTGCAAACTTAGAGACTGAGTTCATGGGACTGGCTTGGAGTGTGGGGTACTGGGACTCTTCCTTGTGCTGTATTTTACTAGGGCAGGCCATTGTTAGGGTCTGAAGCAAAGTCCAGTACTCATTTTTTTCTCTCTTTACCCCACACAGACAGTTATTCTCTGTATCCTGTGCCACCTGCGACTTGCAGGGGGGTGATATGGGTAATGTGAAACTGTACTTCCTGCACTCTTTAATATATCTGTTCTTGTTTCTGTGCTACACTCAGGAGCTATGATCTGTCACCTGGTTTCCTTAGCTCTCACGAAGGTATTTTTGTGCATGGATAGTTGTTCAAATTGATGCTTCTACAGGGAAATGTATTTATGTTTTAAAGTCTTATTCTGCCATCTTGCTGATGAAGCTCTCCTTCAATTTTTATCTGAGAGAATCTTTATTTTTCCTTCACGTACCAATTTTACTTGTTCATATCAATTATTACAATAGTGGGTTTAATTGTGGCATATTTATACATACACATAACATAATTTAGTCAATATAACAATCCAGTGCCTCCCCTTTCCCTCCCTTACTCCCTCCCTTTGATCCTTTTCCTCTGCCATAATAGTTTCCCTTCTATTTTCATGAAATCCATTTTGCCTTTTTCCCTCTAGCTTCCACATATGAGAGAAAACATAATGACACTCTCCTGTCCTTCACTTTTGAAGGATAAATTTCACAGGGTACAGAATTCTAGGTTGGTAGGTTTTTTTATCCTCTCAACACTTACATTATTTCACTCTACTCTCTTCTTGCTTGCTTGGTTTCTGAGAAGTCAGATGAAATTCTTATTTTGCTCCTCTACAGAAAAACTATTTTAAAAATTCCTCTGGCTTCTTGCAAGGTTTTTTCTTTACCTTTAATTTTCTGAAGTTTGAATATGATATGTCTAGGTGTAGATTCTTAGCATTTATCTTGCGTGGTATTTTCTGAGATTCCTGGAAGTTTGCTTTCGTGTAGGATATTAATTTGAGGAAATTCTTGGTCCTTATCACTTCAAATTTCACATCTATCCCTTTCTGTCTTTTTATCCTTTTGGTTTTCCCACTGTGAATATGTTACTCCTTTTCTAATTGCCCCATGATTTTCTAATATTCTGTTATATTTGTTAGTTTTTAGTCTTTTGTTTTTTAGTCTTTATTCTTCAGTTTTGGAAATTTCTATTATCATATCCTCAAGCTCAGAGGTTTTTTTCCCCCTTGACCATGACCAGTCTACTATTGAGTCAATCAAAATATTCATTTCTATTGTAGAATTTTTGATCTCCAGCATTTCTTATTAAAAATCTTAGAATGTCTGTATCTCCTCTTGCATTATTTGTCTTTGCATGTGGTCTATTTTGTCCATTGAAACTCTTAGCATATTAATCATATATTTTAAAAATTCCTGGTGTGATAATTCCAACATTTCTGCTGCATCTGACTCTGATTCTGATGCTTGTTTAATCTCTTCAAACTTTTCTTTGTCTTTAATATGCCTTGTAGTTTTTTTTGTTGGAAAGTGGACGTAACATACTAGCTACAAGGAACATGTTAAATAGGCCTTTAGTAATGTAGTGGTAAAGTGTGGGGAGAGGGGAAGCATTCTACAATTCTATAATTAGGTCTCAGTCTTTTGATAAGCCTGTTGCTTTGTACTGGGAACTTCACATATGCTTACTGGTCTCTTCCCCTCTGGTGGGTCAGGTTAGCTATGGGGGCTAGAGTTGGGTATTTGCCTTCCTCTAGATAACTTGAACTTTGGTACAATTCCAGCATTTTAGACCCAGAAAAGTAGTTTCTCCTGAGGGCAGAACTTGTTAAGAACAGAGATCTTTGGCATGTTTCAAAATGGTCAATTTTCCCCATATGCTTACTGGAACCATAAGGGAAATTTTCTCTGAAAATCTGTAAGAGGTCATGGAGCTAAAACTCACAAGTTTGGGGGCCCTCCTAGTTTTAAACTTTTATATCATACACTCTGAGTCTCTAGCAATTTACCAATCCCAATTCAGGATTTTCTTGTCTGACACTGGTTCCTGCAGAGGTTTCTGTTGTTGGGTTTCTACTCTGGTAAATTATGATATTCTTTATCTGCCTATCTCACCAATTTTTGAGGCAGTAGTTCGCCCTGTGACCTCACTTCTCTAATGGATCTAAGAAGAGTTTTTGATTTTTCACATTTTTCAGCTTTTTTATTTTCTGTTAGGATGGAGTGGCAATTTCTAAGGGCCTCACGTGCTAGACTTGATAAGAGAGTCAAGATAGGCTTGAGACATGGGTTGTCAACTCAGAGAGTGTGAAAGCCCCAACTTTATTTGTATTTCCATTCAAGTATGAAGCACTTTTCCAGTATCAACTAAAACCAGTGGTTCCCAAAAGAACTAGTTTGAAAAGAAAAAATTAATATAGGTTCCCCATCCCCAGAATTTCTTATTTTGAAGTCTCAGCAAGATCAGAGGATTTGTTGGTTTGTTTTGTATTTTCTTTTGTTTGACTCTTTTTTTGAATTTTATTTCATTTCTGGTTTTGTCAGCTTTATTGAGATATAATGACATACGAAGATCTTCACATATTTTATGTGCATAATTTGATGAACTTGTACATATGGAAATACCCATTATGTCATCACCATGATCAAGGCCCTACACATATCCAAGATGCCCCCAAAGTTGCCCTGCATCATCTTTCCTTTCCTATCTTCTTTTTATTCCTCTATTTTCTAGTTTTTCTTTTTTGGTTACAAAAATTTAAATCTTTTCAATTATACAATATTGCATTGTTAACTATAAGTGTTATGGTGTCTGGCAAATCTCTAAAATTTATTCATCTGGGATGACTGAAGTATTTCACTCTTTGACCAATAACTTCTCATGTATGACAACCTCAGACCCTATAACTATTACTGTATTCTCTACTTCTGAGTTTGACCTTCATAGATACCTCCTAGGAGTAGAATCAAATCTTTGTTATCAATAATGGTTAAGTAAATTGAACTGTGCTGAACTACCTTATTTCATGCAACATCTATATCTCAATATCTTTCCAAGAAAGAAATTAAATTCTGTATAATGCTGTTATATGATAAGTAATAAAATAATAATTTCAGTTTCAAATAAATGTCCCATTTCTTTTTTTTAATTTTATTTACTTATTGATTCATTGAGCACAAATGGAGTACAGCTATTGTTTCACTGGTGGTACACAAAGTAGAGTCACACTATCTGTGCGTTCATGCATGTACACAGGGCAATAAAAATATGGAATGCTTCACGAATTTGCGTGTCATCCTTGCGCAGGGGCCACGCTAATCTTCTCTGTATAGTTCCAATTTTAGTATATGTGCTGCCAAAGCGAGCACCCCATTTCTTATTAGAGAGGAAAACATCTAATTTTTTATGAATTAGTTTTTAAAATAAGAAGTTTAGCATATCATAGAATATAATACCATATTGAATATCAACATCTTTCCAAGAAAGATTAAATTGTGTATTGTTTGGCTTTTTATTTATTTTTTGATTCTCAGCCATTGTTATGCCAAGCAAAGTTTAGAAACCACTAATATAGATCCTTTAATCAGAATGTCAAGATTCAAATTCCAAGTGGTCAATATGCATTTCTCTGGTGTGACCTGAAGGTGGTGCTCCTGCAGTACGCCAGTGTAACTCAGACCAAAAGCTAAAGGGAAGCTGGGTTTAGGGAGGAAATTAATATGAATACAGGGCCCTGGATCCAATCAGAATAGAAGATCTCACTTTTAGATGATGAAAAATAAAGACTAATTAATAACTAAAAAGAACCATTTGCTCCTTATATTATCCCCAAGTGGACCTGATATGCCATTTCCACCCTTCTAAATTGAATGAGGTCATACATACATATCCAACAGGCCTAGGTTGTACATACTTGAGCTGCTCCCAAAACACCACTGCTTTTAATCATTGGAGATCTTCCATCACCTGAGAAAGTCTCTCTTCCCTTTTACAAAAGGAGCCAGTTCTGAAGTGAAGGAATTTGAAGGCTTGATGAACCTGTACCAGAGATTTTGTATTTGAAGACCTGGACCCTGAGCTCCTGAATCAGAGAGAGCACATTCCCTTTTTAAGAATGGGTGTCCTAGCAATAAGACACCAGAATGAGCTCAAGGTCTGATATAGGACTAGAATTTGCATCTTCTGTTCTGAAAACACCTCTCAAGTAGATTACAATTTACTTGGCAAAGTAGCTAATTTGGCCACAAGCCCGGCACAAAGACAATGTTGGTAGCACTTATCATAGGTAAAGTTTGGGATCTCAATGGCTCCAGAAGATGCTAAGTTACTAGGACTCAAGAAAGATATGTCTCAGGGCAAGCCGGCACATAGCCAGGGAATAGTTGTTTGACTCCCTGAGCTCTGAGCTCCAAGGTGCCCTCAGAATAAAATGTCATTCAGCAAAGCAGAGCTTACCAACCTGTGTGCCACAACACAGATATTAACCCCCTTAATTTTGGTTGTATGAACAGAACCTGAGCAGTTAGAGTCTGGATTGGTCACCTCTGATTGTCAGGTTAGTTTCTTTCACTGATTCCACTGTGCTAAACAAATATGTTCATGGTATATGTACACTATGACGTGAGAAAGATTAGGAAGTTTTGCAAAAAACTGGGCCAGGTAATATCTGGGCCCACTAGGCCCAATTCATTAATATCTCTGAAGATCACCAATGCATTTGTTTTTGGGTAACACCACTCTCTCTTCAGTTTCTCTGATAACCAGGAAGTCGTCTGTTATGAAGTTGTGAATTCAGACCATGAAGCACAGTCCCTTCTTGTGGTCTGCCCACTAAGCTACTAGCAACCAGGGATACAACTCTCTCTCCAACCCATATTTTCCTGCACTGGCTCCTCCTTATCATTGTCAAGTGTGGTCAACACAGGTCCCTTCTATCAGTGTGGCCAGGAGATAAGTTAAATGTCTAATGTGTATATCTAGGTCTATGACTGGTTCAATGGTCTAGGCTAGTTTGTCTCTGATAAGACTTCTTCTTGAAAGCATGGTCTCAGAAGACTTTTGCTCTTTAGAGATGTGTCAAGAGAATGACGGCTTACTGACTAGTATTCATAATAGAGGCAGATTAGGGTGGCATTGGTCATTTATATCAGGACGTGAATGCAATGTGGCTTAAAATCTAATGAACTCTTCTTTCCTGAGGGGGCTATCAGACTATATATGAGGAACAAGCTATATTTCTACTACCTATTTGACTCCCAATCCCACCCCTACCAGCCTAGGAGATACATGACAAATGCCACTAAATTGGAATCATCATGAAAGTCTATAGCAACACAAAAGAAACTGGATTGGAAACCCAAGGATGTTAGCCTAAGCCTATCTATATATCTCTATCTATCTCTCTCTCTATCTCTATCTCTATCTCTATCTCTATCTCTATCTCTAAATATTTCACAGGGGTTGCTGTGCCATGAGCATTAGCTGTGTATTTCTGCTTTGGCCTCTGTCAGTTGGCTCATGGAGAAAATGTACTGTCCCTCTATCATTGCAAATCTCCCATAAAGTCCAGTATACCCGTTAGACCTTTTATGGTGAATTGTATTGAATAAAAGGACAAGACTTTCTATCCTATCCTCTTTTGCTCCACTCACTGAGGCCTGTACAGAGGTAGGAGCAGCAAATTAGCAGGACTATAGTTCAGGGCTTATAGGTAGTGAGAAGATGAAGCCAAGGAGATGGTACAAAGGATCAATATGTGGGACATAAAAGTAGTGCTCAGCTCAGCAAGTTTTATGGGGGCAGGTACTAACGATTGCATCTGGGCGCTTTACCACTCAGCTATATTTCCAGCCCTTTTTTAACTTTATTGTGAGACAGGGTCTTGCTAAGTTGAGAGTGTGGTCTCAAATTCACAATCCTCCCACCTCAGACTCCTGAGTCACTGGGATTACAAGTGTGTGCCATTGGGCCTAGCTACAGTGTTGTTGCTTTTTTTCTTTTGTATATTCACAAAGTTGTGGGACCATCACCACAATAAATTTTAGAACAGTTTCATCACTTCCAAAAATCACTCCCCATTCCTCTTTCCCCCTAACCCATGGCTCCCGCTAATTAACCTTCTGTCTTATTGATTTGCCTATTCTGGACACTTTATATAAATGAAAACATAAAACATGTGGCCTCTTGTGTCTTGTTTCTTCGCTTAATGTGTTTCCAAGGTCCATCCACATTGTAGCATGTATCAATACTCCATTCCCTTTTATAGCTAAATAACATTCCCTTGCATGGATGGGCCACATTTTGTTTATTCATTCATCTGTTGATGGAAATTGGGGTTGTTTCAACTTTATGCTATTATGAATAATGTTGTGCTATATGTATATATATACTTGTAAATGTACATTATATACACACATGTGTATATATTAAATAGAAATCTGATGTAGTCCAATGATTCCACTCTTAGTTATCTACCCTAGAAAAATAATGACTTGTTCACAAAAACACTCGTACACACACATACACACAGATGTATACACATATACATATGCATATATATACACACATGTATGTTTAATTTTTAAGAGACTGTCAGGCTGTTACATTTCTTATTTTCCAAACTTACTACTATGGATATGTACTGATTCTATGATCATAAAAATAAATGATTCACAATAGACAAAAGAAACCTCAGAAGTTCCTATAGCCCATCACGTACCAGTTGACTTAGAGAATCACTCCAGGCCCATCTGACCAACTTCTTCGCATATTTCCTCTGGTCTGATCCCTTAGTTTCTGTCCCACTGTTATTGTATCCAAACTAAAGCCATTATGTCTGGAGCAAGGGAGATTGTGGCAAAGGCCCTCAAGAGACAGCGTGCTTACTGAATTCAGAAACAACAGGGAGGTCAATGTGTCTGGAGTAGAGCAAACAAGAGAGTTGTAGATAAGGTCACAGAGGAAATTGCATTGGTCAGAAAAGTTCTCTTTGACAAGGCAGTATTTGTTTTAGTTTATTTGTTTTGTTTTTTATTTGTTCTTTTTAGATATACAGGACAGTAGAGTGCATTTTGACATATTATACATGCAAGGAGTCTAACTTATTCTAATTAGGATCCCATTCTTGTGGTTGTACATGATGTGGAGTTTCACTGGTCATGTATTCATATATGAACATGGGAAAGTTATGTCCATTTCATTCTCCTCTCATTCCTATTCCCTTCCCCCTCCCTTCCCTTCATTCCCCTTTGTCTAATCCAACGAACTTCTTTTCTTCCCGACAAGGCAGTATTTGAGCATATATTTAGACAAAAGCATTACAGAGTAAAGAGAATAGCCACTGCAAGGGCCCTGTGGTGAGTGCATGCTTGGCTTGTTTGAGGAAGAGCCAGAGAAACTGGTATGGCTTGAGGAGAGTAAGCAAAAACAAGATTGACAAGGAGGACAGAGAGTCACAGGGAGGGGTACATATTGTAGTACCTTTGCTATGGTTTGAATGTGTTCCCCAAAACTCATGTTGAAAACTTAATCCCCAATGCAGCCAAGTTGACAGATGGAATCTTTGAGAGTTAGGACCTTTGAAGGTTGATTGGGTCACAAGGGCTCTGCCCTCATAAATGCATTAATGCCATTATCATGGGAGAGGTTTAGTGGATTTCCAATGAAAGGATGAATTGGCCCCCATTACCCCCACCACCTTGCTCTCTCCTGCCTATGTGATGTCCTCAGCAATATTAGGATACAGCAAGGAGGCACACAATAGACACAGCCCATGACCTTGGACTTCATAGCCTCCCAAACTGTGAGCCAAATAAATGTCTACCATATTTTACCACATAATCATCACTATCACAGTAACAGATATTCACAAGAATTCATGCATCCTAATCTTGCACCAAAGACAGTTGAGTAATAAAGGACTTTTATGTAATACCAGCACCATTTGTTTTCACAAATTTTTTAGAAAGTTTCACATAATGGTCACACCCCACTGTTTTGCAAAAGAAAAAAATTGGCATAAAACCTACAATGATTATGTGGTGCAGTATGATATTGTTTATAAATTACCCCATCTGTGGTGTTCTGTTATAGGAGAGCATTGACCAAGACAGACTTGAAGGCAATTAAGAGAGTATTTACTTCACAGAGAAACAGAGGCATATGAAGGCTTTTAGGAAAGGAAGGATGGTGATATGATCTATGTTTTAGAAAAATCCCTCTGGCTGCTGTGTGAGGTGAGGCTACAGAGGTGAACAGAGATCTGCTAACTGCCCTAATTTTCTAGGCCAATCAAGTAGCATTGGGTTTCATAAAACCTAAAATCTAGGATGTGTGCACACATATTAGCAGGAGGCTTTGTTAGTTTTTTTTCCCTCACTTAAATTAGGTGGTAATATCCCCTGTTTAATGCCACCCAGTAGTTTCCCATGGCAGTCAGTGAACTCCAGTGTCCTTAAATGCAAGATCAGTGCCTGGCTCAGCCTTCATCACCTCCAACTCCCCCCTTCCTCCCTCCCTCTGTTCCAGAGCCATATTTGGCTGCCTTCTTAGGGGCCCTTCCCTCCACACTCATTAGACTCAGGTCTTTCATATTTTCCTTCCTGGAACACTTTTCATTAAGCTCTTCTCATCATTCAGATTCAAGTCAAAATGTCACCTCCTCCGAAAGACCTCCCCTAACTAAACTCACTGTAGAGTAACTCTGGGGGCTCTCCTTCTCACAGCACCCAGATTACTCCCTTCCCCCACTAATCTCTCTTTGTAGTTAATTATCTTGACTATTTACTTATTATCTAAGTTCATCCTTAGGGTGTGAGCTACATAGGATAGGGGATTTGTTTTATCCAATGTCATATCCCCAAGAACCTAGGACAGTGATAGTACATAGTAGCATTTAATAAGTGCTTGCTGAACAGATGAATGAAAGAAAATCAATGCCTTTTACCTTTATTTCTCTAGCACTGTAGAGATGAGCTAGATTTTTTTCCTGAAGTGCTGGGGATGGAACTCACAGCCTTGCACATGATAAGCAAGTACTCTCTACCACCGAGCTATAGCCCCAACTCTAAGTGAAAGAAACTTTTTGAAAGAAAATGCTCAAAAGTAAAGGAGGCTAATAGTAAAGCAAAGAAAAAGCCAGGCAAGGTGACCCATGCCTGCAATCCCAGCTGCTTGTACGGCTGAGGCAGGAAGATTGCAAGTTCAAGGCCAGTCTCAGCAACTGAGAACATGTCTCAAAACAAAAATAAAATAAAAAGGGCTGGAGATGTTGTTCAGTGTTAGTGTATTGGATTCAGTTCCCAGTACCAAAAAAACAAAGAAAGGAAATGCAAAAATTGTAACAGTGCTTTCCAAAACAACATGGGTCACTGAAAAAGTTAGTGAGCTTCCATCTACATACAACCCACAGCTAACCTCATACTTAATGGGAAAAGACTGAAAGCTTCCCACTAAGACAAAGAAGAACAAGATGTAGACGTCCACTCTTGCCAACTCTATTCAACAATGTCCTATTCAACGTTTTCCTGTTCATTGTCCTGTCCATTGTCCTATTCATTGTCCTATTCAACATTGTCCTGTTGGAGCCAGGTCAGTTAGGCATGAATATAGAATTTAAAAACATCTAGATAGAATGAAAGATGTAAAATTACCCGTTTGCAGAAGACGTGATCTTATGTATAGAAAATACTAAATAATTCACTAAAAAACTATCAAAACCAATAAACGTGTTTGGCTGCAGGGAGGCTGCAGGGAGGGGTAAAAAGGGATGGCAGATAGTGTCCCCCTCGAGTAGACCTCATACTTCCTCGGGTACCGTTTCTATGGAATGAAATAGTCCAGACACACAAAGACTCTTTCTGCCTTTCTGTAAGCACCTTCCCCGCCTCATCTTCATCACCCCTTTGTGAAAAAGTTGAAGGATTATATTCTCATATCCTGTGTGCCCTGTGAGCTGTGCCAGCCAAGCCAGTCTGCAGCCAGAGTGTAGTTATCTCAGGATAAGGAATCAGGACTCTGTAATACATCCTTCCCTAAGCTTTTGTATTCTCCCTCCCTCTCTCTGGTTTTGTTTTTCACTTGGTTTCCTAGCAAATTTCCTTTTGAGAAATTCCAATATTGTCTCATCTGAACTGAGGGGAGTAGGATTTGTCTACATCTTGGTCAGTGAAGGGCTAGCTTAGAGGTCAGGGGCCCCTTGAGGCTAGGTGTGGGGGTGGCTGCAGCTAGCACAGCTGGAGAGGCAAGGAAGGGTTGAAGCTGTGCAGATGTGTTTTTTGGACGATGGCTTAAGATACTGGAATGATAGGCTTTTGGCTAAGGATCGAGTGCATCTCACTAGGGAAGAATGTGGTTGCCTGGAGACTTGCCGATCTGATCAAGATGACTTTAACTGGAAAAGTGGGGGGGAGCAAAACATGCCCATTTCAGACTGTAAGACCAGATACTATAGACAGCAGCAGGCATGTCAGCAACAGAAGAATAATAGTGAGAGAGACACCCAGTGATCTGCAGAAGAAAATGACTGAGAAGGAAATTGGGCCTTGACTGTCAATACGCCAGTGTGAAGAGTAAGAGCAGAAAACAATGTAAATTGAGATTTATTTTTAAACACAAAGAAGTAAAAAGAAAATCAAATACATCAATAGACTTAGAGGAAAGGGATTCACAACTGAAATATTGTCATGGGCACTTTGAAAGACACAAATCTAATAGAAGGATTTGGGTTACCCACCCACAGGAAGGTATTCTTTTTGCCCACCAGTATCAACTTTGTGGCACCCTGAGAGTCAGATTAAGGACACAGAATCAGGGTACTAGGAGAAATGACCAAGAACTTCAATAATTGTGGAAAATCCACATTTGCTCACTCACTTAGGACCCCACACTCTTGACATAGCAGTGAACAAGTCAGGCAAAGTCCCTGCTCCCATAGAGCCAATACCCATCCAGAGCAGATAGGTGATAAATATGTGAACAATGAATGCACAAGGCAACTTCAGATTGTGAATCACATAGAAAATAAAACTAATAATAATAAAATGGAGGGAGGAACTATAATAATGTGGGTGGTCTTGGATGGCCTATCTTCAGAGGTGACTTTTGAGTTAAGAACAAGCTGAGGGAGTGAGCCATGAAAACATCTGAGGGAATAGCCCGAAAGCAGAGGAAACAGAAAGGGCAAAGAACTTGAACTGTTGGAGAAAAGAGAAGAAGGCAATTATCTCCCAGTTTGGTTCTCCTGATGCAGGCAATGAGAGAAGAATTTGAGTGATGGTAATTTATTGGGAGGTGTGGGGAATGCCAGAAAGACAGTGGAAAAGTCGTAAAGTGAAAGAAGGACAGATTTGAGACCTCTGGGCAACCCTGGGAAATGGAGTAAGATACATGTTTCAGGATTACCCCCATCTTCCCGGAGTCATTGATGGATAGCTTTCCTCCACAACAAGAATGACCTTCCAAGCTTCCAGAAAAAGCAGGCAAAGATGCAGTGACAGTGCCCTGATATGACAATTCTAAGGGATCTGACAGTATCTGCTACAGCTAGGAAGCCTGAAGCAGAGTCAGAGAAAGGGTCAGTTAGGGGCCAGACCAACTAGGGCCAAGACGAGTTGCAAATTAGTGGCCAGAAGAGGTGTTTGCTGTAGGCTGCACAATGTTTTCTTTTGTTTCTGATTGTTTCATTTTATTTTTAATTGCCAATAAGTAAAAATAAGATTTCATGTATTAACCTACTTTTCTAGCTCTCTTGGGGAAAAATTTATAATATAGTGAATCCTCATTTGACGATCTATCCGATGCCCCATTTAGAAAGGTTACATGCTCATCGGTTAGTCTTTGAGTTTTAGATCAACAGTCCAACATGTTATAGGCAGTGGTAAAGAATGTTGAAGGGACTGGGGATATAGCTCAGTTGGTAGAGTCCTTGCTTTGCAAGCACAAGGCCCTAGGTTCAATTCCCAGCACAGCAAAAAGAATGTTAAAGTCAAATGGAGACCAGGCTGGAAGAAGATTCTTCCAGAATCACTGAGCAGACAAAGCCAGTTCTGCCTCATAAATAAGCTAAATCTTGCTTGATTTGCAAACTTAACTTGAGCTGTAGCTTGTAAATTCCTATATTAAAGAGAAATAGAACTAAGATCAACCAATCAGAAATAGCCAACAAACTGCTGAGTGTGATGGTGCACGCTTGTAATCCCAGTGACTCGGGAGGCTGAGGCTAAAGCAGAAGGATCTCAAGTTCAAGGTTAGCCTCAGCAACTCGGTGAGGCTCTAAGCAACTTAGCAAAATTTATTTTTTTAAAAAAAAGGACATGGGATGTAGTTCAGCAGTAAAACTTCCCTGAGTTCAATCCTCAATACCAAAAATAAAATAAAATAAAAAATAACGAGGTGGGAGGAGGGAGCCCTCTATCTGTTTTTGTTTATTTTGAGCCAGGGTCTTCCTAAGTTGCCAAGGCTGGCATTAAACTTGCAATCCTCCTGCCTCAGCCTCTCCAGTCATTGAGATTTACAGGTGTGTACCCCCACACTTGGCTCCCAACAAACTTTAAATTATATAGCTAGGGACCTTGTAAATAAATAAAACAAAGCAACTCTATAATTATAATTAATCAGATTTTTGCTTTATCCTGTGTCTACCCTATAAAAGCCTGTCCCTGTACTCCCTCAGCAGAGCTCCTGAACCACTTCTGGCTTACCACTGCACAATTTGTGTGTGGTTGTTTTGCTCAAATAAGCTTCTAAAAATTGGGGCTGGGGTTGTAGCTCATTGGTAGAGTGCTTGCCTAGTATGTGTGGGTGCTAGGTTCAATCCTCAGCACCACATTAAAAAATATAAATAAGGGTATTGTGTCCATTTACAACTAACAAATATTTTTAAAACACTTTAAAAAATTGTCTTGTGCCTCAGCTTTCTTTGTAACAGTGATTAGGGAGTCCATTCTAAGCACATAGGCAGGGATTGATGCAATGTGTTTGCTGTTTGTGCAGGAAGAGTCAGGTGCAGAAGCGGGGAGATAAGTAAGGAGGCTATTATAGTCACCTGGGCAAGAGATGATGGAGTCTTGGAAAAGGGTCCAGTAGAGATGAGAAGCAGGGAAGGAATTAAGTATGTAAATCAGACTGGATTGTGACAGGGTACACTGATACAAGGTAATGAAAAACAAGGCACTTTGGGATTACAGCCAGATTTCTGGCTTTAATAGATGTGCAGATAGTACTGTAATTCACTGAGATGGGAAAGACTAGAGAAGGAACTGGTTTCAGGGGAAAATCAAAAGCTCTATTTTGAACATTGTACATTTGAGATGCCTATTAGACATCCAAGTAGAGATGTGAGACAGGATATATGAGATATGTCTTAGAGTCAGGAGCTTGGGGTGAGGTTGGGAGGGGGTAAAGAGATAGGAATGTGAGAATTATCCAAATATAGAAAGGGGACTACAGCTTACATTTCTGGCAATATTGTATATGAAATATCCAGACAATAACTTCTTCCTACAAAACACCCAAAAATGCTGGATAGAAGATAACAACTATCCTTTTAAATACATTGATGAGCTCAAAAGGAAGCAAGCAAAATCCCCCAGAGCCAAAACAAAGAGCCCAGTTTAAAAGAAAAAGCCCTAGGCTGATGGTGCTCTGTGAGTGCCCTGGAGTCCTCTGTGGATTACTAACCAAACAGAGTTTCAGCATTTGGGGTGTGTTTATTTTGGACCTTCCTCCTCCTCCTCCTCCTCTTCCTCCTCCCCCTCCCCCTCCTCCCCCTCCCCCTCCTTCCTTTTTTTGGGAGTGGGGTTTGAAGGAGGCACACTACATTTATCATAAAAAATACCCTATGCAGTTTAGATTTTCTTTCTTTGTGTGTGTGGTGCTGAGAATTGAACCCAGGCCCTTAGCTCATGCTAGCAGCAAGCACTCTACCACTAAGCTACACCCCAGACACTTTGGAATTTATTTTGAGATGGTCTTGCTAACTTGCTGAGGGCCTGGCTAAGTTGCTAAAGTTGACCTCAAATTTGTAATCCTCCTGCCCCAGCTTTCCCCTTCTTTGCAAGGATTACATGTGTGTGCCACCATGTCTGGTTAGATTTACTTTTACTATCACTCATATTTTAAGCTATTACAAAATTAACCACTTTTAGCAGTTAATTGAGGCTTAACTGCTATACAAAAACTGCACATATTTAATGTATGCAATTTGATGAGTTCAGACATATACATACACCCATGAATTCATCACTATATCCATCATCTTCAGAAGTTCCCCTGCATCTTATTTTTTTCAGTAAGAATGCTTGACATGAGATCTACCATCTTAATTTTTTTTTGGTACCAGGAATTGAACCCAGGGACACTTAACCACTGAGCCACATCTCTGACCCTTCTCTTTTTTAAAAAATTTTGAGATAGGTTCTCACTAAGTTGCTGAGGCTGGCCTGGAATTTGAGATCCTCCTGCCTCAGCCTCCCATGTAGCTGGAATTACCCATGCCTGCCACCACACCCAGCATACTCTTAAATTTTTAACTAAGTAGTGTTGACTACAGGCACTACACCGTATGCTCTAGGATTAACCTATCTTGTAACTGAAACTGGATGCCAATTGAACAATTTCCCATTTCCTCTTTACTCCCATCTCTGGTAACCACAGTTCCAGCCTCTGTTTTTATGAATTTGACTATTTTAAGTACCTCATGTAAGTGGAATCATGTAATATTTGTCCTTCTGTGGCTGCATTATTTCACTTAGCATATTTTCCTGCCTCATTCATGTTTTTGCAAATGACAGGATTTTCTTCTTTTTAAGGCTGAATAATATTGCTTGGGTGTGTATATCACACTTTCTTTATCCATTCATTTCTCAATTTACATTTGGATTATTTCTATAATTTGGCTATTGCTACAATGAATATGGAAGTGTAGATATGTCTTCAAGATCCTGATTTAAATTATTTTGGATATATATCCAGAAGCTGGATCATACAGTAGTTCTATTTTTAAATTTTGGAGGAATCTTAATGATTTTTTTCGATAGCAGCTGTGGCATTTTACAATCTCACCAACCATTTAGAAGAGTTCTAATTTGCCCACATCCTCACCAACACTTGTTTATCTTTTGATTTTTTTCATAATAGCCATCCTAACTGGTGTGAGGTTAGATATTTCATTGGTTTTGATTTGCCTTGCAGTCACACTTAGTGATTTTAAGCATCTTTTCATACACCTGTTGGCCATTTGTATGTCTTTTTTGAAGAAATGCCTTTTCAAGTCCTTTGTACATTTGAAAAATTTTAAATTAGTGGTATTTTATTTATTTATTTGCTGTTTAGTTGTAGAACTTCATTATATATTTTGGATACAAATCCCTTATCAGTACTCATATAAAGACATACAGAACAATGAAACATGACAGAGAGCCCAGAATTAGATGTACATAAATATGGTTACTGATCTTTTACAAGGGCACCAAGACTATAGAACAAAATTGTGTTTTATATTTATATCAAACACAATTAACCAATTCTAAAGTAAATTCTCAACAAAATTAAAAACAACAAATAATTTCATATTAAAATACCAGTGACTTCCTAGGACATGTTTTTCTATATCCAAACCTAGGTCACATGAACTTTCTATTTTATAATCCAATTTTAAGGTAAACCTGTATTGAAGTACAATATATAAACAGAAAAATACACATACCTTAAGTATCTTTCTCAGTGAATTTTCTTGATCAGCACCCAGATCAAGAAGCACAACATTGCCCCAGAACCTACACCACTTTATATGCTGTTCTCAGTCACCATCTCTCAAACATACCCTTATCCTAACTTCTATTTTTGTAGATTTAAGGTTTTCAACTTTATAGCATGAAATCATGTAGTATGTGTGGCCTCTTTCACTCATCCTTGTGTTGTGAGATTCAGCCATAATGTTGGATATAGGTGTATAGGTGTAGTTCATGCAATCTTATTATTGTATAGTATTCACTGTATGAACATACAATTCATTTATCTGTTCTACTGTTGGTATTGTTGGTGGATGTTTGGAATGTTTTCAGTTTGGGGATATTGAGAAATGCAAATAATTCTGCTAAAACATTATCTTATATATGTCTTTTGATGAACATATGTGTTTTTATTTATTATGTGTATACTAAAGGTAGAATTGTCAAGGAATAAAATAGGTGTATACTGAGTTTCAGAGGATACTGCCAGTTTTCCAAAGTGGTTGTACAAATTTACCCTCCCACCAGCAGTATATGAGAGTTATAATTGTCCCACTTAATTTTATACTTTTCAAATGCCTAATTTTATCATTATTTTACATTTTTGCCATAGGTGTGAAGAAGCTTCACATCATTGTTCGAATATGCATTTCCCTGATGACTAACAAAGCTGAGCACATTTTCAAATGCTTACTGGCCATTCAGATGTCTTCTTTTTTCTTTTGAATGATCTTCCTTTTTCTGATTGATTTACAAGAGTTTCTTATACAATCTGGATACAAATCCTTTGTTGAATATACATATTTTTTTATTTACTTATTGATTCATTGAACACAAATGGAGTACAGCTATTGTTTCACTGGTTGTACACAAAGTAGAGTCACACCATCTGTGCGTTCATGCATGTACACGGAGCAATGGTATCTGTCACACATTCTGTTATTATTCTTGCCCCTCCACCCTGACCCCACCCCTCCCTTCCCTCTATGCTATCTATCCTTCCTCCATTCTTGCCACCCTTCCACCCCACATTATGCATCATCATTCATTTATCAGAGAGACCATTCGGCCTTTGGATTTTTGGGATTGGCTGATCTCACTTAGCATAACAGTCTCCAACATCATCCATTCACCTACAAATGCCATAATTTTATTCTTTATGGCTGAGTAATATTCCATTGTGTATATATACCACAGTTTCCTTATCCATTCATCTACTGAAGGGCATCTAGATTGATTCCATAATCTAGCTATTGTGAATTGAGCAGCTATGAACATTGATGTGGCTGCATCACTGTAGTAATCTGATTTTAAGTCCTTTGGGTATAGGCCAAGGAGTGGGATAGCTGGGTCAAATGGTGGATCCATTCCAAGTTTTCTAAGGAATCTCCACACTGCTTTCCAGAGTGGTTGCACCAACTTGCACTCCCACCAGCAATGTATGAGTGTACCCTTTTCCCCACATCCTCGCCAACACCTGTTGTTGCCTGTGTTCTTAATAAAAGACATTCTAATTGGGGTAAGATGAAATCTTAAGGTGGTTTTGATTTGCATTTCTCTTATAATGAGTGATAAATATACATATTGCAAATATCTTACCCACTATGTGATTTGCTTTTCCCTTGTTAATGATATCTTTTGTTAGGCAAAAGTTTTAAAGTTTTAATTTTAATATAATAAAATCGAATTTAACAACATTTTTCTATATTGTTAGGACTTTTATGTCCCGATTATAAAATCTTTGCTTATCTTAATATCGTTAAGACATTTTCTGTTTAGTTTTGGGTTTGTTTTTGGTCTTTTTTTGTTGTTGTTGTTAAAGCTCTTAGTTTTTGCCTTTCACATTTAGATCTCTGATCATGATGCTTGCAATTTAACAGAAACATAAGTAAAATAAACAAAGCTGACAACCCTCCTAAGAAGAAAGAGTAGCAATTAAGTCTATCACACACACAAATGAAAACCCCCAAAGAGCCACAAACTTAGTATAGACTAGAAAAAAATTCCACTTCATAATAATGTAAGAAAACAAGCATATTTAGTTATTTTGGCTTCAGCATTATTGTGTGGGTGAGTTCTCCTTTGAGACTTCACAACCATGAAGAGTTAAAGCTGAAATTTATATGACCTGTTTATACAGGAAACTGCAACTAAAAAATTAACAAAAGTATTCCCAGGTTGGTAGTGTACTGGGGTGCCTTGCAGAAGCAAAGGTAAATCAACTCCACAGGGATGAAACTTCAAACCAGGCCATACAGAATTGGGAAAAATAAAATTTTGCAAAACTGAGTTCACAACTCAAATGAAAGACATGAAGGAATACGACACCTTAGTGAGAATTGACAGAAATAATGGACAATACGATTGCACCTTTGTGAAATCCCTATAATGGAATTTTAGATACAGAATATCTAAGTATGTCTCATATGATTAAAGAAATAATGCGAAGAAAAAGTAATAATACACTATTTTAAAAGACCAGAAAGTTGTTTTCAGATTTTTCTTTTTCTTCAAAATCAGAACATGACAATCAGTAGTTTTAGAGTTGGGAGTGGGGTACAAGGGATTGAATTCAGGGGCACTTAACCAACTGAGTCACATCCCAGCCCCATTTTGTATTTCATTTAGAGACAGGGTCTCACTGAGTTGCTTAGTACCTCACTTTTGCTGAGGCTGGCTTTGAACTCACAATCCTGACTCAGCCTCCCAAGCTGCTGGGATTACAGGCGAGGAGCACCACACCCAGCTAGATTTTTTTAATAAAAATTTTTGAGATAATGGTGGATTCACATGCACTTGCAAGAAACAACACAGAGTGATCCCATGGATCTTTTAACCAAGTTTCCCCAAATGGTAATATCTTGCATAAGTATAGCACAATAACATAACCAGAATATTTTTTTATTTTTAATTTGTTCTAATAGTTATACATGACAGTAGAATGCATTTTTACACATTGTACACAAATGGAACACAACTTCTCATTTCTCTGGCTGTACATGGTGCAGAGTCACACCAGTAATGTAATCAGACATGTATATAGGGTAATAATGTCCGTCTCATTCCACCGTCCTTCCCACCCCTACATCCATCACAATATTTTCCAGCTCCATCCATTTACCTGCAATTTACTTGCAAATGCCATAATTTCATTCTTCTTTAAGGCTGATTAATATTTCATTGTGTATATGTGCCACCTTTTCTTTATCTATTCATCTGTTGAAGGGCATCTAGGTTGGTTCCATAATTTAGCTATTGCAAATTGAGCTGCTATAAACATTGATGTGGCTGCATCACTGTAGCATGCTGAATTCCTTTGGGTACATTGACAGTGAAATAATTCATTGATTTGATTCAAATTTCCCCAGTTTTACTTATACGTGTGTATGTGTCTGCATTTCACTCATTTAAATTTTAGCATGTGTCATTACCATTAGCATGTACATATCCATTGCCACAGTCAAGATATTAAAAGTCCATCACCATTAGAACCCTCTATGTTGCATGTCACCTCCTTCCTTCCTGCACTATCCCTCATAATCTAATCACTAGCATCCACTAAAGTGTTTTTCAACCCTATAGTTTTGTCATTTCAAAAACACTATGTAAGTGGAATCATATATTTTATAACTTGGAGGGTTAGGATTTTTTTCCACACAGCATAACTCCTTGGAGATTAATGCAAGTGGTTGTGTGTATCAATAGATTGTTCCTTTTTATTGCTGTGTAGTATTCCATGGTCTGAATGCACAATAGTTTGTTTAACCATTTGAGCAATGAAGGACATTTGAGTTGTTTTCAGTTTTCAGCTATTACAAAAATGTTGCTATGAACATTCACTTGCCGGCTTTTGTGTGAACATGAGTTTTCCTTCCTCTGGAATAAATGCCCAGGTGTCCAAACTCTGCCTCTCATGGTTGTTGTACATTTAGTTTTAAAAGAAACTGCCAAACTGTTTTCCATAGCTACTGTACCATTTTGTCTGCTCTTCAGCAATGTATGTGTGATTCAGATTCTCTGCATCCTTGCCAGCATTTGGAGTCACTATTTTTTAGGTTACTCTGATATGTGTATAGTGATACCTTATTATGGTTTTAATTTGCATTTCCCTAATGGCTAACAATGCTGAAAATCTTTTTGTGTGCTTACCATCTGTATATTTTCTTTGTTTAAATATCCTTTCATGTCTTTTGTCCATTTCTAATGAGTATTGAGAGTTCTTTATATATTCTACCAGTCCTTTGTTGGACATGGCTTGAAAATGTTTTCTTCCAGCTTGTAGCTTGTCTTTTGATCCTCTTAAAAGGACTTTTTTGCAAAGTGAAAGTTTTTAAGTTTGATGAGGTCCTTTTTATCAAATTTCCTTCTAGATATCATGCCTTTGATGCAAGTCTGAGATTTCTTTGCCTAACTCTATATCCTAAGATTTTTTTCTGTTCTTTTCCCTAAAACTTTTTTAAGTTCATTCTTTTTTTTACACAATAACTTTATTTTATTTATTTATTTTTATGTGGTGCTGAGGATCAAATCCAGTGCCTCACAAGTGCTAGGCAAGCATTCTACCACTGAGCCATAACCCCAGCTTCTTTTGCCTGAAAGTTTTACAAATTCATGATTTACATTTAGGTCTATGGTCCACTTTGAGTTAATCCTGGTATAAGTTTTGAGAATTTGGTCAAGATTCTGTTTTACTGACTTTGAGGGTATTTTGTTCTGCCTGTAGATGTCAAATCATTCTAGTACCATTTGTTGAAAAGACTCTCCTTCTTCAATTGTATTGGATACACACCTTTGTAAAAAAAAAAACTCAGTTGGTAATATTGGTGTGGGTCTGTTTACTTCTGGGTTCTCTATGTAGTTCCTGTGATATATTTTTCCTCCCTTTGCCAATTCTGCACTGTCTTAATTACTTTAGCTATGTATTAAGACTTAATTTGAATAGTGTGGTTCCTCTCAACTTTGTTCTTCTTTGAGATTGTTTAAACTCTAAGCTCTGTGCCTTTCCATATATATTTCAGAATAGGCTTGTCCATATCTACAAAAAATTCTGCTGGTATTTTGATTGGAAGTGCATTATTAAGTGTATGTATCAATTTTAGAAAAATTGACATCTTTACATTGTTGAATATTTTAATGAGCATGGCCTGTCTCCTCATTTATTCAGGTTTCTCCTTGATTTATTTAATTATCATTCTGTAGTTTTTGCCATACAGATCCTATACACGTTTATATAACTAAGCATTTCTTTATCATTAGAGCTACTATAAATGGTACTATGCTTAATTTACACTGCCTACATATTCATTTTTAGCATATAAAATGAATTTGATTTCTTTTGTGTTGATCTTGCATTCTGTGATCTTGCTGAACTTACTTATTAGTTCTAAGAGTTATTTTTTGTAGACTCCTCAGGATTTTCTATGTAGACAATCGTGTCATCTGCAAATAGAGATAGTTTTATATATTCCTTCCCTATCTGAATGCATTCTGTTTCATTTCCTTGCTTGATTGTGCTGGCTATTGTACTGTACTGAATAAGAGTAGAAAGAGTAGATATCTTTGCTTTGTTCCTGATTTTAAGGGAAAAGCATTCAGTCTCAACCATTAAGTATGGTGTTAGCTATAGATTTTATGCAGATGCTTTTGATCAAATCTAGGCAGATCCCTTCTGTTCCTAACTTGCTGTAAATTTTTATCATAAATGAATGCTGAATTTTGTCAAATGCTATAGTTGCATAGATTGATATCATAAGCTTTTTCTTCATTAATCTGCTGATATGGTGAATTACTTTGATTGATTTTCAAATGATGAGAATAGGCTTGCATAACTATAATGAGCCCTGCTGAGTAACTGTGTATAATTACTTTTGTAAATAGATGGATTCAGATTATTAATATTTATTGAGGATTTTTGTGGCAATTCTTGAGAGAATAATGGTCTGTAGATTTCTTATAGTTTCATTGTCTAGTTTGGTAGTAGGGTAGATCAAACTTATAAAATTAGTTGGGAAAATTTCCCTCCTCCTTCTTTATCCAGAATTAATTGTGTAAGGTTTGCATAAGTTCTGTGATACCACCTGGGTCTGGAGATTTCCTTTTCAGGAGTTTTAAATTTCCTTAATAATTATAGGCATATTTTAATAGTCATAGGGATATTCAAATTATGCATCACAGTTTGTCATTTTTTGAGGAACTGGATCATGTCTTCTCCATTGTTGAATTTATTAGTGTAAATTGTTCATAATATTTCCATTCTATCCTTTATAGCTTTCAGTTCTGTATTAATATCTTGTCTCACTCTTATATTGATGATTTCTAGTTTCTTTCTTATTATTATCAATCATGATTAAGGTCTATCTCTATTATTGATCTTTCCAAAGCAGCTTTTTCTTTTATTGATTTTCACTGTTGTTTTCTTATTTCTACTTCATAGATTTCTCTTTTTGTTTCCTTCCTTTTGCTTGTTTAGAGTTTATTTTGCTCTCCTTTTTCTAGTGTCTTGAGGTAGGAACTTAGATTGTAGATTTTAAACATTCCATTTTTTAAATGTAAGCAACAGATAATAAAAATTTCCCTCTTGGTACTATTTTACCTGCATCCCTTGTATTTTCATATATTGTATTTTCATTTTAATTCAGTATTTTTTGTATTTTAAAATTTTTCATGGACTTCTTCTTTGGCCATGGATTATTTAAATGTGTGTTGCTTAATTCCCAAAATGAGCTTAGAGATTTTACTGTTGCATTCCTGTCCAGTTTCTATTATGGACAGAGAACATACTCTGATTTCAATTTTTTAAATTTTTTGAGAATTTGATTTGTTTCAGGATATGGTCTATGTTTGTGATATTCCATGAACTTTTAGGGAAATAATGTGTATTTTGTTGTTGGTGGATGTATTTGCTCAATATATGTCAATCACATTCTGTTGGTTTAAGGTTTCATTTAGTCGTTCTATATGCTCGATGGATTTTTGCATGGAAGTTCTATCATTTGCCAAGAGGGTGGTGCTAATTTTCCCAACTATAATTGTTGGCATCTGTTGATTATTTCTCAAATAAGTTCTGATTTTTCCAGTTCTTGTTATGACAGAAGATTTTTGAATTATTTTCTAGACATTTTACCTATTATTTTAGGAGACTCTTTTGCGTTAGCAGGCGTTCATTCTGTTTTAGTGTGGCATACAGATGCTGGCATAATTTTATGGACGCTGATTCCAATGGCAATGAAATTTTAGAGCCTTCAAAGGGCTATTTTCACCAGCTTGATTCATCTGATTCTGGGGCTCCCACTGCTTTCTGCTGGTGATGCTGAGTTGGCAGAACAAGTGATGTTGAACTCATCACTCGTTCATCAGGTAATACCATGAGAATGAAGAACATCTCCTGGGCTATACCACTTGCAACAGGATCTCCCTAGTTGGTACCACTCAGTCTCTTGTTTTCTATTGGTGAAGGTTGGGAGTACCACACCTGATGGGGAAAGAAAACCTTTCTCTTGGTCTCTTATTGTCAGTGGATCTTTTGATTGATCCCTCCTACTGATGCTGCCAGTTTCTCCTGGGGTTGCCATCAGAATTCCTATTTCATCCAGGGGAAAAGTTAGTCTACCTGGGCTACTTTCTGTTTCTGGTAGGAGATGAATAGAGAGTAGGCCTTAGGACCAGATTTCCTTAACATGACTCCCAAAGCGCAAGAAATGAAAGCAGGAATCAATGATTGGGATAGAGTCAAACTAAAAAGCTTTTTCTCAGCAAAGGAAACAATCAGCAATGTGGAGAGAGCCTTCAGAGTGGGAGAAAATCTTTGCCACACACACTTCAGATAGAGCACTAATCTCCAGAATCTACAAAGTACTCAAAAATCTTTATACCAAGAACACTAATAACCCAATCAACAAATGGGCCAAGGAAATGAACAGAAACTTTACAGAGGAAGATCTTCAAGCAATCAACAGATTTATGAAAAAGTGTTCAACATCCCTAGTTATAAGAGAAATGCAAATCAAAACCACCTTAAGATTTCATCTTACCCCAATTAGAATGTCTTTTATTAAGAATATAGGCAACAACAGGTGTTGGCGAGGATGTGGGGAAACGGGTATACTCGTACATTGCTGGTGGGATTGCAAGTTGGTGCAGCCACTCTGGAAAGCAGTGTGGAGGTTACTTAGAAAACTTGGAATGGATCCACCATTTGACCCAGCTATCCCACTCCTTGGCCTATACCCAAAGGACTTAAAATCAGATTACTACAGTGATGCAGCCACATCAATGTTCACAGCTGCTCAATTCACAGTAGCTAGATTATGGAATCAACCTAGATGCCCTTCAATAGATGAATGGATAAAGAAACTGTGGTATATATACACAATGGAATATTACTCAGCCATAAAGAAGAATAAAATTATGGCATTTGTAGGTAAATGGATGATGTTGGAGACTGTCATGCTAAGTGAGATCAGCCAATCCCCAAAATGCAAAGGCCAAATGATCTCTCTGATAAGTGAATGATGATGCATAATGCAGAGTGGAAGGGTGGCAAGAATGGAGGAAGGATAGACTGCATAGAGGGAAGGGAGGGTGGGGTCGGTGTGGGGGGGTAAAAATAATAACAGAATGTGTGACAGATACCATTGCCCTGTGTACATGTATGAATGCACAGATGGTGTGACTCTACTTTATGTACAACCAGAAAAACAATAGCTGTACTCCATTTGTGTTCAATGGATCAAAATTAAATGAATAAAAAAAAAAGAAAATAAATTTTAAATAAAGCATTTTAATTAATATTTAAATTCTAATAGATAGAAATTATTTGAATATTATTTGAATGAGCAAATTATCCTAATAAACTATAGCTAGCTTAAAAGACAAGAAAAAAGAAAAAAAATAGAGAGTAGGCCTATGCAGCCTTCTTTTTATTATTATTATTTTTTTATTTTTACAGACTTCATTTTGATCCATTGTGCACACATGGGGTACAAATTTTCATTTCTATGGTTGTGCGTGAGGTACATTCATATCATTATTGCTAATCATACATGTACGTAGGGTAATGATGTCTGCTATGCAGCCTTCTTTCAGGTTGGGGTCATAAAATGTCCTCCTAAGTTTTCCTCCAATCCTAGAATCCCTAACCAGTGCGGGGTTCTCTTTTTACCTTTCCAAGTTCTCTTTTGATTGTCTCCTGCATTATTTCCTGAGTTTATGTTTTCTATTCTTTCTTTTTTCCCCCCAGTGGTGCTGGGGATGGGGGGATTGAACCCAGGTTCTCATGCATGCTAGAAAAGTACTCTTGCACTGAGCCACATCCCAAGCCCCTGGGTTTATCTTATTATTGAATCTAAACCATCTTTCCCAGGTCCCACATACGACTTATGTCAGGTTGGTTTATACTGACTGCTGTTTCTCTTGACATTGAGACATGATTTCCTGTTCCAATCACTTGTGTACTGATGTTTTTATTAAAAAAAAAACTCTTGTGGGTTATACAGTGTAGATACTGTAGGTTTTCTCTTGTCCCCTGAAGATTGTTGAGTTTTGTTTTAATGAGCAGATAAATCACTGGTTGATAACACTGTACTCACAAGGGTTTGATTTTATACTTTTTGCGGGTGGATCTGTTTCAATAATTTGCCCTTAGCCTTAGGATAAGTCCTTTCATCCTTGAACATAGTCTTTGTTCAAAGTCAAAGGCCTTTGGGCTTCAATGAGAAGCTTGAAATGTTCACCAAAAGGTATGTGTCCCTTTTACTTGGCAGAACTCAAATGCTAAACTCTGTCTTCCCTCATGACTATGATCATGATAATCATAGATAATATTTATCGAGTGCATTATGTGCACCAGGGCCTGTGGCAGGAACATTCAAATTACTTTCTCATTTAGTCCTCACAACAAACTTGCCTTTATAATCCTCACATTACAGATGACAAAATGGTCGTTCAGAGATGTTAAGTGTTGGAGCAGGGCCCTTCTAAAATCAGGCTATGCTCTATTGTCTCTCACTCAAGCAAAATGTATGCGTATGACTTCAAAATGAAAGTGCTAAGATTGCCCTTGAGAATTAGACTGTTGAATTAATATAAGATGGATATTAACAAAAATATATGATGACACCTTAATAAAACAGAATGGCTCCCTTGCCAGCAAAGCTTCACTGTTACCTGATGGAAGTCATTGGCATATCTAAAGAAAGAATGTGTCAAACAGAAGGGCAGCTGGCCAACTATGGGTTCATACACAGAAAGAAACACAGAGACAAATATGAGCAGCTCCCTCCAGACACTTTCTGAAGAACTTGGTACCCTGACATAGGAATCTAACCCCAATAACTAGCATATATAGTGTGGAGAGGGAGGTTTACAGTTTTCTTGAACATGTTTTTATACTTTTAAATCATGCAATTGACTGCTTTCACTTTTATTTCTTGCTTCTTAAGCAAGTTTCTCATAATTTTGATTTATTTTACTCCTTGCCTGTGTATAAGAGAATGCACAGTATGGTTTACATGTGTGTCTTGCAACGAAGAATCAGTCTAGTCAAACATGCTGAGAATGACATCATAGCTAGGATGGCAGAGAAAAAGTGGGCATATCCTGGGTCCTCCATGATATTATAGAGCCATTGAATTAAGCAACTTGGAACCTTCCCTATCACTAAAGTTCTTGTTATAGATGAGAAAATACATGCTCTTTATTGTTTTAAGTCAATTTATTTGAGTTCTTCTGTAATATGTTGCCAAAGGCAACCCAACTTAGAGTGAGGCAGATTCCAAAATATTTAAGAATGGGTATGGGGGGAGTAGAAGAGAGCATGAACAGGTGAGGGGTTTACTGAGATATTGGTAGATAACAGCAGTGCAGAGAGGGTGGAGTGATATTTTTGATGACATGAGCTCATGTGCAGGATTTCTACACAGAGATTCACAGTAATAGCTGATAGGGAAAATGGAGAGTGATAAAGATACCTGCCTCACATCCTGATACATGTGATATGAAAGAAAGCACACTCATAGGAAAAGAGGTATGCTAGGGACCATCTACATCATAGCTCTGCCAGGAGTTTGTTAGAAAGTTGAATAAAGAAGCTGAGGCAATTTTGCTAATCACATTACAGAGGGCATAGTGGAAAGGCTAGCCTGGACCAAAAAAAGGAGAAGTTCAAGATCTGGCCAGTTAAGAGGAAGTACAGAGGGATGCAGGGTGAGTATCCTGGTGATAATGAATGATGTGCTAGGCATTACCCTTTTGCTCTAGATTCATTCCAAGTTCTTTCCCAGTAAATGATGTTACTAAGGTGTCCTTGCTAGCTGACTTTGGCTAATGGGAAATACTGGCAAGAGATGGAGTAGGAAAGGAACTATCTACTAAGGTACTTTCCCCCTCTCTCTTTTAGAGGGAATTTTCTGGCAGTGGCTGCATCTTCCTCATTATTTCAACTCCCTGGTGGACATCTCCATCACAATCTCACATTCCATCAGCTGGCCTTGGCTTCCCCTCTTCCCTAGTGTTCTTCCAGCACTAAGGATGGTAGAGGCTTTCTGCTGAGGCTGATCACTGTCCTGCATTGTCTTCCCTGTTTGGCTCCTCAGCCCTTCTATAAACTGTATTATCAACTCCCTATATTATATTTCCTCTGTTGTAAACATCCAGAGTATTTGATGTTTTCTCGGATTCATACCAGTGCCTAAGATGGCTTGACTGTAACTGGTGTTGCACCTTTTCCAAAAATCATATTAGATTTTGAATGCAGTATTTGGGCCAGGAACTCCTCCTCACGTGGACTAATCCCAGCTTCAGTTTCACTTTAATAAGGAATATACCTTAAGGATCAAAAAATAGTCCTGGGACAAGTTAATATAGATAGTGTTGTTTAGGTACCAGCTTAGAAACCTATTGAAATACCAGGTTGGTCTCTTTAAGGCAGTTATTAGAAGAGATGGCTCCTTTTCTGGAAGTCTGTTAAGGGGACCATTGTGAGATTTAAAAACTGGAAGTGTTCTTGACATAAGAGGAATCACTGGTATTTTGAGATTCATAAGAAGGGTTTAATATTATATCACACTCCTTGACAAATTCAAATTGTCACATTTGCCTCCATGTCCCACAAACAGGCACCACAGAAAAGCAGGCCTTACCTCACTATTCAAGGCCTTAGTTTTTTGGTTTGTTTTTTGTTTTTGTGTTTTTTTTTTCTTTTTGGTACTGGGGATTAAACCCAGGAGTGCTTTACCACTGAGCCACATCTCCAGTCCCTTTTGTATTTTATTTAGAGACAGGGTTTCACTGAGTTGCTGAGGCTGGCTTTGAACTAGTGATCCTTCTGCCTCAGCTTCCCAAGCCACTGGGATTACACACATGTGCTGCCACATCTGGCTCTCAAGGCCTTGGTTTTGAACCACATTCCTTACTACATACTTCTTGATCTCTTTTCTATTCTCCTGATTGGAAACCTCAACACTGATCTCCTTATAACCTTTGTTTGGCCACACCCTTGATTTCTCTGGCTTCAACATTTTCACGTCGACATGAAAATGAGCCTCTGGTTATGGTGTCTCTGGTTATGGTTAGACTGTGCCTCTGGTTATGGTGTCTTTGGTGGCTCTAGGTAACTTCTAACCCTAACCTTTTGGTTCAGGCTTCCTGGCAGACTACTTGGTCACCTTACCTCATGGTCCTATAAATAGTGCTGTACTAGGTTTTTTTTTTTCAAATTCTAAAAGTGGGATCATAACTGGTAGGGGGCTGCATCTAAGACATCTGTGGAAAGAGGGAATTCAGCTCTGGCTACAATGGCCATATATTTTCTGTTTTTGACCCAGAATCTCTTTGCGGGATCATCCCTCCCCAATTAGTTCATATGATTCAGAAGGGGAAACCATCCCATTCACCATCCTCACAGGGTTGCAAAAAAGGAGAAGGCCTGACTAATCAGAGTATTTCCTTCTCTTGGCCATAGTAATTAGGCCACAATGGTTTAATAAAAGTCTGGCCAGTGAAAAACTCCTCCTGGATGATGTTTCTGAACCTATTGGGAAAATGAAGTATTTCTGAGATCAAAGAAATTAATAAGTCACATAAACCTGGAGGTAAGAAAGGCCATCTTTATCACCACAAACCAAGGATGAAGTCAAGCACAGAAAGAAGTAGAATTAAAGATTGATAGAACCTTGGTGACAGAGTTTGAGACCAAGATCCAGTTGGGTCTGTAGCCAGTTATACTCCTTTATTTTCCCTTTTGTCTTATACCACTTTGGAATGACCTTCTGTCACTGGGAAACAAGAGAGAGTCCTGGATGTAAAACTCAATCTCTTTTCAAATTTCACCTTAAGGAGTTATTGATGCAAATAGGTTGAGGCAATTTAGATACATTCATGCTAGGTAAAGTCAGGAACTTATGAAAACGTGATTGTGGCAAATTATAATTTTCTGTCGCTTCTCTGGCTCTCATAAATTTCTTGAAGACCATAGATAAATTATAGAAACTAAATGTATTTGAATGGCCTGAATCTGATTCAGAAGACACTCTTTTTTCATTCTTCTCCAGGATCCTCTGAAGATTTTCCTTGATGAATATTTGGGGTCCTTGAAAATAGTCTAAGACTTGGAATCAGAAGTCACTTATGGCACCTTTATTTAAAAAATCAAGGTCATAAATATTTCACAGTGATTCAGTGGGGAGAGTAAAAGCTGTGGCCATACTAATATATCTAAGATAATCCTGTCCAGAGTCTCTGAGTCCACAGTTTTGGTTTTGAGGGAGCAGGGTGGTAATGTGTAGAGAACATGGGTTTTGGACTCACATAGACCTGCTTTCTAGGTCTTCTTCCACTTCCTAGTTGGGTGTTCCTGAAAAAGCTACTTCACCTCTCTGAGACTCAGTTTCTCCAATTATAAAATGAAGAACGTGCCCTGCAAAGTTGTCTGTGAGGTATAAATAAGATATCAATGCCTATAGTCAAGGTAACTGCAATAGTTTTCTAATGAATACCACTGATATTCTTATTTATTTTTATTTTTTTTTTTTTTTGCGGTGCTGGGGATTGATCCCAGGGCCTTGTGCTTACGAGGCAAGCACTCTACCAACTGAGCTATATCCCCAGCCCCCACTGATACTCTTGACTCCTACTCCCCATTCCTCATATAGCAGCCAGATGGTAAAATATTGATCTTAGTGAGATATAATTTATGGACAATAAGCAATTCAATTAAATAGTACAATTTGATGATTTGATTTGACAAGATGGTTTGATGAGTTTTTGCAGATGCATGCAACTCTGAAAACACCGCTGCAATCACAATACAGAACACTTTCATCGTCTCTTAAAAAGATTCCTTATGCCTCCTTGCTGTCCAGCGCCCCCTACACTCCCAGCTTCACAGTTAGAGTGACTTTCTGAACATGTAACTCAGACTATGCTACTCCTCTATTTCATGTCCTTCGATGGCTTCCCATCCCTCAGGAAATTAAATCTAAATTCCTTACCATATCCTTTCAACACCCTTTGTATTCTGAATCTTGCCACCTCATATTATATGGCCTCCCTATAGCACACTATTTTTAAACCATACTGGGTCTCTTTAGTGTTCATAGAATCTGTCAAGTCATTTCCCACATCTAGGCCTTTATTGCTGTTTTCTCTGTTTGGTATCTTCTTTGCCCAGTAATAATCAGCTCACTGGCTTGTCATTTTTCAAGCCTCAGCTTAAATGCTACTCCCTCAAAGAAGTCTTCCCAACCATCATAAAACATGTACTCCTCTGATTACTCATTCCTTCCCAGGGTGTCCCCACATTCCATTTCTTTCCTTCACAGTCTTAGTCTTATCTATTTGCTTACACATAGTGCTTGTCTCACTCAGTTTACTATAGTCTCCACTGTAGAAAGATCATAAATCTTTTTCTCCCCATTGTATTGCAGTACCTGGCACATAGCATGCAATCAATAAATATATCTTGAATGACTTAAATATTCATTAACATACCTAGAAGAGTGCATGGAATAAAACATATGTGCTAAAAATATTAGTGTCTTCTGCCAACACCTGTTTCACTTCATCAACATGCTAAAGGCCATGAAAAACTCATAGATAATATCATACTCAGTGAGAAAGACTACAAGCTTTTGCCCTAAGATCAGGAACAAGAGAAGAATATCTGCATTCACCACTTCTAATCAGCATAATATTGAAAGTTTCAGTCAGATCAATCAGCAATAAAAAGACATAAAAGCCAAATGAATTGGAAAGGAAGGAATAAAATTATCTCACTTCACAGATGACATGATCTTGAATGTAGAAAGCATTAAAGATTCCAGAAAAAAAACTCTTAGCACTACTAAATAAATTCAGCAAAAGTTTCAGGATAAAAAGTCAGCACAAAAATCAGTTGCATTTCATAGCAATACACAAACCTAGTAATGAAGAGTCCAAAAGTGAAATTAAGAAACAGTTCTATTTACAATAGCATCAAAAAGAATAAAACACTTAAGAATAAATTTAACCAAGAAACCAAAAAAATTATACACGGAAAATTGCAAAATACTGCTGAAAGAAATGAAAGAAAACATAAATAAATTTAATTACATCCTGTGTTCACAGATTGGAAAACTTAATATTAAGATGACAACAAGACTCAAAGTTATCTATAAATTCAGTGCAATCCCTGTCAAAATCCTGATAGTTTTTGTTTACTTTGCATAAATAGAAAAACTCATTTCTAAAATTCATATGAAAACTCAAGGGAACCCAAATAGCCATAACACTCTTGTAAAAGTACAAATTTGGAGGACTTCACATTTATTGATCTCAAAATCTAGTACAAATCTAGACCAATCAAAATAATTTGGTATTAGCTTACAAATGGACATACAGTCCAGTGTAATAGAATGGAGAGCCCAGAAATAAACCTTCACATAAATAATAAACATTTTGACTAGTGTGAAACTTTCAATTTTTCACCACTGAGTATGATGTTAGCTATAAATTTTTCATATATGGCCTTCATCATGTTGGGAAAGTGAGATGGGTTGGAAGAAGAAACTAATATTTATCACACATTTGTTGTAGGCCATGAATTCTTCTAGATATGTCAATGTGTCATTATGTACTAAGCATAGCAATACAGCGGGAAGCAAAAGTTTTATTCAGTGGGTACATAATAGTCTTTCTAACAAATGGTACAAGAAAAATTGGATATCATGTTCAAAAGAATGAAGTTGGATCCATACTTAACACCATATACAAATATTAACTCAAATGGATCAAAGACTAAATATAAAATTTAAAACTTTATCTCTTAGAAGAAGACATAGGGGGAAAACATAGAATTACCATCCAATGGTAATTGCTAATTACACAATGGACAGTGCTAATGGTTGCTCAATATAGTGAATGTACTTAATGACACTGAATTGTACATTTGAAAATGGTTAAAACAGTGAATTTTATGTTACATATATTATCATATTAAAATTTAAAAATAATACTGAAGCCATGATTCCTAACTTGAAAAGAAATGAAAGGTTGGAGAAAGATATACTATGCTAGCTCTAACTAAAGAAAGCTGGAATGCACATATAAACTTGAGACAACTTGAGACCAAGGAAAGTTATCAGGGATTAAGTGGGTCACTACACAATGACAAAGGGGTTAATTTTTCCAAGAAGACATAACAATCTCTAATGCATATATGTTAACAATAGAGTATCAAAATACATGAAGCAAAAATTGAATGAATTGCATGGAGAAATAGACAAAGTCACTATTATAGTTGTAGACTTCAATAGACATCTTGAAGTAATTGATAGATCAAGCAGACAGAAAATCAGTAAAGATATGGTGGAACTTAACAGTACCATCAATCAACTGGATCTAATTGATATTTATAGAATACTTTATCCAACAACTGCAGAATATACATTCTTTTCAAGCTCATATGGATCATTCACCAATACAGACCATATTAAGGGCCATAAAAACTATAAATAAATTGCAGAAAGCTCAGTAGAGTAGAGGGAGGGGAGCAGGGGGCGGGAGGGGAGACAGGTAATTCAGGTGGGGCTGAATTAGAGCAAATTATATTCCATGCTTTTGTGATTATGTCAAAAATATATCCTAGTGTTTTATATAAGAATCGATAAATGTCATACTAAGTGAGATTAGCCAATCCCAAAAATCCAAAGGCCAAATGATCTCTCTGATAAGTGAATGAGGATGCATAATGCGGGGGAGGGGGGAAGGGTGGCAAGAATGGAGGAAGGATAGACATCATAGAGGGAAGGGAGGGGTGGGGTTGGGGTGGGGGGGTTAAGAATAATAACAGAATGTGTGACAGACATCATTGCCCTGTGTACATGTATGAATGCTCAGATGGTGTGACTCTACTTTGTGTCCAACCAGAGAAACCATAGCTGTACTCCATTTGTGTTCAATGAATCAAAATAAATAAATTTAAAAAAACGATCAATAAAAAATACTTAAATAAGCTGGGCACAGTGGTGCATGCCTATAATCCAAGCTACTTGTGAGACCTAGGCAGAAGGATCATGAATTAAGGGCTAACCTGGCAAGGTAGTGAGACTCTGTCTCAAAACAAAGAAATGGACAAAATTAAAACAAAACCAAAACACTTCAACAATTCAAAACACATAGAAATCTTACAAAGTATGTTCTCTGTCCACAGTGAAATTAAACTAGAAATTTATAAATAGAAAGATACCTGGAAAACGGTTTAGGGTTGTAGCTCAGTGGAAGAGCACTTGCCTCACATGTGTGAGGCACTGGGATCGATCCTAAGCACCACATAAAAAAAAAAATAAATAGAACAAAGGTATTGTGTCCATCTACAACTAAAAAAAAATTAAAAAAAGAATGATACCTGGAAAAATCCCAAAATATTTGGAGATTAAACCACATATTTCTAAATCATACATTAGTCTGAAGAAATCTCAAGAGAAATTAAAAAACACTTTCAGCTAAATGAAAATGAAAATATAACTTGTCAAAGTTTGTAGGATGCAGGGAAATTTATAGCATAAAATGCATATATTAGAAAAGAAAATAAAAATTAGTAATATAAGCTTCCACTTATGACACTAGAGAAAGAGCAGTTTAGATTAAAGTATACAGAGAAAAGAAATGTCAAAATTTGAGAGAAAATCAATGAAATTGAAGACAGGAAAATAATATACAAAATCATCAAAAAAGCTGATGTTTTTGAAGTGGTAAATATGATCAATAAACCTCTAGTTAGGTTAATGAAGAAAAAAACACAAAAATTTCCAATATGAGAAATAAAAGAGGGGTCATGATTACTGATACAATGGACATTAAAATATTAATAAAGGAATAATATGAACATCTCTAGGCCCACAACTTGATAAAATATGAAATGGACAACTTCATTGAAAGACACAAACTACCAAACTCACGCAAGGAGAAATTGACAATCCAAATAGCCCTACATCTAATAGAGAAATTGATTCAATAATTTATAACATTACAAAAAAGAAAGTGCCAGGCTCAGAACATTTCATACCAAACATTTAAAAAATGATAACTAATTCTTGACAATATCTTCTAGAAAGTAAAATAAAGGGAACATCTCCTAACTCATACTGTAAGGTCAGCATTACTCTAATACCCAAAAATCAAATAAAGACATTACAAGAAAAGAGAATTATGGGCCAATATCTTTCATAAATATAGGTACAAGAATCCTCTATAAAACTGTAGTGGCTCCAATCTAACAATGTATAAAAAGAATTATGCACACGATTAAGTGGGATTCAATTCCAGCTATGCAAAACTGCCTCAGCATTTGAAAATCAATTAATGTAATTCATCATATCACAACTTAAAGAAAAAATAATATGGTCATATCAATAGATATATAAAAGCCTTCAAAAAATCCAAAATATCTTTGTGATAAAAAATAAAAACTCAGCATTTTAGGAATCAAGGGACACTTCCTAAATTTGATAAAGAACATCTACAAAAACCTACAGCTAACATCATATTGAATGATGAGAAAATATATCCTTTTCTCCAGAAGGTGAGGAACAAGGCAAGACTATTAAAATGCAAAACTTCATAGGGCATGATGGCACACATCTGTAATCCCAGCATCTTGGGAGGCTGAGACAGAACGATGGTGAGTTCAAAGTCAGCCACAACAACTCAGCAAGGCCCTAAGCAACTTAGTGAGACCCTGTCTCTAAATAAAATATAAAAAGGGCTGGGGATGTGTCTTAGTGGTTAAGCACCCATGGGTTCAATCACAGGTACAAAAAATTCAAAACTTTTAATTAACTTTTAATTCAAAAGAATTAAAAGTTAAGCCACATACTGGGAGAAAAATATTTGCAAATCACATATGTGATAAAGGACTCATATCCAAAATATACCAAGAACTATTTAAGCTCAACAATAAGAAAAGGAATAGCCTATTTAAAATTGGACAAAAGATCTGAATAGATTCTCTGCCTAATAGGATATGCAGATAGTCCACAAGCATATTTACGAAAAGTTGCTCAATATCATATGTCATTAGGTAAATATTCAGACAACATTTAGATACCACTACACACCTACTAGAATGATTAAAATTCAAAAACCTGACAATAGCCAATGCTTGTGGCAAGCATGTGAAACTATAGGAAATCTCATTCACATTTGGTTAGATGGAAAATGGTACAGTTACTTTAGAAGACAATTTGACAGTTTCTTAAAAAGTTAAATATCATATTATATGATGCAATAATTGCACTTAGATACTTACTTGATCAACTTAAAAATCTATGCCCACAGAATGGGGGTCTAGCTCAGTGGCAGAGCACTTGCCTGGCATGCATGAGCCCCTGCATTCAATCCTCAGTACCACAAAAACAAACAAAATAACTATGCCCACAGAAAAACCTACACACAAATTTATAGTAGCATTAGTTATAATCACCAAAAACTGGAAGCAACCAAGATATCCTTCAATAGATGAAAGGATAACAAAGTGTTACATCCATGCAATGGGCTACTATTCAGTGCTAAAAAGAAATGAACTATTGAGTAATGAATATACATGGAGGAAACTAAATGTATATTAGTGAAAGAAGTCAGTCTGAAAGAGCTACATACTGTACTATTCCAATGATATTACATTCTGGAAAAGGTAAAAGTGAAGAGAACAATGATCAGTAGTTGTAAGTGGCTCAGAGGATGCAAAGATGAAGAGGGGAAGCACAGGGGATTTTTAAAGCCTTAAGATAACTGCATGATAATATAAAGGTATATATATGACAATACACATGTCAAAACCCATGAATTTTACACTATGGTACACCTTACTGCATTTTTTAAAAATATTTTTTTAGGACTGGGGATAGAGTGCTTGCTTCACATGCATAAGACCTTGGGTTCAATTCCCAGTATCACAAAAAAATTCTCTATATATTTTAGTTGTGTATGGTCTTTTATTTTATTAATTTATTTTTATGTGGTACTGAGAATCATACCAATTTGCCTCACACATGCTAGGTAAGTGCTCTACCACTGAGCTACAGCCCCAGCCCCACCTTACTGCATTTTTAAAACACTATGTATGAGATCAGGGATCCCAGGAAGGAATTCAGACAATGATAAGAGAAGCCAACTGTATCACAGAAACAGCTTCATTGAAAGGAGGGGGACCTATGTTAATTTGGAAATGTATGGAGTCTCTAGGATTAACACAAAGAACTGTTCAAAAACACTAATCTAGTTGATAAAGTCTTTTTCCCATGGGGGTATATGTTATCAATTCTAATACTGCTGCGTATGTATACTGAAATTGAACAATTAACTAAATAGATAGCAGATGGTGGGAACAACGTTTCCCTCTGTTGGCATGGGAATTTGAAAATAAGAGGGGGCTAAAATGATCCATGTGGAAATGGATTAGAATTGGGGATATCAGTATAAACTCATGTTTAACTTAACACACAGATGGTTAAGTATAGAAGTGTTTATAGATATGTGTGTATACGTGTGTATATATATGTATATATATATATAGGTTAATATACACACATGTATTTCTTTGCTCTGTCAGCTGAGAGGGTCTAGACACAATGACACTCAAGGAGCAAAAAGCACACCTGGCATCCAGAACTTGGTTTCTAATACCATTTTGCCATAAAAAGAATGAGGGCTCTTGGGCTGGCACTATAGCTCAGTGGTAGGGCGCCTGCCTAGCATGCATGAGGCACTGGGTTCGATTCTCAGCACTGCATACAAAAAAAAAAAAAAGAATGAGAGCTCTTCAGACAGATGGGTGACTCTAGGAGCAGGCCAGAAACACAAGATGAGTCGGGCATATTGTGGTGCGAGAAAAGGTAGGAAGTGCTAGTATACCCACACCCAGACCCACACACAAATGCACATATGCATGCGTGCACACATACACACTGAAAAGATTATGTCAAGGAGCACAGAAGTCATGTGAAAGAGCTCCCAATTCCAAGAACTTGAACAAATTGAGCAACAAAAGAAATAATGTAGTATCAGATTATAACACTAAGTATAAAATGAATATCCACTAGTCCATGCAGATATAAATAAATAAATATGGGAGAAGAAACAAATCTGTGCAGAAGAATTTTGAATAATTTGTGTGGTTACTCTGCCCTCAAGTAGGGAAATCCTAATGCTATGGTATGGGCTATGCATAGTGAATTCCTTCCAAAGAGTACAATATGCAAAGCAGGGAAAAGAGAAACTTCACAGTAGTAAGATCTAACAGTACTACTTCAGCAAGGTCAACAACAACAGAAATAAATCATGTTGAAATATGTGTCCTTGGTATGATGTCATGAAAAAGGCACTTTAATTCTGTGATCTTTCTCCCTATAGTCCATAACCTCATCCTTCATTATCTCTTATCTGAGAAAAAATCAGACAAAATTCCAATAGTGTGGAATCTGGCAAAATACCTAATTTGTAATAAAAAAAATTGTAAGGAAAGTCAGAGAAACTATCACAGCCAAGAGGAACTTATGGAGACATGACAACTTAAGGTCATGGAATATCTTGAGTGGGATCCTGGAACAGAAAAGAAATATTAGGTAAAAAATAAGGAAATCCAAAGAAACGAGGAACTTTGATTAATAATGTTTCTGTACTGGTTCATTAATTTTGACAAGTGCATCATATTCATGTACTATGTTAATAATATAGGAAACTGGGTACATGGTATATTGGAACTCTTTAATATCTTCTCATTTTTCTGTAACTCTAAAACTGTTCTTAAAAACAAAGACCATTGTGGTTGGGGATTTCACTCAGTGGCAGAGCGCTTGCCTAGCAAGCACAAGGCCCTGTGTTCAGTCCTTGGCCCTGAAAAAAAATCTTAAAATACTTAATAAGCCAAAAGGTGATAATGTCCATCTCATCATGGTTCTTATTTGCATTTCTTTGATTAAAGGTGATGTTGAGCAGCTTTTCATAGATCTACAGTCTGTCCATGCATATTTTTCTTTAGTGATCTTCCTTTTTGTGTCTCTTTCCCACTTTTCCATTGAAGAATTTACATTTTTGTTAATAGATTGTAAGATGAAAGAAAAACTTTTGTGTGTCCTATGTGTTCTTTCCCAATGCATCATTTTGTCTTTTCATCTTTTTTATGACAATTTATGCTGTATAGAAATCCTTCCTTTTTATGTAGTCAGATCTGTCGATCTTCTCTTTATGGTTTGGTATTTAATATTCACGTTCAAAAAAAGGCCTCTGCCACCTTAAGATTATAAAAATGTTCATTCACATTTCCTCCTACTGGTTTTATTGATTCATGTTTTCCCATTTTATATTGTTATGCCAAAAATCTGCATGTTAGAGGGAGTGAGGCATTAATACAGTTTATATTTTTCCCAAACAGCTAGTTGTACCATTAGTACTTATTGAACATTTCTTTTCCGCAGTAAGTTGCAATGACTCTTTTATAACACAATAAATTCCACATGTGGAGGTTTTTTCTGCATTTTCTACTGATTCTACTTGGCTATTTGTCCATTATAAGCATAATACTATAGCATTTTGATTATTGTAGCTTTGTAATAAATTTTAATATCCAGTCTGGTAAATTCTCTTTTATTAGTTTTATTTTTCAAAATTTCCATGCTATTCTATAATATTTATTCTTACAGATAAATTTAGGAAATATTTTATATAGTTTCGAAAAGTAAATACAACAAAACTTTTAGAACTTTTATTGAGAATGTCTTTATAGGCTAAGTATGAAAATAAAGAGCAGTATTTCACAACATTGTAGGAACAGCTACATTTTACCATTTATTCATGTCTTATTTTGGGACTGGAGGTGTTGCTCAGTGGTAGGGCAATTGCCTAGATTCATGAGGCCCTGAATTCCATCCCTAGTCCCAGGAAAAATATCTTTTTCTATATTCCCAAGTAAAGTTTTAGACTTTTCTTTACATGAGTCTTGCACTGTTTTGTTAAATTTAAATTCCTAGGTGCTAGGTGTGGCAGTGCATGACTATAATCCCAGCAGCTCAAGAGGCTGAGGCAGGAGGATCACAAGTTCAAAGCCAGCCTCAGCAACTTATTGAGACCCTAAGCAATTTAGTGAGAAACATAAAATATTTTAAATAGGGTTGTGCATGAGGCTCAGTGGTTAAGTGCCCTTGGGTTGAACCCAATAAATAAATAGATAGATGGATAGATAGATAGATAAATAAATAAATTCCTAGGCATTTATACTTTTCTTCATAAGAGACTTGTACTTTGTTAAATTTATATGCCTAAGTAATCTACACACAATATTGCTATTGACAATTGAATACTTTCTCACCATTATATTTTCTATCTTTATTGTTGGTATATATGAAACTATTGAGGTACTGATAAATAAATAAGTTTGCATAAACACATATGTATGCATCAATACACATACACTCTCTCTCCATTGAAACAGAGACCCCCAAGAGTTGGAGCCCATTTCGTCCCCAGAGGATCCAGATTCTTGTTATTGTTCTTTTCTCCCCTGAGCATATTTCTCCAGCTGAGGGCAATTATCTCAAATAGAAAAGGGAACTATTAACAATCAAGAGTGCAGATGCAGTTCTTAAGAGGAAGGGCTCTGAGGTCATACTGCCTACGATCAAATTCAAGCTCCACCACTTTCCAAAACTGTGTCATTGAACAAGTAACTTGATATCTCTAGGCTACAGTTCTTCCATATGCAAAATAAGGGTGAAAATAATAGCACTTACATCATAGGATTTTTGCCAGCATTACATGAACTAATATAGACAACACATTGAAAACACTGTCTTGCAACACTAAATATCACCTATTACAAAAATTTACCTCCATCACCCCCATCTGTATTTCCCCACTGTTTACCTTTCAGAACATCATTTTTCTTTTTTCTTTAACTTGCCATATGGAAGGTTTCTATGTACAATCAGTGTGCACTGTAACAGTTTATATTAAAAGTCAATTTTGTCTAAAATGTTACCTGGCTATAGAGCACATTTGACATTCCTGCTCCTATGAAAAAGAAAAACAAATGGATTTACAACTTTCAGCTGTTTTGTATTCCAAAAGTGTTCCTACATCTACCCTTTTAAACCAAAAGATCAGAAAAAATGTTTCCAGAGCATGTAGTTTAGACTTTTTACATATAATCTCCCCATTTTGTTACTACAAACACAATATAGACTGAAAAGAAGAAAAAGAAAAGGGAAGAAATAAAATGTATCTAATAAAGTATTCTACATAAAAAAGAGGACTGATGGAATTAAGTAGCCTCCTTTCCCATTTTTACATTCTAAGCAATCATTCCATCAAGACAAATCATTAAAAAGCGTTAATACACTGAGTCATAGAACATTTTTGCAAAAAAAAAAAATCATGGCAATCTGAAAGAACTAAGGCAAAAAGAGAAATTCAATGCATTCCAGATGTATGATGTCCTCCTTCAACTATTTGATTTCTCTAGGCAACCAGGCAACCATAATAACTAGTAGGGAGGGATATGGGTGGCATAAATGTCCTCTCTCAGAAACCAGATTTGTCAAGACAATGGTACAGGTCTACCCTGGGAAATTCTATGAACAGAAAGTTTTGAGGCCTTCTTATGCTGGTTGCAGCTAATGGCAACCATCCTATGTACACATTAGGCCAAAATCTACCTACAACCTGACTTGGCATAGGCCACGGGTCCAAGAGGTCAATTCAGAGGACTTCAAATTTTCCTCCTTCTTTACTCCCTTCATTCCTTCCTTCCTCAACATATATTTATTGAGAAATTACTACATGTGGAGTACTATATCAGGCACTGGGGTAAATCAATGATCAAGAAATAAATGGTGGACTGGGGATATATCTCAGTTGGTAGAGTGCCTTCCTTGCAAGCACAAGGCCCTAGGTTCAATCCCCAGCACCACAAAAAAAGAAGAAAGAAATGGTTTCTGATGTTCATATATGAATACATGACCAGGGAAACTCCACATCATGTACAACCACAAGTGGGATCCTAATTAGAACAAGTTCTACTCTATGTATGTATACTATATCAAAATACATTCTACTGTCATGTACAACTAAAAAGAACAAATACAAAATTTTAAAAAAGAAATAAATGGTCTCTGCTTCCACAGAGATTATATTTGAGTAGGAGGAGAAAAACAGTAAAAAGTAAAGAAACAAACAATATAACTTCAGAAAATGATAGAAAAATATTAAACAAATGAATGTGACAGAGTGACTGGAGGATTACATTTTATGGTATGGCCAAAGAAGGGCTATCTTACAGAGGTGATATTTAAATTGAAATATCACTAAGATATGGAAGACTATTCCAGTGCAAAGGTAGGAATGAGAAGAGAAAGCTCAATATGGTTGAGACTCTTGCCATGATGTTACTCTGGAAGTTCATTTGTGTGGTCTGTAAAAATTCTGAATGTGGGGCTGTGGTCAGAACTCAGTGGTAGAGCGCTTGCCTAGCATGTGTGAGGCACTGGGATCATCAGCAACACATAAAAATAAATAAAATAAAGGTATTGTGTCCATCTAGAACTAAAAAACACTTTAAAATGTGGTCCATAGGGACTTTTGGTCACTTCACATCTAACATGACAGTCCTCTATCTGTACAAAATATATCCTAGTACCTTGATTCAAAAGCTGACCCAGATGCCCTGTACTTCACCCAGAAATTCTTAGCCTCAATAAAGAGAGATACCATTCCTGCCATCTCCCTGCCCTACCCATCACTACTTGGTCAATGCTTTGGAAAGCTCCAAGCTGCTCTCCAGGATGCACATCTGCTGATACATATTGCTCATCAAGGCAGGGGGTACTGAGAATTTAGGGAACCTACTCTGGCTCTCCTCTTGCCCTACCTAACCCAGTTAATCCTAGAGTAAATGAGATAAGTCACTACTAACCCCATTCCAGTCCTCCAAAATCATTACTCGCCCTTCCCAACTGCCTTAGTATTACCTACAGGAATAGTTTTATGTGTTTCCTTGGTCTTTTATTGAGCAAACTGTTCCCTGCTGGACTTTACTACTGTGAATCACTTCTATTATAGCTTTTACTTGTTGGTTTTCTGTCCTCCCTCACTAGAATGTAAACTCTGAAAGAAGGGGGTTATCTCATCTGCTGATATATTTCCAATGCCTACCAAATAGTTGGTACTTCATAAACATTTGTTGATTGAATTCTAATTATAGCTTCCCTCTTAGGATTGGTCTCTTGGGTCTATTTCTGGATTCTCTATCCTGTTCCATTGGCCCATTTGTCTACTCTTGTGCCAATACCACTTTGTCTTAATCACTATAGCTCTGTACTGATATCAAGCAGAGTGAACTCCCCCACTTGCTTTTTGAAAAGTATCTAGCATGGAGTTAAAGAGAATGGAATCTGGGTGGACACCGTGGTGCAAGTCTATAATTCCAGTGACTTGGGAGGTTGAGGCAGGAGGATTGCAAGTTCAAAGCCAGCCTCAGCAACTTAGTACAACTTAGCAAGATCCTGTCTCAAAATAATAAATGAAAAGGGCTGGGGATATGGCTCAGTGGTTAAGCGCCTCTGAGTTCAATCTCTGGGTAACAAAAAATAAAGAGTGTGGAATCTGGAGCAAGGTTTCCTAGATTTGAATTCTAGTTCTGCTGCTTACAGGTTACATGAGCCTGGCCAAATTACTTAACTTTTCAGTGCCTCAGTTTTCTCACACATAAAATAGGCATGAAATAGCACCTACTTTATAGGATTCTTGTGAGGATTAAATGATTGAATATACATTAAGACATAACATAAGATTAAAACACTGTCTAAAATATACTAAGTATTCAATAAATATTATTTGCTATTCTAGGCCCCTAGTATTTTTTTTCTTGGTGGCAGAGTTTACTAATTATCTATTACATATGCTATGTAATCTAGTGTTATGTTTTAGGTATGAGGTGTTCTCCAAAAGCTCATGTGTGAGAAAATGCAAGAAGTTTTAGAGGAGGAATGATTGGGTTATGACAGCCTTAACTTAACCAGTGAAGGAAACCCCTGAAAGGGATTAGCTGAGTGGTAACTACAGGCAAGCAGGGAGGAGGTATATCATTGGGGCCATGCCTTTGGGATATATGTTTTGTGAGTGAGCTGTGTCTGTCTCTCTCTCTCTCTCTCTCTCTCTCTCTCTCTCTCTCTCTCTCCTTCCTGGTTCCATATCTTAAGTTGCTTTCCTTTGCCACAACTTTCTGCCATGATGTCCTGCTTCACTGCCTCACTTTGGGCCCATACCCATGGAGTCAGCAATATATGGACTAAGACCTCTGAAACCATGAGGACCCAAATAATCTTTTCTTCCTAAACCACAAGTATCTGAAAACTGAATGGTTCAAGCAAAAATAATTGTTTACAATCACTCACAGTTACTGTGGGTAAGGAATTAATAAGTGACTTGACTGGAAAGCTTTGGCTAGGGGGTCACTTATGGGGTTACATTTGCTATCATATGTTGGCTAGGATTGGAAGGCTTGACTAAGGCTGGAAGATTTGCTTCCATGGAGGATCATTCACATGAATGGCAAGTTGGTGCTGGCTATTGTCAAGAGGTCTAAGCTTCCTTCTTGATGGTCCTCTCTACATGGTGACTTGAGCACCTCACAACATAGTGGCAGATTTCCCCCAGAGTGTGATCCACAGGCAATTTGTATTTTGATGATGTAACTTTTAGAATCAGGTTTGTAAGTTACACACACACACACAAATACCTCAGTTGGGACTCTGACTGGAATTGTATTGAAGTTATAGATTTATTTGGAGATCATTCACATATTTATAGTCTGGTGTCTTTGTAGCCATGAACATAGCAATTCTCTCTACTCATTTGATCTCTTTAATATCTTTTTGTGTGTCTGTGTATGTGGTAGTGAGTATTGAACAAAGGGTTGCTTAACCACTGAGCCACATCCCCAGTCCTTTTTCTATACTATTCAGATTAACTTAGTGAAACAGTAAGTTGCTTAGGGCCTCACTAAGTTCCTGAAGCTGGATTTGAACTTGTGATCCTCCTCTTCAGCCTCCAAAGTTGCTGGGATTACAGGCATGTACCACAACACCCAGCAAATCTCTTTAATATCTTTCAGTAAAATTTTAACATTTTCTCCATATAGATCCCATATTTTTGCACCAAAGTTTTGCATCTATGTTTTTATGAAATACTGGCCTGTGTTTTTGCTTTCTTGTGATGTTCTTGTCAATTGTGTTATCAAGGCAATTAAAGTCTCATAAAATAAATTGGGGAAATTTTGAAATTCTTTCTATCCCCCTGGAAATTTTTTGTGTAAGATTGCTATTGACTTATAACTTAATTACACACTTAACATTTTAGTTTGACAGATATTTTCCCTTGGCACTTTGAAAACATTGTTCTTCTAGGGATGGAGCTCACTGGTGGAGCACTTGCTTAGTATTCATGTGGCCCTTGGTTCAATCTTCAGCACTCCACAAGCGGAAAAAAGTGCTACTGTTAGAAAGTATTGTTCCCCTATGTTCTGACTTTGTTGCTTTTGAGAAATTTGCTCTTAATTACCTTTGGGAATATCCAGAAATGCATAAAATTTTTCATATTTTCGTATGTTCTAATTTCTCATGTATAATTTCTCTCTCTCCTCCCTGCATTCTAAGTGATTTCTTAAGATCTGCCATTCTGATCAATAACTCTCTCTTTTGGTCTAACTTGCTATTTAACCTCTCTACTGAAAATTTAAAATCAATGGTTATATTTTTATTCTGGAAAACCTACCTGATTCTTTTAAAACTATCTGTCTATCTATCTATCTATTTATCATCTACCTATTTATCTATATTTCTCTCTCTCTCTCTCTCTCTCTCTCTCTCTCTCTCTCTCGTAGAGACCTGATGGTATGGACTCATTCATCTCTGCCCTTCTTGTTGTATGCATCTATATAATCCTAGATAAAGGAAGAGGCAACCAAAAGAAAACTCAGAAAGATGGAAAGAGGATGGTGAACTGGTAAGGGACCCAAGGACTTTAGGAAAGACATATTATCAGAATATCTAACAATTTTCCACTTATCAGGAGAAGTTAAGTCAGGCCTCTAAAGTAATTGACTTCAAAAAGTAACAGAAGGTGGCCCAGGTGGATTCATTTCTCTCCTAGATGGAACAGGAGCCTCATCAACAACCCCAGGTGAAATTGGCAACATTGGCAAGAGGGATCAATGGGGATCTCCTCTGACAAAAGTAGCTAGTGGACTCTCTCCCTCTATACCATGCTCAAAATTCTCCTCTCCCAGGAAGTGATAATGGGTGACTGACTAGGCAGCACCAGCAAGGGGGGACATACCATGACAAGCAACCTGAAGTCAGAAACCTCTTCGTCTTCATGAGACTCATACTCCTCTGCTTCACTCACAGACACTAGGCAAGGTGGCCCAAGGGTACCAGCAAATCCATTGCAATAAGCTGTCTTGGTCTGGAAGCACTCTTGGTCTCTCAAAGATAGGGGGATCCTGCTATAAGAAGTGCCTTGCATGAGGCACTTTGCTTCTTCACTGAGCCAGAGATTTCTTTTCATACCAAGCAGCATGTGTCCTTGTTATCAAGGGGTAACCTTAGCCAAAGTTCCCTGTTAGGTCTTAAACATAAAAGAAACAACTAACTTATACTTAGTCTGAATTTCAAATCCCTGCTCATGAAAAGTCATCATTAAGAAAATTTAAAAGTATGTCATAAACCTGGATAAAACTGTTCACAACAAACATAACCAACAGAAATTTTTATTCTAAACATATAAACCTACAAATCAGTGTATAGACCTACAAATCAGTGATTTCCAATGAAGGTGATTTTTGTCCCCCGGGGAAAGTTGAAAATGTATAGAGACATTTTTGGCTGCCACAAATGGATTGGGAATTCTAATACAATATTTTTCAGTAATTAAGAAGGAATAAAGTCCAAAATGACAGTTAAATACCACTTCACACCCAATAGAATGGCTATACCAAATAAGTCAGATGATATCAAATGTGTTGGCAAGGATGTGAAGAAATCAAAATTTTATATACTGCTGGTGGGAATGTAAAATGATGCAGCCACTTGTAAAAGGCTTTGATGTTTCCTCAGAAAATGAAACATAAAGTCACCATATGATCTAGCAGTTCCACTCTCAGGGGTGTTTGTCTGTGTGTGTGTGCATATCCAAGAACAATGAAAATGTATGTCCACGTAAAAACTTGTATACGAATGTTCATAGTAGTATTACCCATATTAGCAAAAGATGGAAACATCCTAATGCCCATCAACTGGTGAACAGTTACACAGAATGTTGCAGAAACATATAATGGAATATTATTCAGTCATAAAAAAGAATGGAGTAATGATACATAGTATAACATGGATGAACTCTGAAAGCATCATGCTAAGTGAAAGAAATTGGTCACAAAAGACCACATGTTGTATGATACAATTTATATGTAATGTCCATAATAAGCAAATCTAATGAAATAGAAATACTTAGAGCTGGAGACGGCATAGAGAGATGGAGGCTGATGGCTAAGGAGTAAAGAGTTTCTTTTTTGGGATAATGAAAATGTTCTAAAATTGATTGAGTGATTGTTGTACAACTCTGTGAGCATACTAAAAAACATTCAATTGTACATTTATATGGGTGAATCATATAATATGTAAATTATAGCTCATTAAAGCAGTTACCAAAAATAAGAGAACAAAATATATGATACACAAACATGTACAATACTAAAATAAAAAGTGTTATATGACTAATAGACCCCAAAGAACATATATTGTATTATTCCATTTACATAAGATTCTAGAATAAGAAAATTAATTTATAGTGACAAGAAACATATCCATGGCTACCAGTGAGGGTCAAGGAACAATTGAGAGTGGAAATGAAAGAACTTTCAAGTATTATAGAAACGTTTTATATCTCGAATTAGAGTGGAGGAAACAGGATGCATACATTCCCAAAAACAAATTGGATTGTACAATTAGAGTATCTGCACTTCAGTGTATGTAAATTTTATCCCAATTAAGAGACGATATAGGAGACATAAGAAAGGATGAGAGGAGAAACAGAGGAAGAGAGAAATGGGGAGGAAGCAAATTTGAAATAATGTGTGTAAAGCACCTATAGGAATGTAATTATGGTTTCTGGATTTCTAACTTGGCCCCCAGGTATGTGTTTCCCTGCCTCTGGGGTTGGATCCATGTCTCAGATACAGAAAAGAAAAGTACAAGAGATAGCCAAAGAAGTGAGGATGAGCACCCGTTTGCCAGCATGCTAAGAGCTGAACTTGAGACCAGGGTGAAAGTTTCTAGATCTATGCTTAGGACACATCTCCCCACCAGATTCTCAAGTTGGGAGGGAAGATACTAGTGATATTCTTATGGCAAGTTCATACTCACAGAGGCATACACTTTCTAACATTTCTTCTTATCCCTACCTGGGCCATCAAGTTTGGCCTTGGCCTCTCTTTCTCTGGCTTAACAGAGTGATACTCTCTCAATGAGTAATGAGACATTTCCATGGGGTCTGTTGTGGGAGCCACTTCTTTTGTATGTCATTAAGACCCTGCTTCCCCTAGAAAAAGAAGAACAATTCAACACCAAAAGCAGTAGAAGACAGGAAATAATTAAAATCAGAGCTGAAATCAATGAAATTGAAACAATTTAAGAACTAAAAAAACAAAAAGTTGGTTCTGGCCAGGCGTGGTGGCACATGCCTGTAATCCCAGCACTTGGGAGGCTGAGTCAGGAGGATCGTGAGTTCAAAGCCAGCCTCAGCAACTTAGCGAGGCCCTAAGCAACTCAGTGAGACCCTGTCTCTAAATAAATACAAAATAGGGCTGGGGATGTGGCTCAGTGGTGGAGTGCCCCTGGGTTCAATCCCCAGTACCAAAAAAAAAAACCAAAGTTGGTTCTGTGAATAAATAAATAAAATTGATAAAACCTTAATCATGCTAATGAAGAAAAAGAGAAAAACCACAAATTACTAAAATTCAAAAGGAAAAAGGAAATATCACAATAGACACTACTTAAATACAGATGATAATCTTAATCTATTTTGAAGATTTATACCCCGATAAAATAAAAAATCTTGAAAACATCAACAAATTTCTAGACATATGACCTACCCAAACTGAATCAGGAAGACATACACAATTTCAACAGATCAAGTTCAAGTAATGAAATAGAAGACAACATCAAAAGCCTACCAAACAAGAAAAGCCCAGGACCAGACAGTCTCAGCCAAGTTCTACAAGACCTTCAAAGAAGAATTAACACCAATACTCCTCAAAGTATTCCATGAAATAGAAAAGGAGGTAACCCTTCCAAACTTATTCTATGAGGCGAGTATCACCCTGACACCAAAACCAAACGACACATCACAGAAAGAAAACTTCAGACCAACATCCCTGATGAACATAGATGCAAAAATTCTCAATAAAATTTGGCAAATCTCATACAAAAACATATTAAAAAGATAGTGCACCATGATCAAGTGGGGTTCATCCCAGGGATGCAAGCTTGGTTCAACCTATGGAAATCAGTAAAAGTAATTCATAACAAGAATCATATGATCATCTCAATAGATGCAGAAAAAGCATTTGACAAAATACAGCACCATTCATGTTCAAAACACTAGAAAAACTAGGAATAGTAGGAACATACCTCAATGTTGCAAAAGCTCTCTATGCTAAATGCAAGGCCAACATCATTCAAAATGAACAAAAATTAAAAGCATTCCCTCTAAGAACTGGAACAAGGCAGGGATGCCCTCTTTCACCACTTCTGTTCAACATCTTCCTTGAAACTCTAGCCAGGGCAATTAGACAGAAGAAAGATATTAAAGGGATATGAATAGGAAAAGAAGAATTAAAACTATCACTATTTGCTGATGACATGATTCTATATTCAGAAAATCCAAAAAACTCCACCAGAAAATTTCTAGAACTAATAAATGAATTCAGCAAAGTAACAGGATATAAAATTAACACCCATAAATTAAAGTGTTCCTATACATCAGTGATAAATCCACTGAAAGAGAAATTAGGAAAACCACCCCATTCAAAATAGCCTCAAAAAGTAAAATATTTGGGAATCAATCTAACAAAAGAGGTGAAAGACCTCTACAATGGGAACTACAGAACACTAAAGAAAGAAATTAAGAAAACCTTAGAAGATGGACAGATCTCCCATGTTCTTGGATAGGCAGAATAAATATTATCAAAATGGCCACACTACCACAAGCGTTATACAGTTTTAAACCAATCCCTATTAAAACCCCAATGACATTCTTCATAGAAATAGAAAAAGCAATCATGAAATTCATTTGGAAAAATAAGAGAGCCAGAATACCCAAAGCAATCCTTAGCAAGAAAAGTGACACTGGAGGCATCACAATGCCAGACCTTAAACTATATTACAGAGCAAGAGTTACAAATATGGCATGGTATTGGCACCAAAACAGACGCGTAGACCAATGGTATAAAATAGAAGACACAGAGACAATCCCACATACATACAGTTATCTTATACTAAACAAAGGTGCCAAAAACATATATTGGATAAAAGATAGCCTCTTAAAAAAAAAAGATAGCCTCTTAAACCAACGGTTCTGGGAAAACTGAAAATCCATATTTAGCAATATGAAATTAAATCCCTATCTCTCACCCTGCACAAAAATGAACTCAAAGTGGATCCAGGACTCTGGTACTAGAACAGAGACTCTGTACTTACTAGAAGAAAAAGTAGGCCCAAATATCTACCATGTGGGTTTAGGAACTGACTTGCCCTAATAAGACTCCTAAAGCACAAGAAGTAATATCAAGAATCAATAAATGGGATGGACTCAAACTAAAAACTTCTTCACAGCAAAGGAAATAATCAAGAACATGAACAGAGAGTCCACAGAATGGAAGCATCTTTACCACCCTCTTCAGATAGAGTACTAATCTCCAGGATATATAAAGAACTAAAATAACTTAACACCAAAAAAGAACAAACAACCCAATCAATGAGTGAGCTAAGGAACTGAACAGACACTTCACAGAAGAATAAATACAATCAATCACAAAAATGAAAAAAATGTTCAATATCTCTAGCAATTAGGGAAATTCAAATCAAAACTAAGTTCTAAGACGCCATCTCACTCCACTCAGAATGGCAATCATCAAGAATACAAGCAACAATAAGTGTTGGCGAGGATGTGAGGAAAATAGATACACTCCTACATTGCTGGTGGGAATGCATATTGGTGAAACTACTTTGGAAAACAATTTGGAGATTCCTCATAAAGCTTGGAATGGAAGCATCATTTGACCCAGCTATCCCCCTCCTTAGCCTATACCCAAAAGTCTTAAAATCACCATACAGCAGTGACATAGCCACTCAATTCAGAATAGCTAAACTATGGAACCAAACTAGGTGCCCATCAAAAGACAAATAGAAAAAGAAAATGTGGTATATATACACAATGGAATATTACTCAGCCTTAAAGAAGAATGAAATTATGGCATTTGCCAATAAATGGATGGAACTGGAGAATATTATGCTAAGCCAAATAAGCCAACCCCAAAGAAACAAGGGCTGAATGTTTTCTCTGATATACAGAGGCTAACTCACAATAAGGTGGGGAGGGGACAGAATAGAAGTATTTTGGATTAAACAGAGGGCAGTGAAGGGAGGGGGAAGGGCATGGGTGTAGGAAGGATAGTAGAATGAATCTGACATTATTACTCTATTTGCATATATGATTACACTACTGGTGTGATTTCACATCATGTACAACCAGAAAATGAGAAGTTATACTCCATTTATGTATGATGTGTCCAAATGCATTCTACTGTTATGTATAGCTAATAAGAACAAAAATATCCTGCTTCTCCTTCCACCTATGCCCTAATGGCTAAAGTCATGCAGGGCCCAGAGGGTGGTATGTGGGCCCCCTGGGTCACCAGGCAAAGTGTAGTAGAATTCAAGTCACAGCTCATGGGTTAACTTTGGGGCATACTTGTGAAGGGTCATGTTCTCTAAGATGGGAGCTTGGTCATCTTAGAGACTTCAAGTTGAAGCATGAACATGATCTTAGAGAAATTATCCTATTCCCTGTGTTTCAGAAGTCTCCCACTTTCTCTGTTCTCTTCCCACATTCCCATTCCAAGAAGAGCACTGAGATGGATGTCTGGATGCAGGCCAAAACAGGGCAGCATCTCCCAGTCACGGTCGGAACCTCAAGAGTCTCAGGACTAACTGAGTGTTCCGCCCTGGTCCCAAAAGAAAGCCACATTCCTGGAAACACTGTGGGGGTGGGGTGGGGAAGGCAGTAAACTGCTGGGGCGAGTTGTCAGAAATTTGGGAGTCTGACAGGGTTTCTTCAGAAGTCACATCAGGTGAGGAAAAGTAACCTCAGTTACCATGGGGGGGCAGCAGAGGCCAATTTACAGAACCCTGAGCCGAGAAGAGGAACTCCTGGGTTAGAATATTTGGGTCTGTATGTACACTGAGTCATATCCAGGGTCAGCTCAATCCCAGACCACCATCAAATTCCAGCAGGCCAGTACAGACCTGACCCAACTGTAGAAGGTGTGTTCCAAAGAACAGCCAGAGAAGTCCAAGAAGAGGAAAGATTCCAGGAGAGTAGGGAAGCCCTGGGGATCTGAATAGAGAAGTTCATGGTAAGGAGGGAGGGCAGTTGTTTCTATCTAATTTAGTTCAGTCCTTACTGTATCTATGCACAAGAAACTTTCTCTCCCTGACTCTCACATAAATACATTCTTTCCCACTTTTAATAGTCTAGGCAGAGCTCTCCCAGCCTAAAGCACTTGCTCAGAATAGCTGCCTCAAATTCTGCCACACATCACTTAAGCAATGTAGTCTTTTTTAACATGTCCACCATGCTGATCTCTCTTGCCTGGAAGAACCAGGCCTTTATTTTTAATTTTTTTTTTAGTTTTTTATTTTTAGTTATACATGACAGTAGAATGTATTTTGGCAGAATATACATACATAGAGTATAACTTATTCTATTTTAGGTTCCCACTCTTGTGGTCATACATGATGTGGGGTTACACTGGTGGTGCATACAAATACAAGGCTAGAAAATTTATGAACAATTAATTCTACTGTCTTTCCTTTTCCCCTCCCCCTCCCTTATCTTTGTTACCCTTTGTCTAGTCGAATCTATTTCTATTATTCCCCTCCCCAACCTCCCTTGTTTTGGGTTACCATACTTTTACTTTAATAGTTCATGAATTTAGGGTATCCAGATATTGTAAGAATACAATTCAGGGATTCTGGGAAGTTTCATCCTCCCCCTGGGTATACCAGAAGGGTAGGACATCAGTGATTTCTTAGGGAAGAGAATCAGACTGGTAACCAGTCCTAGCATGATTGGCTTCTAACCTCAAAAGAGTTTGGCCATACCCATTCTACAAATGAACTGAAAGCTGAACTCCTGAACTGGGCGAGTTCAAAACTGAGCACAGACTTCAGAACAGAAAGAGATAACCTGTTAACTGAATGAGCCTGAGACACATTCCACATCGGAGACCACATAGCTGATATAATAAACAGGCCCAGATATGAATTTAGATCAATCATTGAAGATGCTGAGCTTCCCTGAGGAATATCCTGGAAAGACTTCACTTGCTTTTTCTCCTAAACTCTTAGATCATATGTCAGGCTCAGACGAAAGCCAAGAGACCTCCCAGCTTCCTTCCTGCAGGACTAGGAACTCAGCCTCCTTTCCTTTCCTCCTTCAAGCTGCCATTTGCTGTTGTGCCCTTTGGGTGGGGCTCAGCTGTCCATTGGGCTAAAGAGAGATAAAGTCTTCTCAGCATTCCCTCCAAATAAATCTACAGACAGTCCTCAAGTAAATGACTCTACTGACAGCCACCAAGGCAAAACAAAACAGAGGTAACAAAAGCAATACATTGTACGTACTACCATTGGTGAAATGCTGCAATGGAATAAGCATAAAATGACAAAGTCATCACTCAAAGTTCCCAGGTATCCAGACACAGTGGCACACGCCTGTAATTCTAGTGACTCAGGAGGCTGAGACAGGAGGATTACAAATTTGAGGCCAGCCTCAGCAACTTAGAAAGGCCCTAAGCAATTGAGAGAGACCCTGTCTCAAAATAAAAAAATAAAAAGTCTGGGGATGTTGCTCAGTGGTAAAGCACCCCTGGGTTCCGTCTCTAATATGAAAAAAAATCAGAATCCAAAGTCTCCAAATAGGTGGAAATTGGGGTCTGTGGAATCTCTGTTTGTGTTCTTCCCTCCACTTTCCTTATCTTGAGGGTGTGGCTCACTTACCACCAATTGCCCCCACTGCAATACACACACACATATTCCTCCCAATCCAGACCTAAGGCAAGTGCATGTCATGTAGCCTCCCTTTCTCTGCATGGATAATCTGTAACTCTGAGGATGTTCATCCTGGGTTGTGAAGAGATGCACCCAACCCACAAGCCTCTGCTATACATAGAAATTGTCCCCTCTGGGAGTTTCCTCCCAGAGCAGAGAACCAGACTTAATAACCTGCCTATGAATGTGTCTCAGCAACAGAACAGAATAGAAAGATACCAGGAGGGAAGAAAAATGGAGTGCTTACCCTGTCCTACAAAGAACAGTTCACAGTGGATTAATATGTACTGAGGGCCATGTATAAGACACTTTAACACCATCATAACATTTTATCCACACAACAGCCTTATGAAGTGGCTATTTTCTCCATTTTTGTGACAGGAAAACAGGCACTGATTGCTTGTGCTTAGAAGTATTAGACTGGGACATAAACCCAGAACTGCCTGACTCCAAGAAGGAATCTACTACAAATGTGCTGTTTCCTGGAGATAGTAGGAGGTCTAGGACTCCCAGGGACATAGCTAGTCCCTGCAATACCAGCTGAAAAAGGCAAATGCCAGATCAAAGGGCTATAGCACAAGCTACAGGAAGAGAACCTCAGACCTTCCAGGGGCAGGACAAATACAGGGCCAAAGTGCAACACATGCCAGGGTATAACCACTCCCCACCCCACCCCACCCCTGCCAGGTAGTGGAGAAGCATGATAGTGGGAGGGGCTGATGGAGAAGTTCCTGACTCCAGACAATCAAGGCCTTCTTTGGGCCCAAAATCCTAGATCACAAATGGGTCAACATCCAAAGTGACCCAGATTCTAGTGTTCAGCGCAGGCCTGCTGCCTGAAGACCTTCACTCAGTTGCCTCCTATACCCAGCTCTGCTAGTGGCAAGAGACAAGGCAGATGGTGATTTTTCATTGAGTTATGGGGGATGGAGCTCCTGTCTTACTACCTGGGCCTACATTTCACCACCTTCACAGGCAGCATCCCTGGGAATGATGAGGCATGGAGCTGAAGAGAGGGGTTTTGGCCTTCACAAGTAGTCTTCACCAGAACCCAGAGCAGGGAACTGGTGAAGGGTTGCCCTTTGGTCAAGGCTCGCCCTGCCTGGGGACTGGCTCTAGAGAGAATGCAAAGAGTAATGTTAGAGGAGCCCCCTACCACTGCCCACTACTAGCTGGGAAATCTACCTCTATCTTGACAGATCTTTTGCCAACCCATGATGAAGTACCCAGTGAAGAACAAACCTGTGCTTGGGTTGTGGCTCAGTGGTAAAGCACTTGCCTAGCACATGTGAGTCACTGGGTTGGATCCTCAGTACCACATAAAAATAAATTAATCAATTAATTAAATAGAATAAAATAAAGTTATTTTAAAACAGAACAAAGCTGTTTCCCTCAGAGGAGAAACCCACTGCACTGAAGAGAGACTCTATGGGGGAAGGAAGAGGCTGTGATCGCCCTGCCACTTGGGTCTTTGGAATCTCTCATTTCCCGTTAGTGCCCTAAGGCTTGATCAGATCTTACCACTGTCACTCCCTTGGAAAAAACAGAACATGGGAAATCCCAAATGGTAGTAAAGAAGATCTTGTAAAGGAGGACATACAGGAGGGAAGCTCTTGCTCCCATACTCCAATAGTGAGCCCCATGTTACAGTTCTACCTCTTTCTTATGGCCTCTACTACCACGTTCCCAGTCTCAAGCATGTGCCACTCTCTTTTGAACACTGCTCTGAGAGGGCCACAAAGACCATCACTTGTTTTCCATGGGTACGGTGGAGGCAGCCAGAAGAATCTGTATAAATAACTACGTGAAGCACTCTGAGAGAAGCAGAGGAACATGCCAGAAGCCCCAACAACCCAGCTTCTGTAGCACATCTCTCAATCAACAGTCAACTTTTCTCTGGAACTCACAAGCTCCATCTTTACTACTTCCAGGCTCCAAAACAGCAGAGGTCTGACTCCTTTCTTTTCTGTCTTTGGGGTGTATTCACAAGGTAGGCACCTCTTACCTCCAACCTCAAAGATCAAGGGTTTGAAGGCAGGGTTTTCTCCCCAGCTAGTACTACAGAAACCTCAGTCCCAAACATCCTAGAGTTCTCCCTCTAAGCCTGATTACTTCTCCAAGGAATACATTTCTTTTGTAGGTGATCCTCGGGACTCAGTAGGATTGATTGCATTTATTATTCTACAGTTCAGGTGAGAACCAACCCCTACACTGAAGGGCATGGCTACAATGCTTAAGAACCCCAGTCTGACAATACTTCACCCTTGCAAGACCCTTAATATTCAAATACCAAGAGTTTCCCATGTAGAGTATAACAAGGAACTGATTCTGTCACAGATGGCACTTCAATTCTCTGTACTATAAAATGTGGGGACTTGCTCTCAAACAACTATAAAAATACAAGGAATAACTTTTATTAAAAACTCTTTGGATACATCCGGAGCACTGTACTTCCATCCTTGCTATCAGAAACATAAGGAAATATCTTTAAATTCAGGAAAGAGGAAAATGGAAACAAGAATTCCAATGAATCTTGTAAATGGGAGAGTTTTGGAAGATGGAGAACCTCTACCACATGGCAATCTTTGATCCACGAAAAATTATGATACTCCAAAATATGGACTGAAAGAGAGACTTTTATTGGGAAGGAAGGAAATGAATGAGGTGACCTTCATGGGCTAGAATCCCACAGTGGTCTCTTCTATGGCTTTTCTTTCCAACAGAGTGTCTGAATCCTATTTGCTTAAGCCAACCTTTCTATGTACCAAAATCTAGAGTCACAAAATTTTGGATGGTGAAAACTTTGGAGGTTACCAAATCCATCTTGTTACTATGTCACCACAAGCAATAATTCAACTTCTGCTTAGATACTTGCTTGATGATACCGTCATTAAGGGGAAATCAGTTTCTCTAGAGGCAGTCATAAGAATTAATCCTTAGCTGGGGGCAGTAGTGCATGCCTATAATGACCACAGCTCGGGAGGCTGAGGCAGGAGGATTGTGAGTTCAAAGCCAGCCTCAGCCAACAGCAAGGTGCTAAGTATCTCAGTGATGCCCTATCTCTAAATAAATACAAAAAAGGGCTAGGGATGTGGCTCAGTGGTCAAGTGCTCCAGAGTTCAATCCCCAGTAAAACCCTTCCCCCCAAAAAAGAATTGATTCTATTTCTACATGTTGGGGTTATTGTTTGGTATTAAAACACAGCCATACTAACAGATATGTTAGGACAAACCTGTAACTCTGTAATGGAGTGGGGATGGTCTCATTTGAAATGGCTATATTCAATCACTCCCCCCTCTCATTAAATCACTCACCCATTAAATAAATACTGAGCATCTATGTGCCAGGTTCTGGACTTGGCACTATAGAAATAAGGAGAAACAAAAATACACATGGTTCTCATTCTTATGGAGTGTGGAGTATAGTGGGAAAGATGGTACTTTTCCAAGGAATTACACAAATAAGGGTAAAATGCAAATAACTGTTATCAAGAAAGGCAGAGAGTTCTATGAGAGATAGAACAAAGGAAGCTGACCCAGCCTGGAGGAAATCTTCCCTGAGGAAATGATGCTGGAATGGAGTGCTCAGTATTACAAAGGATTTGGTAGGCAAAGTAGCTGGAGTTAGGAAGTGGAGAGAGTGGACCAGGCAAGGGAAACAGCATGTCCAAAGGCCCTATGGTAAATGAGGCATGATATATTTGTAACTGAAAGATGATCAGAATGGCTACATCATAGAGCATTAGGGAGTGAGTGGTAAGTACTGAGGCTGAAAAAATAAGTTGGGCAAGACCTTATAGGACCTTGTAGGCCACGTCAATAATTCTTCCTTTCAATGGTCAAAGGAAATTATTGGAGGTTCTTTATACAAGATGATGACATGATCAGATTTAACCCTTGAACACATTCTTTTTGCTTTGCAGAAAAGTGTTTGGAGGGCCTAGTGGGGTCGCACATACCTATAATCCCAGCAATTAGGGAGGCTAAAGCAGGAGGATTGCAAGTTCAAGGTCAGTCTCTGCAACTTAGTGAGGCCTTGTTTAAAAGTAAAATAAAATGAAAGGTCTTGTAGGGTACCCCTGAGTTTAATCACCACAGAATGAATGAAAGAAAAAAAGAAGAAAGAAAGAAAGAAAGAAAGAAAGAAAGAAAGAAAGAAAGAAAGAAAGAAAGAAAGAAAGAAAGAAGGGAGGGAGGGAGGGAGGGAGGGAGGGAGGGAGGGGAAAGAAAGAAGAAAAAAAGAAAGAATGAATGAAAGAAAGAAAGAAAGAAAGAAAGAAAGAAAGA